>VTFQ01000018.1:3614627-3949627 GCA_036281575.1 Ancherythroculter nigrocauda
CGTATACCCTTTTCCAACAAGGCAGTTTGAGTGCTGGTTCAGAGCCAGAGCCTAGTTTCAAATCAGTTCTTTGTCTTTCGACACACAAAGCACCAGCTCCGAACCAGGAAAAGTGGTTCGTAAGTAGCACCAAAACATTGCTGGGCTAGAAGTAAGAACCGCTTGCGTCAGGGGCTGGGGGGGTTACCGTGATCATCAAGAAACTTGTGACCGCCATTTTTGAAATAACAGCTAATCAAGCTAATAGCAGCTCGATTGTAATCTCCGTCTATATACAAATTACGTCGAGTCGTGTTTGGATGCCGATGTAGGTTCGCAAAGCCATGAGCATCAACAGTAGTGAAACATCCGCGATTGTTGATAGGAGGCTTGTTCGAGATGCATCGGAGCAGCGCGGACCGATTCGGCGTGCCGCGGATCCGCGGGAGCGTTTTAGAGCATACGACTCCTTGTGCTTTTGGATTGTTCTCGCGGAGCTTCGATGTCATGCGCCGATCGCTATGCGAGAAACCGATGCATCTCAAACGAGCCTGGTGTATTTGTGTTTGGCCCTGCGGCGCTAGCTTTGCTGTGAAATATGAGATGTATGCAGTGACGTAAGTCCTGGCTCTGTGCTGGCTCTCTAGCCCGTGGAAAGGCAAACTGGTTCTTAGAAGGCTCATCAGTTGAACCAACTCCGAACTGGCACCAGCACTAGCTCTGAACTAGCACCCGGTTCGTGCTGGTAGAAAGGGGGTATCAGAGGGCTTTTATATCGAAATCACACCGGCAATTTAATTCTTATGGTCAGGTGGATGTAAAGTGTACTATCTATGGATCTAAAAGGGAAAATTATTAAAATGAAATGGCTCATTTAATTCACTAGAAAAAAATATCTTGGGGAATACAGAACAATAATCATTTTGGGGCCCAAAATGTTAAGCTCTGGCTCTGTTAACATGACTCATTGTCTTTGTGTTGTATTTCATTTATCTGTGTTTTTTTACTTAGATGTAAGAGACCGCTGTTCTGAACTCCGCTGCTCTGAGAATGAATGGTGTGGGAAGAAAAATGGTGTTTATGGCTGTTTGTGTGACGATGATCAACCCAAACCAGAACCTGACACTTTTGGTTGGTATCAATCCACCAGAAACTATGATATCTTTTTTTTTTTTCAGTCATTAATTACCTTACTTTTTTGTTTTGTTCAGATTCCTTAGAAACCTGTGAAAGCAGCTCTGGCTCCATGTCTGTGTCTCGCTGTCAGCTCTTTGAGGCTGGTTTTCAAGCTGATGTCTTACACCTCAATGATCCCAGCTGCAAAGGAACGGTCCGGAATGGCAGAGTGGAATTCCATTTTGACAATGTTGGACACATCTGTGGTACAAATCTTGTGGTAGGTTTAACTATGTATTAACTATTCAAATACACCATCTAAATATTTGTAGTGTCTGTAGAACCAATACAGTTTGATCTGACCACTTGGGGAATCTCTGTTGTTCTTTGAGAAGTTACTAGAGAGGTCTGTAAGGGTACTGAATCTGTAACAAGAAAATAAAGGGCTCAAACAGACTGCCCTACAGACTTCTCGAAGTCTCAGAGACATTCAGTGGGGAAGGGTGCACAACACCATGCCATAAAAGAGACTGGAAACTGTGCCCGCATTCTCCACCATTTATTTGTAACCCACCATTATTTCACTTTACTGATGCAACGTTTTGGGCTTTGTAGTTTTTAATGTTATATATAAAGTTGAACTAGTTAAGAAAGAAAGAAAGAAAGAAAGAAAGAAAGAAAGAAAGAAAGAAAGAAAGAAAAGAAGAACCTTTTTTTCTCCCCTTTTTTAAGGAGTGTCTATTTAAACTATGTGCAAATAGCCCACCTCATTGGCAGAGGTTATTTACTCTAACTTTGATTAAGCCAGACAAAAAGAAACACATCTGTAAACAAGAGCAGTGGAATGGAGAGAAAAACGGCTTGTGTTAGCTTTTGACGTGACTGACCAGATTTCAAATCAGCGTTTTCCAAGCTCAATCTTCTCCCTTTTCCCAATGCATATCAGCTCAGAGAGGTGTATATTTTTAAGAAAAACAAAGAAAATATTCGAAAAGTGGAAATAAAATGCCCAACAGGTGTTTATTAGTAGAAATAAAGTGTTTAACAGGTATTTAATTGGATGTAACACGGTCAGTAGATACGGGAAGAAGGAGGCGGGAACCGGCGAACATTCAACAAAACTTTAATTCAAAATAAACAAAGAACAAAACGAAAGTAATGCCGGCAGACCCTCGCGGACGTCTGCCGGCCACACAAACATAACAAAACATAAAATAAAGTCCAGGCCTGGTCCTCTCTCGTCCTTCACTGTAGTCGCTCCTCCTTTTATGCTCCCGGAGCTCCTCCGTGAGGGACTCAAGGCCGGTGCGCCTCCCAGGTGAAGCTCATTAACACTCGCGCCACCGGCCTCGCGCCGTTCCCTCACGGCTCTCGTCCGCCCTGGTCGCCACATAGGCCTATGATTGAAACTGGATGTGATGTCCTCGCATTGATCAGACAGGCTGAGACACTGACCGTGACACGTGTAGCTCATAAACCATGGCCCCCTCCTGGACCTTCAAGGACTACTTTACTGATCAACAGGTTTAATATGGTAGAGTTACAAGAAGGTGTAGTGTGGGCTTTAGGAACAGAGACAAGTAATGTCCCAATGGGGTAGCATACATTTATGATTATCACAGACTGTTTTATAATATTATTACTACAATACACTAAGGTGCAAATAGTATCTGCCACTATTTGCACTAAATATAAATAGCATCTAACAACTTTTGTCTTCTTTTTCCCTCATAGTTACTTGGTGTAAAGAAAACACTGCTATAGTGCAAATAGCTGCTGCCTTTTTTAAATATCTTGAATTTAATTTAGGCTAAATTATAAAATGATATATTTGTTGTCCACAGGCTAACGGCACCCACTTCATCTATGATAACTTTATTCTGGGGACACCGAGGTCAGAAGATCTCATCAGCAGAGAGAAAATCCTGAAGCTTTCTTTCAGCTGTGTTTATCCTCAAACACAAACACTTTCCATGAATGTGGAAATCAACCCACTGGAGAGGTGGGAATCTTTTAAGCAGGAAAAACTAATGCACAGTATAAAAATGAGTAAATATACATTATCAAGAAAAGCGAACCACTTGCAGAATCTGTTAAAATGTGAATAATTTTAATAAAATATGAGGGATCATACAAAATGCATGTTATTTTCAATTTAGTACTGTCCTGAGTAAGATATTTCACATAAAAGACGTTTGCATTTAGTTCACAAGATAAAACAATAGCTGAATTTATTAAAATAACCCCATTCATAAGTATGTGAACCATTGATTCTCAATACTGTGTGTGGTTACCTGATGATCCACGACTGTTTTTTTGTTTTGTGATGGTTGTTCATGAGTCTCTTGTTTGTCCTGAGCAGTTAAACTGAGCTCTGTTCTTCAGAAAAATCCTCCAAGTATGGCAGAAATTTCGGTTTTCAGGCTTTTTTTCAGATATTTCAACCCTTTCCAGCAGTGACTGAATGATTTTGAGATCCATCTTATCACAATGAGGATGATTGAGGGACTCAAACTCAACTATTAAAAAAGGTTCAAACATTCACTGATGCTCCAGAAGGAAACACGATGCATTAAGAGCCGGGGGTGAAAACTTTTGATTTCAAATATCAAGGTAAATTGTACTTTTTTTTCCGGGAAACATGCAAGTATCTTCTGTTGCTTCCGGAGGGCAGTACTAAATGAAAAACAATGATATTTAAACAAAATAAGAAAAATTGTGACATCTTCATCCTGTTCAAAAGTTTTCACCCCCTGACTCTTAATGCATCGTGTTTCCTTCTGGAGCATTAGTGAATGTTTGAACCTTTTTTAATAGTTGAGTTTGAGTCCCTCAATTGTGCTCAGTGTGAAAAGACGGATCTCAAAATCATTCAGTCACTGTTGGAAAGGGTTCATATATGCAAAAATGCTTGAAAACTGAAATTTCTGCAAGACCTGGAGGATTTTTCGGAAGAACAGAGTTCAGTTTAACTGCTCAGGACAAACAAGAGACTCATGAACAACCATCACAAAACAAAAAAACAGTCATAGATCATCCAGGTTACCACACACAGTATTGAGAATCAATGGTTCACATACTTATGAATGGGGTTATTTTAATAAATTTAGCTATTGTTTTATCTTGTGAACTAAATGCAAACATCTTTTATGTAAAATATCTTACTCAGGACAGTACTAAATAGAAAATAACATGCATTTTGTATGATCCCTCTTATTTTATTAAAATTATTCACATTTTCACAGATTCTGCGAGTGGTTCACATACTTTTTCTTGCCACTGTATGTGAATATACTCCAAGAATATATGCTCTTCATTAACTTGAGATCTTCTTTTTTTTTAATGGCTCTTAAATATTTCATCAGCATTGTGCACAAGACTCTTCCCACTGGTGAAGGCAGATATCAGGTTCGGATGATTGCATATCAGGATGATGAGTTTACCCGGCCCTTCACTGGTGCAGTGGATGCAGAGCTCAACCAGGATATGCATGTGGAAGTTCGTGTTGAGGGGGTCGACAGCCGCCAGTTTGCCCTGGTGATGGACACGTGTTGGGCTACACCTGTGAATGATCCTGATTACAGCCTCCGCTGGGATCTCATTGTTTCAGAGTAAAGCATGGCGTTTTTTTATTCTTTTAAGCCTTAACTCAAATTAATTATTTTACTAAATAAATAATAATCATGTACTGTTTGCCTTACATGCTTTGTCTTTCAGTATGTCAGAACTAAAGCACAAGATTCCATTTTTTTTGTACATGGAATACAAACGTGTGATGATTTACAGGAGACTTTTTTGTATCGAATGTCTTTCAAATGAAAAAAAAAAAATCATTATCGATATTGTCAGGTGTCCCAATCCAAATGATGACACAGTGGAGCTGCTGCAGAACGGCGTCTCGACATCCAGCCGTTTCTCCTTCAGGATGTTTATCTTCACTGCAAACTCCACTAAGCTTTACCTGCACTGTGCTGTTCACCTTTGCCTTCTGTCAAGCAATCGCTGCTCAATGGTCAGTTTACAAACTTTCCATATTTCATAAAATCGTGATGTTACATTTTTTAAGTGTATCTTTAGTTTTGTAGTTGTGAAATAACTTTTCAATGCATGTGATGAATTTCAGTCTAATTCATCAATTATATTAGCCAGTGTCTGTCTGTCTGTTTGTCTTTCTGTGCATATATCTATCTATAGTAAAGTATCTTTAGTAAAATGTGGTGGGTAAATGGTACATGTAAAGGTTTAGAAATCTTCAGTTTATAAACCCTTGTTGATCAAACACTAACCCCTTCAGACCTGAATTATGTTCCACTGAGCAAAAAAATTGTATCCACTTGATATTTGCTCATCTTTAATGCATAAATGAGTCTAAAAAAAAAGATTTGTGCAAACTCATTTTTTTATTAGATTTTTTTCATGTCCACTACAATGGACATCAGGGCTCAAGCAACAAAAAAATGGTCATATTTTAACCATTCAGTTCTTATGAGCTAGAGTTCAAACACAATATGTGAACCATAGCATTGAATATTTTGAAAAGAACACATACTGTAACAAAGAGCAATGCAATACGAATGTAGAGAAAATGTAAGATGATAAGATGAATTCTCAAAAAACTTGTTTTATTATTTTTGTTGTTTGCAGTGGGTGAATGGGAATATGTGTGTATAATGTTTGTGTGTGTTTGTTGGTGTGTTGTGTGTACTTGCTGTTTTTGATGCATATATGATTGTGTGCATATAGCATCAGGGCATCAGTATGTGTGTGTGCGCGTGCATGTGTGCACGTGTGTGTGTGATTTTGTGTGTGTTTGTGTGATTTTGTGTGTGTGTGTTGCAGTGTGTGCACTCATTTCACATTTGCTATGCTGTTTTTCACTAAAACTAATAAAAAAAACTGAATGACAGCTTATGATCACAAAATAGAAGACAAAAGTTTTGCAAAATCAGAAAAAAAAGAAAACAATTTTTTTGATTAAGACCCAATGTCCATTGTGATGGACATCAAACTTCAAAAAAATCCTGTGTTCTTCAGCTCTGAAAGATTTTCAAATTAACTTTGAATATTATCACTTGATAGTATAAAGATTATAATAGGTGCAAGTTGATGATGCCATGAACATAGATCTTCATGTAAAAGATAAAAAAGGAGCTGCTCCTCCTCCTCCTGTCTAGTTGGTTAGTAATGCCTGTCTTTGGTGATGCCTGAAGCCCAATCAGATTAAGTTCTGGGTCATTCTTTCATTGTGATTGGTGGATCAGGGACTAATCAGTGACCAGGCAGTACTTATATTATAAAAACATAAAATCTTATTGGTCTAAACCAAAATCCATGTGATGTCCATTCCAATGGACGCCAGGTCTGAAGGGGCTAATATAAGAAAGGGTTGTATTTTGTTTTTTTGTTTTTTGGCTGCCCTCTTCTGAAGACTTTGTGCACTCTTTAATGTTTCTTGTTTGTGCAGTGATATTTAACAGGGATTCACACCACTGGATTTTGCTCTTTTCTCTATCAGGACTGTGACTCTGGACACCAGCGGAGAGAGCGCAGGTCTCTGGACTTCCATGACAGTGCTTCTATATCCTTGGGTCCTCTGATGTTGTCTGGAGGGAACACAGGTGAACATTTCATTTATTTTATTCATTTGTAATAAAGGATACAGATGATTTCTGTCATGAATCTTTACATTTCATTTCATTATATTCTCTGTTTACAGATAAGTGGGTTCCAGACCAAGTGAAGGTATCTGAGGCTTCTTGTCTGTGTGGTTCTCTGATGGTGTTTCTTGTTCCTCTGATGAGTGTCCTGACACACTTTTAGTTTATTTCCACAACGTTTTACATGTATATTTTTTATGCCATTTTAATTAATGTTGAACAAAATGTTGATGCCACAGTGGTTGTGGGTTCCTAAACGTTTCTTTATTTCATAACTGATATTTTATGTGGCATAAAAAATGAATTATTTAATGATTTACTTTAATTTTTATATATTACATTTATTGTGTACTACTTGCAAGGATGTGCTACAATAACAATGACCATCACATTTATTCAAATCATGCAAAAACATAACTGGGTCATAATCTGATATTATAATCATAGAAATCTAACTAATATGATTTTCTTTTCTTAAAAATTGTACTGTAATATTTTATTCAGGTATTTAGTATAAGGCATGTATGAAAAAGATGTAAAAGATCCAAAATGAGGAAATAAATAAATAAATTTGATATATTTAACAATATGGATGGGAGGAGTGTTGCTATTTTTACTTTATTTTCTTTTCTTTGAAGAATGTTGCTGCTCTGGTTGAACTGTTCCTTTTAGAAACGCAAGATGTGGTGATGTTCAGTCAGTGATCAGATTGCTAAAAAATGCTCTTGTATTGTTCTAGTGTTTCTGGGGTTTCTGGGGCCTTTGAATAAGGCTGAAGCAATAGATGTCTTTCTGTTTTTATTACATTTATTTATTACTTTATTACATGTCTTTATTACTTATTTGATTGATAAGATGTTTTTGGTCTAACAATATATTTTAGCTGGTCTAAATTATAAGTTAGACACAAGTTTGCGCTATATAAGGTTCCCTTCTAGACAAGCGCGTAAATTGCTGTTTCGGCTGCAAATTTTCAGTAATTTCGATCAGTGCATCAAATGATATAGGCCTAAACTAAATTCATGTATTTACAGTAAAAGAATAAAGAAATAACTCTAGACTTATTGGCTAGGCTACATTTGGAAAAGAACTTCAGACATTCCGGTAGCTGACCATTAGCAGAGCTTGCGATGGGGTAAATACGTTTGGGCAATATATAATAATAATAATAATAACAATAATAATAATAATGTCTCAGCAAAGACCGAACATATTTATTTGTCTCAGCACATGTCCGCTAACAGTAACACAGTGCATCAAGGCTTGCTGTTGTCTTGGCTACCTTACAAACGGCGATGGAAACAACAGTGAATTTTTCCCCCTTTTGTGGTAATTTACCACTATTTTCTATGATCTTCTGCTTGCATTTTTGGGTTTCAGTTGGATGCTTTATTTTCATCTTTAGTCAATTGAGTTCAAAAAAAGGCAAAGGCTACATAGGCCCATCATAGGGTGGGGGCCCCCACACACCGCGGGGGCTGCGGGGATGTCCTGTACGCCCATGTTTAACACGTACTGCAAATAAACATTATTGTAGTACTGGGCAAAGCTGCTAGGTGGCGCATGAAGCTCACAAATAGACCCCTTAAAAGTTTGTAAACATTGCAACGTTTCCTGGTGGGCGGGGCTTAGCTGGAGGCAAAAAGAGAAGCTGGACTCAATGTTGACAAGCGTAAACTAGCATGTTTTAGGAGGGATTTATTAAACATAGATGCAGAAGAAGGTTCAGAACTGTCCGAATAGGTACAGTCACTGACTCTGCGGGACCGTGACAGCTATTTTTTGTAAATTAACTTAAGTTTTGGATTATTCCTAGACAACATATGAATTACTTTCGGGTGGTTCGGGGAATTTTGTCAAGGCTTACTGTCTAATGTAACCTAACGCTGGGCTAACTATGATTATGGCTAGCAATGTGGATTATTTTAAGAGACCATTCAAAGGATGGTACACACATCTATCGCTGTATGTTTGTTTAACATTTAAAGGTGATAAAGAGGATCTTTTCGTTGACTGAGAATCCAAAGACTGTTACTGAGTTTTTGAAATGACCGCATGCGTAAGAACAGCCCCCCTCCTTCACAGCTCATTTAGAGGGAACGCCTCCCAAAACTTGTGCACGAGTATTGAAAACACGAGTGTTTACCACCGGCATTCTCTGTGTCGTGTTAGTGGATTCATTTTGTCGGACTCACCGCAGGTAACTCATAATCTGCAGTTGTTACTCCCGTCTCCTGACAAAAACATTGCATGCGGCGCCTGTGGAGTGTGGAAAGTTACTGGAGCGCGCAGCCGCGCTCGTCTCTCACAAGGAAGTCATGGCAGTGATTGACAAGCCAGAGGGCCAATCCACGCATGTCTCTCACAAGGAACGTCACGGCAGTGATTGACAAGCCGGAGGGCCAATCGTTTACATGATTGGCTGATGTTTTTAAGGCCCTACCTCGTGCACAGATGATGTATATTAATATTATTCCTTTCAGTGCACCTAATAAATAGTCTTTTATCAGTTAGTAAAGACAATTTCAAGTAATATTGCAAAAATGTATAAAACAAAACATCCTCTTTAACACCTTTAAGCTAGCTAGTGTGCTGAAGGTTGGCGACTTTTCACCTATAAAACAGAAACTTGCTGATTTGTACTACAACAAACCATTACATATGCATCGATTATTTTGCCTGATATGAAGTGTGCACTGCAAACACGAGCATTATTTATGATCGTGTCAGTCCAGGCTGTACGCCGTATTGCATTCAATCACAATTGTCAACTTGATTTCTGTGAAGGAATGTCTGCCGGGATCTGGTAAAACTTTAGTTTTGAACCAAAAGTGCTGTTTCTTCTATTCTGGCAGCCAAAAACACAACAAGACGACATTTTAAAGTAAAAACCTCAAACTTTTAGCGTGGCTGCATTGAGTTCTTCCTTATGTTTTGCCTCCAGCTAGAGCGGTGACGTCACAGTGACGTAGGCGATTAAGGGGTCTATAGAAAGTAGGTGAAAAGTAATTATATTTTGCTGCGTCATTAAGTAGAACGGTGAATATGAACAGTGACACGTAATTAACAATCCACGCGATATACAATATACAATACTATGAATTTAGTTACATACAAGCATCAATTAAATCTATAAAATGAAGAATTAAACTTGTTAGGAATGCAATACAGCAGAACTTGTACACGTGATTTGATATCGCTACTTCGGTGAAGCTAGCGGTAATATAAATACAATCACACAGTCACTTTACAAACATAAATAAAGAGTCTCCCATTAAAGTATAGCAAAGCACACTTACATTGTTTCAGTGACTCACGAAATAAATGTCCACTTTATGGAAATGTATCATTAATGTTCAGCCTCAGAACACTTGATGCTCCTATCTCTTCAGCGAGCGATCACTGACTGGCGTCACAGTAAAAAGCGCGCTTATTGGCTGTGACTCCTTATCAAGTATTGTATATATTATAGTATTTACAACACTTTGTTAATGAATGCTAGACAGCATAGGCTGTAGTATACTTTAGTTTTTACTACAGTAAACTGCGTGTAGTATAATATACCCTATAGTTTAAAGAAAACTTAGTAAAGTAGGCTATTGGATATTTTTATTAGGCTACTAGTTGTTATATTACCACAGTAACTAGCCGAATTACCACAACAAATCAAGTACTTTACTATAGTATGGTTCAAACACACTATTATTTACTATACATTACTACAGTATTTTTTCACCTGGAGAGCTACAAGAATCATTAGTCAAATAGTTTCTTAAGGCTAGATATTTCGCCTTTATGTGCTACAAGTCTTGTATTTTGCTCTTCAATATGAATAACGACCAATGGCACGCGATCAACAGCCTAGTTTATTTAAATCTCTCGCATGCAAAATTCCATGTGCATTGTGTAAACCTTAGTCATAAAAGCTATTAAAGGGACATAACTACTGCACTATATCAACAGACAAGCACAGAGAGCCGAATACGTAGGCTAGACAGTGCTTGTGATTTATATATTAACTTTAATTTTAAGTGTAATTGTTTTTTATAGGCTATCAACCACATAGAAACACATGACAGCCTCAGCGTATATTAAATATATAATATCAAAAGTATGAGCTTTATGTTCATATTTACTGACCTCGTGTAGGCATTAACATAAAGAAAATATTAACCTGAAATGATGACTCTGAAGACTTTAAACTTTATAATAATTTTATTGACCACAGACACTGTATAGCCACAACCTGATGGTAAAAACAAATCAAGTGAGATTCATCAAATAGAATAGCGAATGTTAGCTAATAATAGTTATTGCTAGAAGTGAGTGGAAGTAGATTGTTTGGAGCTTTTTACAATGGGCTAGCAAGCATATTCACACAAAAGAAATGTTAAACAACTGTTACTTTACAACAATACACTTACATTAATATACAAGACATATCTCTTGTTATTTTTCCGAAAATGTCCCACTCGATTTGAGCAAATCAGGTAAAGAGGTTGAAAAACACCTATTCCCGTGTGACAACACCCCAAAAGCGGGAAACGCCCCTTTTTGTTCCGCAGAGACCTCCTTCTCATTGAACTTGAGACTTATCGGAATTCAAATGTCTCTTCAACTTGGTCTGTGACCAATCAGATTTTGTTGCTTACTGCCTTCAGCCAATCAGAGCTGCTGACGTCACGGTCCTCATCTGAATCCCCCTCCCTCTGTCACTCAGGTGAATTATATTGTCGCAATGTATCATTTATTTAAAGCTGCAGTCCACAATTTTTCCTCTTTGTCGCCATCTCTGTCTGAAACCTGCAATTGCAGTCATATGCGGAACAGTTATCTGTACGTGCATTGTGCCTCGGCACAGCTTGTCAGCGCGGATGAATCTAATGTTTGCTGTCAGTCATCGCACCGGTGTGGATACTTTACTTCAGAATCACAGATTCTACGTCTTTGAAAGTATGACCAATATAAGAATTTTCACTGGAAAATATCAGCTGAACAAGTAAGTGTCTGCCATTTTTGTTCTGACCAACTGAGGAAAAAAGCATTATGCTGCGTTCACACCGAACGCGTTTGGGGCGTCTGATTGGCACTGCCAATGATGATTAAATCTAACGATCACTTAGCTCGGATCATGCCAAACCTTGCAAATTGAAAAGGTGCTACCTTGCTTTAGCAGCTTGCGTTATCCACTGCTATAATTAGCATCAGCTTGCTCCTAAACAAACAAAGAGCCCAGCATCCCATTCCCGTTCTATCCTTCTGATCGTTTATCTTTCCTTTAAAATGGTTATTTTTACCTGATTAATATGTGCGGCAATCATTAACCCTCTGGAGTCTGAGGCTGATTTGGGGCCTGGATAAGTTTTGACATGCCCTGACATTTGTGCTTTTTTCAGTTGTTCATAAACATATTAATGGAAAAAGTGTCATTACACTGTATTCAGCACAAACTAGGCTACAATAATATGTGAGGAACATGTATGTACATGTTTGTGTTTTTGAAGGAATAACATTTATGCGTGGTTTTTGAAAAAACAAAAAACTTAAGTCACTGAAATAAGGCCAAAAAAAGTATAGTAAATCTGTGTTTACAAGACTTTGGGGTATTGGAGGTTGTAGACTAGAGTTTTTGCTTCAGAATGATGTAAAAATTATGCTGCCTACTCCTTCATATAAAACAATATATTGATTTAGTTTTTGTAAGACACTTTTTGCCAAGAAACACAGTATGCGTGGAGGCATGAATCACCACTGAATAATGGGCCATTCTCACCTGATAAGACAAAAGAATTGCATAGTAATGAGCTGAAATGACTTGCATAATATTGAGGCTTTTCAGTCAGGTAGGCTGTGAAAAAAAACTTCTGTGATGTCTCAAGCTCATCATGCTATATGAAACATACAGAAAAATATTATTACAATATAAAGTAATGGTTTTATATTATACTTTAAAATATAATGTATTTCTGTGATGCAAAGAGTCTGAATATAGGCTTTTAGTTTAAAAGCATGCACATTTGGAGAAATATTGGATTCTCATATGCTTATGTCAATTTTCTATACAGAGGAGTTATATTTATTTAATATTCATTGTCATTACTATGAGCGCTGGTGTTTTCAATTCATACTTGAAGTCAGAGGGCGCTCTCTGTGCATTTTTAGTCCACAAATTCATCTAAAAGAAGAAGAGGCTATTCCATGAATGGAGTTTCCAATTCATACTGCAGCCGGAGGGCGCTAAAGAAACAAAAACTCATCTAAAATTCATCTATAGAAGAAAAGAAAACAGGAACTAACTGCATGTCTTCTAGAGCTCCCTAACCATGACTTTTACATCCAGATAAACACTTTTCAAGACAGTAAATACACGATTGAGACGATGAATGCATGTATTGCCTCTGAATTTGCGTCTGAATAGCGCTGGCTCCGTGGGCGTGGCCGCATTAGCGGATAATGAGCTGAATCACGGACTTCTGACATGGCTCCCTTTTCATACAGATTACATAAACACAGAAGGTTTGTTTTCGATTTGACTTACATGATTTAAAACCTGACATCTTAACGTTTTTTTAGACATAAGTATAATTTTTCTGTGATTAGTATTCACTAAGTTACAGTTAATTTTCTGAGAACTATCAGATTGGACTTCGTTCAGAGGGAGAGGAGAAATCACGCATCATGTTAGTTTTCTTTATTTTACAAAAAGCACAACATTTTGTTTTTACTCTGAGTGTATACAAATAAAAGAAGATATTCTATAGTTTCAATTGATATATTACTTATGTCTCTATGACAAAAAATGACAGAGTATTTTAAGTCTGTTTTGCTGCAATGTGAAAAAAAACCCTGCAAAACGCGCCGGCGTGTTTTCAGACCTCAGAGTGTTAATCGCAACACCTTTTCCGGTCATGCCTCACCAATTCTCCCCCAGGTCCTAGTGTCCCCCTACCACATTCCTCCCCCCCAAATTTTGTCGCAGTCCCGTCAACAGGACATAAATCGCTTATTTTAGGGGGGAGCTACCAATCCGCATGCCAACACTCTTACAACTTCATTTCTAACGGACAGCTTGATCGTGGCAGGTTATGTGGATTAGAATGACGGCCCGCTGTTGCTCTTGAAGTTCTCCTCAGTTGTCCTTGCTGTCCAGTCTCTTGCTGGCCCGTACATTCAGGCTGGTCATACTGGCTCTGCTGACCTTCTAATAAAGGATGTACAGGAACCACAGGGTTATTGAGATGACAATCTATCAAAGGACGAAAAACCACAATTGAATGGTTAGGGTTTTCTACATCAGGTTCAATATTTTGACTAGGGAGTCCTAAATCCTCTGTAAATCCAGGAACTGTCTGTGGCTGTATACGGTCATGTACTGGTCGCAATTCTGTCCTGTGAATGTTTCGCACCGGTTCATCTTCTCCTACTGGAACAACAGCATACACACCATTTCTATCACTGGGGCATCTTACAACACTGTGGGGTCCCAGAGATCTTGAATCATTTGGCGACCTTTCTTTCGGCGATCTCGCTTTAAAACTAGTTGTCCCAACTTAAGTGTGGGATTCTTAACGGTCACATCATGCTTCCTTGCTTTCTGTTCTGCAGCCATCTGAAGTTGACGCATTGCATCCTGAATTATATACTTTAGTTTTTCCTGGTGCTCTGTAATCCACTCACCAACCTTTCTTCCTTTCAGGCCCTCCTGCCCCAGCAGAAAATCTACTGGTAACTGCGGTTCCTGTCCAAACATCAACATGTGAGGGGAATGACCAGTAGATTGATGCACCATTGTATTATAAGCAAACAACATCTGTGGAAGGTGAACAGGCCAGTTACATTTCTTTTCAAATGGCAAAGTGCGAAGCAAATCATGAAGTGTCCTATTAAATCGTTCACACTGGCCATTCCCTTGTGGCCTGTATGGTGTTGTTCTTGTTTTAACTACCCCGTACATGTAACATAGTTGTTGAATCAACACGCTCTCAAAAGACCTCCCTTGGTCTGAATGGATTTGGTGGGGTACTCCAAAAATATAAAACCAGTGATTGACCAAAGCTTCTGCTACAGTACTGGCAGACTGATCTCTGGTAGGAATGGCTTGAGTGTACTTTGAAAAGACAGCAGTCATTATTAAAACGTTATCTTTTCCATCAGAGGAAGGCTCTAAAACAGTAAAGTCTATTGCCAAAATGTCAAGTGGTTTAGAAGCCAGTAAATGGCCCATAAAACTGCGTACCTTTGGCTGGACGGCCTTGGCCAGTGTGCATCTTTCACAGTTTTTACACCATCGTTCAACATCTTGACTTATACCTGGCCAATAACATCACCATCTCACCAGGTCTGTTGTCCTTTCAATTCCTTGGTGCCCATGGTCATCATGGAGACTTGTTAACACATCCTCTCTTAACACCTCTGGAAGCACTAACTGATAAATTTCCTTGCCTCCATCCTGTGGCATAATTCGTCGGTAGAGAGCACCATCTTTTTCCAACATCTTGTTCCATTGCCTACAAAGTTCTAATAATTGTGGAGATGCAGTCTCTCTCTCCTCATGATTTGGGCCTCTCTGATGCTTCCAAATATCCAGAAAAGGGCCAATCACCGGATCTGCAGCCTGCAACAGTGTAATGTCCCCTTTTGTTTGTGCTGGAAGCGTAGTCACTGCCTCCTGGGTAGCCTGCATGTCAGGACAGCTCAGCTCTTGAATCGCCTGTTTCAACAGAACTGGAAAAGGAGTTAAAGGAGCTATAACTTCCACTGTTGCATCGACATACTGACGAGATAATGCATCTGCATTTCCATTTGCCTTTCCAGGCTTATATGGAATCTCTAAATCAAATGCTGCCAGTTGTGATGCCCATCTTTGCTCCACAGCTCCATGTTTTGCAGATTGATAATGGCTCAATGGATTATTGTCTGTAAAAACCAGACACTTGTTTCCCAACAAATAATCCCTGAATTTATCAACCTGTAATGAATGGGGACTCAGGCAGAGATCCATGTGCAAGCTTTTATTCAAAGTGAGCATAGTCGTACAGGCTGGGTCGATCAGGGGCAAACAGGAACAGCAAGGAACAGGCAGAGTTGTAGTCAGAGTACAGGCGGAAGATCGAGGACAGGCAGATATCATTCACAGAACAGCAGACAAGGCAAGGGTCAGGACAGGCAGCAATGGGTCAATAAACAGGTACAGGCAGGAACGGTAACAACAAACAGGCAGACAGGATATAACGCTCGGAAATGTCACACAGGGTAAACAAGACTTTGCGGTGAGGTGGTGTGTGTGAAAGTCCTTTATAGTCCTGGTAATGCGTGGCAGCTGGGTGTGGTGATTAGTGTAGTGATTGGTAGAGTGAGTGCAGGTGAATGGCAGAGAGGATTATGGGGAATGTAGTCCGGGAAGTGAAAGGAACATGACAGGAACAGATGGTGATCGTGACATAACCTGCATGTTACGTTCAGCTTTTCTTAGTCCTCTACTAGCATATGCTATAGGCCTTATTTTACCATCTTGTTCTTGCGATAGTACTGCACCCAGTCCATGATGGCTGGCGTCTACATCCAGAATAAAAGATTTCTTGAAGTCTGCATAAGCTATCACAGGAGCGGATACCAACTTGCTCTTTAATGTCTGAAATGCTTGCTCGCATACTTCTGTCCATTGCTCCTCTAAAAATTTCTTTGACATACCTCTGTGATTTTTAGGCAGCAAGGCAACAACCAGGGCATTCAATGGCTGTGCTATTTTTGAAAAGTTTGCAACAAAACGATGATAGTAGCTTGCAAAGCCTAAGAATGATCTCACTTCTTGCAGATTTTGAGGTCTCCTCCACTCTGCCACAACTGCGATCTTATCTGGATCCGTTGATACTCCATCTGAAGACACCACGTGGCCTAAGTATTTCATCTTGTGTTGAAAAAGAGAACACTTGGTCAATTTTACTCTCAAATTCTCCTCATCAAGTCTGCACAGGACCAACTCCAGTCGTTGTACATGCTGTTCAAAGGAAGATGAGAACACAATTACATCATCCAAATATAGCAGCAGAGACTGAAAACTCTGATCTCCAAAAATGCACTCCATAAGTCCCTAAAAGGTACTTGGTCCACTGCACAGGCCAAAAGGCATACGATTAAATTCAAATAATCCAAATGGTGTACAGAATGCGGTTTTAAAACGATCTGCCTCTGCCACAGGCACTTGGTTGTACCCACTTGCTAGGTCGAGGGTGGAAAACCATTTGGCCCCAGACAATGCATCCAGGGATTCATCAGTTCTAGGAAGGGGGTATGCATCTTTGAGTCTTAGAATTTAATTGCCTATAATCCACACAAAGCCTCAAAGCACCATCTTTCTTCTGGACCAAGACAATGGGTGAGGCATACGGACTGCAGCTCTCCCTTATAATCTGGGCTTCTCAAAAGCTGCCTAATATGTGCTTTTACCACCTCATACTGGGATGGGGGTATTCTCCTATAACGTTGTCTAACTGGAGCCTTATCAACTAATGGAATCTGATGTTCTATTAAAGAAGTACAGCCTAAATCACCATCTCCTTTTGAAAACACTATATTTAGACAACAGCCTTTTAACTGTAGCGGTTTGTACAGTTATTAATCAATTTATGGGTTATATATATATATATATATATATATATATATATATATATATATATATATATATGAATTATAATAAATCATAAAGCTTTATGATCAATTATGATGCATATATCAACCCAAGGGGGAATTAAACATATATTGTGAATTAATTACAACGAATTATAATCAATAACATATATGATTAGTTCTTGTTTAATAATTATTTAGGGAAACTATGTTTGTCCAGCAAACCCTAGCTCCTCCTAGAATATTATAAACAGATTTATTCTTTGGCCACAAGAATAAATTCCTATTATAGCATCAAAGCATAAAGTGATCGAAAAACGTTAAAGTGACTTGTTATTTGTTGAAGGAGCAAGAGAACAATCGAGCGTGAATAATGTGTTTAATATATGAAAACTACTAGTACAGAGATTATACGTCTAAATACAGAATATACAAATATATACAAAAGGGAAAGTAGAGACAGGAAAGGAAGGATGGTCAAAGAATGGCAAATTACGACAGTTAACCCTTTTGAGAGCCAGCACAGAAATCAGTTTAAACAAATTTCAGAGAAATTAATACTTGCATATTCAAGTCAGTGTGCAGCAGAGTTTCAATGCGCTTGGCTTGGTTGGTCCTTTCCGAGAGGGTTTCTCCGGCGGGGTTTTCAAACGAGGTTTAACTGTAAGAGGACAGAGAAGAAAGAAGAGAGAGAGTCCAAGGAGATGGTCATCCCGGAAGGAGCTGAGCACGTGATGACAGCGCTGTCACCTGAGGCAGTTCAGGGGCAGTCGAGAGACAATCGGGAGACAACGGAAAAGTTGCTTGTTGATGCAATTATGGAAAATCAAGCGAACACACCTCCTGAGTTGGAGTAGCCAATGACATAGGTGCAAAGTTGGCATGATAGCATAGTTATATTTTACACATACAGTCTCCAATGCATGTTTGTGTGTTTTTGTGTGTGTCTGTGTGTGTGGTGTGTGTTGGAATGTGATCTGGCACTTAGTCTACATGAGGGGCCCCTTTGATGTCCCAAGAGCTAGGAAATTGGGCCCTCTGTTTTACCTCGGAAGGTAACAAAGATGTCAGAGTGTCTGTTTTTCTCTGGACCGGCCGGAGCCGAGGTCAGATTACAACACAGTCCAGCATGCGAGAAGCATCCTGAAGATTCCAGATTTTATTGACTATCCTGATAAGTGTGCATATGCTACATAACTATTATCTGCTGCCATCCAAGCTTGTCAAATCTGGCTCAACTTCAACACTATGTTGCTCAATAAAGGCTATCCACCCCTCTGAAGTCAGTCTCTCCTTAAAATCAACTTCAGAAACATCAAGAATATCTGCAGGGTACAAAGCACCCAGCAACGCTCGTGGCTGTAAATATGCTACCTGAGTACCAACATTTACAACAGGAACATGAGTTAACCCATTCCCCATGGTCAATAAAGCATGGGAAAGTAATACTCCAGGGGGCAGATGAGTCTCATCAGAATCAGTTGGTTCCAGATAAACTAAAGACCTACTGTTAACTTTACCTTTAGGTCCAGTTGCAGGTACTAACACCAAACAGCCAGCTGGAATTGGAACCAGGGCTTAGACTGCACACAAATTTTCCCCACACAACTGGAGGACTGGTCCTCCAGCTGCTGGCATGTTAACATGGCTTCCTTCCACAAATTATCCTTTTTATCCTGTTATCCTGCAACTCAGACAAGACAGAGGGCAAAGCAACACCATACTGACAAAGGAGCTGTTGATAACACTGGGTAAGAATATTCATCCCTACCAAACCTGGGGTACGTTCCTTTTGTTTTGAGAATGTAGGGCAAGGTGGATCTTTAACTACTAAAATCCCACAGTTTGAAATAATCTGTCCTTGTACTACAACATCCAGTTCCAAATATCTAATATATGGAATATCTAACCCATTTTCAGCTTTCAATTTTAACCAATGGCAACTCTGTAGTTTTTGTGGGCCCAAACTCTCAAAATTCTTGGAAAAACAGCTCTCTGTCATTGTACTAACCATGGAACCAGTGTTTATAAGACATGGAATTGGCACCCCCCCATAACCACTTCCATAACCGGGCAAGGTGCAACAAAATTTGACATTACTGGAACCGGCTCTACACTTGAGACATGCTCACTCTCTACTACATGACTTTCCACTGCAGCAGCTGGCGATGGTTCTGCCTCAGATTGATTAGCGTGTCTTCTCTTTTGCTTAAACTCATTTTCAGAATTACTGATCAGCAGGTTCAAAATGGTAGGGTTAGGGGTAGGGGTGTGCTTAGGGACAGAGACAAGTAATGTCCCAATAAGGTAGCATCCATTCATGATTATCACAGACTGTTAAAATTATTACTACAATACACTAAGGTGCAAATAATATGTGCCACTCTTTGCAGTAAAATAGTAAAATAGCATCTAACAACTTTTTTTTTTATTATTGGTGCAAAGAAAACACTGCTATAGTGCAAATAGCTGATACCTTTTTCAAACACCCTGAATTCAATTTAGGCTAAATTACAAAATGCTATATTTGTTGTCCACAGGCTAACGGCACCCACTTCATCTATAATAACTTTATTCTGGGGACACCGAGGTCAGAAGGTCTCATCAGCAGAGAGAAAATCCTGAAGCTTTCTTTCAGCTGTGTTTATCCTCAAACACAAACACTTTCCATGAATGTGGAAATCAACCCACTGGAGAGGTGGGAGTTAAATACCAATTCTGGTTTCAGCAGCACTATTTTTATTAAAGGAGCAGTTCATCAAAACACAGCATTTTTCTCACCCTCATGTTGTTCAAACCATAATGTGTTTATTTGTTCCAAGGATCACAGAATTTTACTGGTCTCATCTTCCAGTGCTTTTAATCCTCATGGGGACTTTCAAGCATCAAAAAGTGCACAAAATGGTTTATATGACTCATACTGTATATTCCACATCTTCTGAAATTATGTGATACCTTTGTGTAAGGAGCTTGAGAAGATTCATGATTCATGAGTTAATCATTCTGGCCAGATTGTGAACCGGTTTCCTTGTAAATATCCAACTTAATAGAACAAAAGTGCAGATTTCAAAATTGTAAGTGAATAATGTTCACTGAATTGTCAACATTGTGGGTGAATTAATCCTTTTAGCAGAATAATAACTGTATATAAAAAGTAAATATACTGTATGGTAATATTCTCTGAGCCAAGAATATATATGTAAACTGAGTAAATAATTGGTAAAATGATTACCCATAAAACAAAGTAGATTTAACACAGATCTATTCATTATTTCAAAAGCATTGTGCACGACTCTTCCCGCTGGTGAAGGCAGATATCGTGTCCGGATGATTCCATATCAGGATGATGAGTTTATCCGGCCCTTCACTGGTGCAGTGGATGCAGAGCTCGACCAGGAGATGCATGTGGAAGTTCGTGTTGAGGGGGTCGACAGCCGCCAGTTTGCCCTGGTGATGGACACGTGTTGGGCTACACCTGTGAATGATCCTGATTACAGCCTCCGCTGGGATCTCATCGTTTCCGAGTAAAGCAGTGCTTTTTTTTCATTCTTTTATAATATTTTAGCCTTAACTTAGTGTAACTGATTAATTAATTATTTTACTAAATAATAATCATATAACTTTTCGGATTGCCTTACATGCTTTGTCTTTCAGAATATCAGAACTAAAGCGTAAGATTCCATTTTTTGTACATGGAATGCAAATGTGTGATGATTTACAGCCGATCACTTTGTCATTATTGATATTGTCAAGTGTCCCAATCCAAATGACGACACAGTGCAGCATGTATATGTGGAGTATCTATAGACAAATATGGTTTGTTTTATGATTTAGGGCCAGGTTTACTAAACAGAACAAATTAGAGTGAGACACATTTTTTTTTTCTCCCTGATAAGCGTGCACACACACACCACCCAGAGCAAGATCAAGAGCACGCCCATCAATGTGCTTCATTCAAAATACAGAAGCAGAAAGATTTTTCAACAATGGCTGTGTGTCCCAATTCAGGGGCTGCACCCTTCGAAGGCTGCACACATCATCAAGGCAGTCTCTTTTAAGAAAAATAACTATATTGCAAAGTAAGAAAGAAATTACAGTATTTTACACCTCACAATGAATATCAGTCAATTTTATTACGGTTACTTCTCTTGAATATGACATCCTTGACGACGTATGCAGCCTTCAAACGCGACCTCCGGAGGACGCAGCCTCCGAAATGAGACGCAGCTCCTGTCACCAAAGGAGTGTGTTTTTGGTTGTGAGGGAAAGATTACCTTTTTCAGCTTCCCAAAGAACCCAGTGTTAAGGGAACAGTGTCTGAAGTTTGTTTTTCTGGGGCAGCAACGGAGTTGTGCAAATATATTTGTTTGTTCCTGGGATTTTGGTGATTAATACTTTGTAAACAAGTCCCAGTTTGGTGCTATATTTGCAGACCGTGGGTGGTGAGTGAAGCTGCATCAGATGTCTTTGTTCCCTTCTCATTTATATTGATGTCACAGCTTGCAGACGGTCTCTATGCAAAAGCTGCGCGAGCTCATGACTCTTTAGCTCTGCCCACGGTAGCCACAATATGACTTTCTTTTCTTAAAAAAATAGTATTGAAATATTTTTTTTAAGGCATATATAAAAAAGGTCTTAATGATCCAAAAAGTAAATGAGGGGGAAAAAAATAATAAATATTTGATGGTTGGCCTCATACTATGTTCTTCCTTTTATAATAATTTTCTTTCAGTAAAAGAATGAGAATGTATAATGATCATAGCTTTATCTTTTTCCTGCTATTTACAATTGTTTTACTTCTTTTCCATATGATGTTATGATAATATGTATAAGAAGAGTCTTGCTATTTTACTTTCCATTCTAAAGGCTTTGAATAATTTTACAGTTGAATTGTTCTTTAAAGGAAAGATGTGGTGACGATCAGTCATTGATCAGGTTACCAAAACGTGTTCTTTGTATTGTTCTAGTCTTCAGGTTTAGAATGAGAAGAGTACATGAAGTTAAAGAGCCAGTAGGACAAAGTGCATTCATTGTGACATATTTGCATAAGTTCTCTGACATTGTCCTCAATTAACCCTGTTGTGTGAGAGCGTAACATTATTAACTGGTGACCACTAAGACACACACTGCAAATAATCAAAAGTTTTTGCCTTAAACTTTTAAGTTTACTCAATTGATTTTTAGCTGCATTTATGCAACATTCAGATAAAAAAAAAAATATTAAAATATATTATTATTATTATTATTAATACAATATTGTTGAATGTTGTATGAAAGTGTTGATTTGACAACAAAATATTACAGATCAAATACTCAAGATTTCTACATTACATTATAAACAATCAGCAATATGTCAGTAGTCAACAACCATGTTGTGTGATTCAGATTGCAAATTCCTGTCAAACATAAGATAAATGTAATAGTTATTAGATAGAGTATAATAAGTAGAGTATGAACTGATTTTATATTAAGTTTGAACCTATAAAGGCATTGATTGTGTTCCTGCACGTGTGAAAGACTCTTTGGCCTGGTGTGTCATATTGTAGTATAGCCGGTTTATTCATTCAGTTTAACAGGTTTCTGAATGAGTCAGGTAAACATTCGCTTATTCGCTTATTTACCATTTGTGTCAAATTTCTCTCAATTTCAATTCAATGACACAAATAGATTGAGTTTGTTTAGTGAATAATTAGAGAATCTTTATCCTCATCAGTGTGTCTCTATAACACCTTTATACATGAGGTTTGAGCTTCACTGAGAGCCAATAGATACAATCAGCTCTTAATAATGTTCAGGTTTCCTGCTGTTCATTCACAGAGGAGGGTCTGTTTGTCTCTATCGAGATTATCTCATCACAATTTTCAACTCTTTTACTTTTTATCAATCATGATCGGCTGCATTTGTTAGGACTGGAATTAACATGATTTGGCCATTTGTAATAATATGCAGAAACTGCAATCATCATATTTGCCATTGTGTGATAAAGTAAAATAAACTAAAAAGACTGTTGGAGTGGTGACAGTTATGTACTGTGAGTAGTTCTGGGGAATCTTGATCAGCTGCATTTGCAACAATTACTGGAAAAATCCACTTTGGTGATAAGAATCATTCATTGTCCAGAATCCATTCTGGTGGTTTCATAAAAGCTGTGAAATGTGTAAAAATGAGCCTGACTATCAGGTTTGACGGCACAAACAAAGAAATACGCAGTACTTCTCATGAGATGCACATACTGCAGTGTAGATCAGAGGATGAAAGTGTTCTTTATATTGGTGCCAAGTGTCAAATTTACTGTGTAAATTAAAACCCATTAACTTAATTATAGCTAATGCAATAAATAAATTAACAATAAACATCTTTTTTTCCCCCAGCATTTATTATAACATTTAAAAATACACTCCTGTTCATTGTTAATTCATGTTTTTTCATAATACATTAACTAATATTCATTTATACAGCTTGTTAAAACATTCTCAAGCTTCTCATGCTCCCCATTTTGACAAGAGAGTGTGTAAATTACATAATAATGTCATGACTAATATCAGGGCCAGTTCTAGACATTTTCAAATTAATAACAACTTAAAGCAACAACAGTGGGTACGGAAAGTATTCAGACCCCCTTAAATTTTTCACTCTTTGTTATATTGCAGCCATTTGCTAAAATCATTTAAGTTCATTTTTTTTCCCTCATTAATGTACACACAGCACCCCATATTGACAGAAAAAACACAGAATTGTTGACATTTTTGCAGATTTATTAAAAAAGAAAAACTGAAATATCACATGGTCCTAAGTATTCAGACCCTTTGCTCTGTATTTAGTAGAAGCACCCTTTTGATCTAATACAGCCATGAGTCTTTTTGGGAAAGATGCAACAAGTTTTTCACACCTGGATTTGGGGATCCTCTGCCATTCCTCCTTGCAGATCCTCTCCAGTTCTGTCAGGTTGGATGGTAAACGTTGGTGGACAGCCATTTTTAGGTCTCTCCAGAGATGCTCAATTAGGTTTAAGTCAGGGCTCTGGCTGGGCCATTCAAGAACAGTCACGGAGTTGTTGTGAAGCCACTCCTTCGTTATTTTAGCTGTGTGCTTAGGGTCATTGTCTTGTTGGAAGGTAAACCTTCGGCCCAGTCTGAGGTCCTGAGCACTCTAGAGAAGGTTTTTCGTCCAGGATATCCCTGTACTTGGCCGCATTCATCTTTCCCTCGATTGCAACCAGTCGTCCTGTCCCTGCAGCTGAAAAACACCCCCACAGCATGATGCTGCCACCACCATGCTTCACTGTTGGGACTGTATTGGACAGGTGATGAGCAGTGCCTGGTTTTCTCCACACATACCGCTTAGAATTAAGGCCAAAAAGTTCTATCTTGGTCTCATCAGACCAGAGAATCTTATTTCTCACCATCTTGGCAAACTCCATGCAGGCTTTCATGTGTCTTGCACTGAGGAGAGGCTTCCGTCGGGCCACTCTGCCATAAAGCCCCGACTGGTGGAGGGCTGCAGTGATGGTTGACTTTCCACAACTTTCTCCCATCTCCCGACTTCATCTCTGGAGCTCAGCCACAGTGATCTTTGGGTTCTTCTTTACCTCTCTCACCAAGGCTCTTCTCCCCCGATCACTCAGTTTGGCCGGACGGCCAGCTCTAGGAAGGGTTCTGGTCGTCCCAAACATCTTCCATGTAAGGATTATGGAGGCCACTGTGCTCTTAGGAACCTTAAGTGCAGCAGAAATTTTTTTGTAACCTTGGCCAGATCTGTGCCTTGCCACAGTTCTGTCTCTGAGCTCTTCAGGCAGTTCCTTTGACCTCATGATTCTCATTTGCTCTGACATGCACTGTGAGCTGTAAGGTCTTATATAGACAGGTGTGTGGCTTTCCTAATCAAGTCCAATCAGTATAATCAAACACAGCTGGACTCAAATGAAGGTGTAGAACCATCTCAAGGATGATCAGAAGAAATGGACAGCACCTGAGTTAAATATATGAGTGTCACAGCAAAGGGTCTGAATACTTAGGACCATGTGATATTTCAGTTTTTCTTTTTCAATAAATCTGCAAAAATTTCAACAATTCTGTGTTTTTCTGTCAATATGGGGTGCTGTGTGTACATTAATGAGGAAAAAAAATGAATTTAAATGATTTTAGCAAATGGCTGCAATATAACAAAGAGTGAAAAATTTAAGGGGGTCTGAATACTTTCCGTACCCACTGTATATATGGCGACCAGGGCGGGCGAGAGCCATGAGGGAACGGCGCGAGGCCGGTGGCGCGAGTGTTAATGAGCTTCACCTGGGAGGCGCACCGGCCTTGAGTCCCTCACGGAGGAGCTCCGGGAGCATAAAAGGAGGAGCGACTACAGTGAAGGACGAGAGAGGACCAGGCCTGGACTTTATTTTATGTTTTATTATGTTTGTGTGGCCGGCAGACGTCCGCGAGGGTCTGCCGGCATTACTTTCGTTTTGTTCTTTGTTTATTTTGAATTAAACTTGTGTTGAATGTTTGCCGGTTCCCGCCTCCTTCTTCCCATATTTACGAACTCGTTACAATATATATATATATATATATATATATATCTGTGGCCTGGCCTTAAATAAACATATCCATATATGTTTCATATATATTAGACAGGTAGGAAATATATAGCATTGAATAAATTTATCAAACAATTTATGCAGTCTTCACTGCATAAATTATAACTTAAACATAAGCCTTATTAAAGCAATTGTCTCTTGTCTCCTTTGTTCTTTGATGAACATTAACGACAGACATCACAGCAACTGGTTTATTAGGCTGCTGTCACTTTAAGAGCTGCCGCTGCCGAACATGACGCGGATCTGACGCGCATCTCATTTTCTCACAGGCAGCTCTTTAACTTAATTTAAGACATTATTTAACTCTTTTAAGACTACTCTTATGAAGATACTTGACAAAACAGGCATAATTCTGTGTATTATTGTTTGTTCAAGAGTGAAAGGAAACTTGATATTGGTGCACATCTTTCTGTCTTGTCTTGTGAGTCGTGTGTCAAATATTGTCTTGACCACGCCCTTCTTGTTACCTCATTATTGGTTGATTTGCCCCACCTGTCCTCCCTCTTTACCTGCCTTGTTTGCTCTCCTATTTATTCTCCTTGTGTTTACAGTCCTGTGCTGGATCGTTGTCGTTAAATGTTACCTTGTGTGTTTTCCAAGTCAAGTCAAGTCAAGTCTAGTCTAGTCTGTTTTCCCCCTCGGGGTAGTTTTTGTTGTGTTTTTTGTTTTATTTTTATTATTGAATAAAGCTTTTCCTTTCCTGCATTATTGAGTCCTCGCTCATTCCACCACCACAACCTGACACATGATGCATTGCTGTGTCCGTTATCGCATAATTCACACTTTTGCTTTAACGGACATTAGACAACACTGCAAAATCAAGCTGTTATATTCATATATTTATTGTCAAACATTCCCAATTTTTCTGATGCATGTCGTTAATTCAATTTCATATGTTGGTATTAATTCAGTGTTTATAAGCCTTTTAAAGAATTTTAATCCAAACTGACTGGGTTTCTAGAGAGCAAAGGTTTTGTGGAAAACGTGGAAGACTTAAACACAAAGTGTGTAAAATAAACTGTAAAAAGGATTTGATGATCACTAGTGATAGTATTTTATTCTGTGTTGTCATCATTTAGGTTTGATTTCAGCTTTAATATACGTTTCACCACAAAATGGCGGAAACGCAGGGCCGCTGCTGGGCGCCGGTGTTGCAATGGAAACTTCTATTGAGTGTCGCTTCTTGTTAGTGTATATTCTTTGCTAGCGTCCAGGGGATGTTGCGGTTATGGAGGCCCCTCCTCAAAACCCGAGGCCCTAGGCAATTGCCTGAATTAAACCTTATTGTTCAATTCTTTAACAAAAATTCTTGACATTTATATGTAAAGCATTGCACACCTAAAAAACTGGTAAATATATTTGTGTGTTTTCTTGTATACATTATTTATGAGGACACAAATGTGTATAATGACATGGGTATTACAACAAAAACATGGTTTATGAGGACACTTCCTGTGTCTTCGTAAACCAAATGACTTAAAAAAAAAACATACTAAACAGTGTTTTTTGTTTGTTTGTTTGTTTGTTTGTTAGTTTTATGAAAAAATGCAGACAGTTTTCTATGATGGGTAGGATTAGGGGTAGGGGTAGTGTAGGGGGAGAGAATATACAGTTTAAAATACAGTATAAAAACCATTACGTCTATGGAGAGTCCCCGTAACGCACATATACAAGTATGTGTGTGTGTGTGTGTGTGTGTGTGCGCGTGCGTGCGTGTGAAAACATACATTTGTACATATGCAGGAAGAGTGTAATAACTGCTCCTCCAGTAAACCAGTGAAGATAGTGTTCACTTCCTCAAATTCTTCCAGAACAGAGGCCAGAGTTGAACATCTTATGAACGAACAACAATAAATAAAACATATGGGCCTTTGACATATGCAACACGCATCAACGTTTCTGTTTGGCCTAATTGTATGTATTCTCTGCGGTCTTTGTAAACCAAGTTCCATGACTAGCATTTGTTGCTGTTTGTCATTGTTTTTTTTGTTTGTTTTTTCCCCCCTTCATTGTTGGTACCCGACTATTAGATACCAATTTGCCTAATGCTAATCTGCAAACTAGCATGCCATTTCTGTTCTGTATGTTTACAGAGGAGACATTACTATCGACATTACTACTATTAAAATGCATCACATAGCCTTTTTTGAATGATGACAAGCTTCTGAATGCAGGTATGCACAAGGAAACAATCAGTTAAAATAACAAATCTCTCAATCTCACATAAAAAATGAAAAACTGGTTTAAGCTATTTTTGAGAAACTCTAGTTCCAGTAATGATCCACCCACAGTTAATAAAAGCGCTTATAAGATTGTAAGATCTGCAGTTCAGCATCACTGTATTGAGCTGCTGAAAAGAGAATCTCACAGAGTTTGCTCTGATCTCAGGTAAAAATATTTCTGTTCTATCTCTATGGGCTATAATGAGTATGGCTGTTTCTTATATTTTGTAAAATTTGCCTCTTATTTAAGCATCTGTTAATTGTATAATTGCTTTGCAAATTTGCACAACAAAGAAGGAATAAAATATAGCAAAACATAAGAAACAGTTGTGTGTGTGTTGTATATGTGTGTGCAGGTGCGGTTCGTCACAATGAGGTTTCTGATCTCACTGTGTGTGTCTCTACTGCTGCTGATTAATGGTGAGTGTTTTATAATCTTTCATGTAAAATGACTGAATATTTTGCCAATAATAAATAATTATGCTTTAACTGTGTATTTAACAGGTGAAATAATCAATGGACAAACAACAGGTACAATCATTCTTTCACTTCAACTAATCTTCAGTATATATTTTGATTTCCATTAAAAAAATGTAGAAATAAAAGTAACTCATATGGTAAAAAAGTTTTCCTATTGATATAAAACCTTCTCATATTTTAGCACTTTTTTACACATTGATATTCACAGCAGACTTTAAAAGAACTTGTCTTAATCAACTTTTTAAAATGACCCAACGTTGGTGCATTTCTGATGGGCAGAGGAAGCACATTCCATAGCTTAGGGGCTCAAATTCTTTTATTATTTATTATTTTGCAATCTGTGCCGGTAACACTTTAGAATACTGATCCTTCATAAATGAATAACTACACAGGAACAAATGAGTAATGCATTATTAACACTCTAGTATCTACTATTAACTAACAAGAAACTCTGATTAATGAAATCGTAAGTAATAGTACTCAGTTGAAGGTGGTAGTTCACTATTAGCTAATCAATAACTACTATTTTTTCATTCATCCCAGAGAACTACTAAGAACTACTATATACATGTTCAAAATTAATGTGAATAATGCGTAATGTATAATTAATTCTAAAGTGAAGGTCATAGTAACCCTAATGACTGAAGTATTACCAAATACTTCAGAAGGAATTACTAATTATTTGGATCAGTATTCTAAAGTGAGAAACATGATAACTCTCTAGTAACTACTGAAGTCATTGTAAACTTTTGAGTTTTTTGTAAAGTATTGGATAGTAATAACTCAAGAGTTACTCTATAAATCTAAAGTAACTACTAATATTTGGTTCAGTATTCTAAAGTGAAGATCATAGTAACCCACTAGTAATTACTTAAGTGTTAACAAATACGTCAGCAGGAATTACTGTACAAAAACATACAAAAACCTCAAAAGTTTACAAAGACTTCAGTAGTTACTAGAGAGTTATCATGTTTTTCACTTTAAAATACTGATCCAAATGATTAGTCATTCCTTCTGAAGTATTTGGTAATACTTCAGTCATTACTAGTGGGTTACCAAGACCTTTACTTTAGAATCAATTATACATTATGCATCATTCATGTTAATTATGAACCTGTATATAGTAGTTCTTAGTAGTTCTCTGGGAGGAATGAAAAAACAGTAGTTACTGATTAGTTAATAGTGAACTAACACATTCAACTGAGCACTATTACTTACTAAGTCATTAATCAGAGTTTCTTGTTAGTTAATAGTAGTTACTATAGTGTTAATAATGCATTACTCATTTGTTCCTGTGTAGTTATTCATTAATGAAGGAACAGTATTCTAAAGTGTTACCTCTGTGCCATTTCTTTTGAACTCACTGCAGTTTTATTTTAACAAGCAAACGTTTTAAGACAAAACCCCCAAACCAGGCTTAATGTATTTGGAATTTGTAACATTTATGAACTGCACAAATATCACACACTTTGTTAGTTTTTTTTATGTAATAGCCTGTTCCATTTTTTTTTCCATACTGTTATAGCAGATACAACCACAGTCGCAACCACGGAAACTGCAACCACAGAAACTGCAACCACGGAAACTGCAACCACGGAAACTACAACCACGGAAACTGCAACCACGGAAACTGCAACCACGGAAACTGCAACCACGGAAACTGCAACCACGGAAACTACAACCACGGAAACTGCAACCACGGAAACTACAACCACGGAAACTACACCCACGGAAACTACAACCATGGAAACTGCAACCACGGAAACTACAACCACGGAAACTGCAACCACGGAAACTACAACCACGGAAACTGCAACCACGGAAACTACAATCATGGAAACTACACCCACGGAAACTGCAACCACGGAAACTGCAACCACGGAAACTACAACCATGGAAACTGCAACCATGGACATGACAACTGGTAATATAATGTGCTATATTTTTCTGGAAGATTATTTGTTTATTTGGGAGGCTTAACATGTAATATAAAACCTACAGAATGGTACCAGCGGAAAACAAACAACGTTTGTACATATGTAAAATCTAAAGTAAGGAACAATCTGGGGTGCATTGCCCAAAAAGCATCATTAAAGTTAACTTTCTGGCTTAACATGTCATATAAAACCTATGGCAATATATATAGGCATAGTGAAACATCTAGTTTAAATATTGCTGTTTATTTCACTGTGTGTGTGTGTGTGTCCATACGTTTGTACATATGTATGTTTACAGAGCAGACATTACTGTCGGACACATTAAAGTTCATCACATAGCCTTTTTTGAATGATGACGAGCTTCTCCTAAATTGTGCAGGTGAGGAATGTAGAACAGTTGTAAAGAGTGCAATAACTGCTCCTCTGCTAAACCAGTTAATATAGTGTTCACTTCCTCAAATTCTTCCAGAACAGAGGCCAGACTTATGAATCAATGTTTTATGAATGAACGCTGTTGTCAATACAAACAATAAATAAAACATACGGGCCTATGACATATGCAACACTCAACAATGTTTCTGTTTATTATTTTTTTCCTTTATTGTTGGTACTCAAATATTATACACCCATAATGCTAATCTAATCTAAAGTAAGGAACAATATGGGGTGCATTTCCCAAAAAGCATAATTAAAGTCACCCCCCCCCCTATTTTTTTATTTTTTTTTCTCCCCAGTTGCAAGCAGCATAAACCCTACTACTGTTATAGCAGATACAACCACAGACCAAACCACGGAAACTACAACCATGAACATTACGACTGGTAATATAATGTGATATATCAGTCTGGAAGATTATTTATTTATTTGGGAGGCTTAACATCATATAAAACCTATAGTTATTAGGATATTAAATATGAAATGTCATGTGTTACATTTGCATTTTATTTTGCATTTGTAACATATTCCAATATTACACACACACACACACACACACATATTGCACAAAAGGAGAAAATATAATTCACAGAAGAACACAGGAGATGTTCCGGAGAAACAACTACCACGTTACATTGATGACACCAAACACAGAACTGAGTAAACTGAGGGCTTGAGTACACACAGAGATCGTTAACACAACACACAACACCTGGGTAACTCAATCAATGACTATGGCAACTGATTAGGCAAGGAGAGATTGTCACACAGAAAGCAATGAGGACTGAACCAAAACTCAAAAGCAAACTAGACAGTGCATAACCTTGACATAAATATGGTGCATCCTAAAAATCTACTTTTTATCGAAATCCTAGAAATCATAAACCCATCAAAAAGGTACCAAAAACATATACTTGACATATACCAAATAACATATACCAAAACTGAGGTAGAAGTTCATAAGAATCTAGCTGTAATAAAGGCTTAACGCACACAGAAAGAACTCTGTAGGTTATATAAAACATACATGATACACAAGATATATCCAAGTGAACTGGTGATTATTGGTAGAAATTTTGAGTCTGTGCAGTTTTAAGAGAAAATATCTCTGGAGTGTGCAGCTGGGAAGAGCAGATGTCCTGGAGGATGTCACTGTTTAGGTCTGTGTTGATTTGGGCCTTGGGATTGTCTTCACAAGTCTCCATCTCCTGATATGGCTGTGGATATATGCATTAAGGTCACAAAGGTGTCTCTTAGCCAATTTGTCTTAAAGTTTTTGGCAGGCCTGGTTCTACAGGGGTGCTAGAGGGTGCTAACCATCCTCAAACGCATGTAAGAGCACCCTCAGTTGATATACTAAACAGATTTGACAAATGCTCCAGTGCACATTTGTGTTTGCACTCTGGAGAACGTCAGATGTATTCATTTACAATGTCTTTTTGCAGCGGTGAGCAATGAAGCCAATCACAGTCATAGTTGTTGATCTCTTGAACGCAATGGCCAATCAGAGGTTAGCTCAACTTAAAAAATGCTCAATACGGCAGAGTTTTTATTCAATGCTGAGTTATTGGACACTGAATGTGACATTGCTATGGTAGAGACGTTGCTTAGCCTACATTTGCACTTTTTTAGAGCTCCCTCATTAATTTCAGAGGCACCTTCAGTGATTTAATTTTGGAACCGGGCCTGGTTTGTGGAACAAAAGAGGGTCTTCTTTATTGATCAGCTTTGTTATTAACAAACCCTAGTATGAGATTAAACAGGCATGGGAGAGATGTCTCCTTCAGCAATTTAGGATGGTGTGCATCTTACATTGTCATGTGGAGGTTATAGTTCTCTGTATCTTGGTGGCTCTCATCCTCGGCTAGAAGATAGAGTTGTTACTCAGGAAATTTACGGCTCCTGTTATGAGCAGCACAGATGCTACAGATCCGACCCAAGTCAAAGCTTGTCCTGAAAATTATTATGTCTACAAATTTACCAGGCCAACTCTTTCAAATCCCCACATTTATTCATCTTTATCTTTGAAATGCTTATCATGAATGGTATTATTTACATTCATATTATTATCTGGAATAAATGTAATCTACATTATATAGTGCTGTCTTTCTACTTTTTCCACTATAGTAACTTTCTCCACCCCAAGTGTTGACCCCTGCTACACCTATACCAATCTGGATGAGCCTCAGAGAAGCGCTGAATATTCTCACTATAAAAATTACTTTGTGTGTGATTATTATGTGGAGTGGAATGGCTGGTACAGGCTGTTCTACAACGGTCAAAATGCTCAGATGCCAGAATCATGTGTTTATGATGGCATGTGTGGCACGTATTACCCACTGTGGCTCAACGGCCCTCACCCACAGCTGGAAGATGGAGTGGTCACCCGTCCGGTCTGTGTCTCATCATGGAATGGCTGCTGCGCTTTAACATCCCACCCTATAAGAGTCAAAGCCTGTCCGGGAAATTACTATGTTTATGAATTTGTCAAGTCATCAGTTTGTGGAGTTTACTGTATAGGTAAGCATATACTGTACCTATTTGTATTCATTTATTCATTTATTTTTCTGAGTTTGTTTTAAAATGATTGATATTATTTAAAATGTTCCTAATACCAGAAACATCAAGTCAGTTCATCTCATCAGCGTCTACAACAACAGAGACAATCCCATCCACAGAATCCATTACTCCACCAATCACAAACACTGGTAAAGTATTGTCTTACTTCCTTTATAAACTCTCATGAGCATCTTTTTGATACTTTTTTTTCCCCTTTATTGTTGGTATCCAAATATTATACACCCATTTGCCTAATGATAATATAATCTAATGTAAGGAACAATCTGGGGTGCATTTCCCAAAAAGCCTCATTAAAGTTAAATTCTAGTTAAATTCTGTTTATTTAACTGTGTGTGTGTGTGTGTGTGTGTGTCTGTCCATACGTTTGTACCAGACACATTAAAGTTCATCACATAGCCTTTTTTGAATGATGACGAGCTTCTCCTAAAGTGTGCAGGTGAGGAATGTAGAACAGTTGTAAAGAGTGTAATAACTGCTCCTCTGCTAAACCAGTTAATATAGTGTTCACTTCCTCAAATTCTTCCAGAACAGAGGCCAGAGTTATGAATGAATGTTTTATGAATGTCAATACAAACAATAAATAAAACATACGGGCCTATGACATATGCAACACTCAACAATGTTTCTGTTTAACCTAATTTTATGTATTCTCTGTGGTCTTTGTAAATCAAGCTCCATGACTAGCATTTGTTGCTGTTTCTTTATGTTTTTTTTTTTTTTGTTTATTTATTATTTTTTTCCTTTATTGTTGGTACCCAAATATTATACACCCATAATGCTAATCTAATCTAAAGTAAGGAACAATATGGGGTGCATTTCCCAAAAAGCATCATTAAAGTCCCCCCCCCCCCCCCCCCCCCGCCCTATTTTTTTTTCTTTCTCCCCAGTTGCAAGCAGCATAAACCCTACTACTGTTATAGCAGATACAACCACAGACCAAACCAAGGAAACTACAACCATGGACATTACAACTGGTAATATAATGTGATATATCAGTCTGGAAGATTATTTATTTATTTGGGAGGCTTAACATCATATAAAACCTATAGTTATTAGGATATTAAATATGAAATGTCATGTGTTACATTTGCATTTTATTTTGCATTTGTAACATATTCCAATATTACACACACACACACACACACACATATTGCACAAAAGGAGAAAATATAATTCACAGAAGAACACAGGAGATGTTCCGGAGAAACAACTACCACGTTACATTGATGACACCAAACACAGAACTGAGTAAACTGAGGGCTTGAGTACACACAGAGATCGTTAACACAACACACAACACCTGGGTAACTCAATCAATGACTATGGCAACTGATTAGGCAAGGAGAGATTGTCACACAGAAAGCAATGAGGACTGAACCAAAACTCAAAAGCAAACTAGACAGTGCATAACCTTGACATAAATATGGTGCATCCTAAAAATCTACTTTTTATCGAAATCCTAGAAATCATAAACCCATCAAAAAGGTACCAAAAACATATACTTGACATATACCAAATAACATATACCAAAACTGAGGTAGAAGTTCATAAGAATCTAGCTGTAATAAAGGCTTAACGCACACAGAAAGAACTCTGTAGGTTATATAAAACATACATGATACACAAGATATATCCAAGTGAACTGGTGATTATTGGTAGAAATTTTGAGTCTGTGCAGTTTTAAGAGAAAATATCTCTGGAGTGTGCAGCTGGGAAGAGCAGATGTCCTGGAGGATGTCACTGTTTAGGTCTGTGTTGATTTGGGCCTTGGGATTGTCTTCACAAGTCTCCATCTCCTGATATGGCTGTGGATATATGCATTAAGGTCACAAAGGTGTCTCTTAGCCAATTTGTCTTAAAGTTTTTGGCAGGCCTGGTTCTACAGGGGTGCTAGAGGGTGCTAACCATCCTCAAACGCATGTAAGAGCACCCTCAGTTGATATACTAAACAGATTTGACAAATGCTCCAGTGCACATTTGTGTTTGCACTCTGGAGAACGTCAGATGTATTCATTTACAATGTCTTTTTGCAGCGGTGAGCAATGAAGCCAATCACAGTCATAGTTGTTGATCTCTTGAACGCAATGGCCAATCAGAGGTTAGCTCAACTTAAATAATGCTCAATACGGCAGAGTTTTTATTCAATGCTGAGTTATTGGACACTGAATGTGACATTGCTATGGTAGAGACGTTGCTTAGCATACATTTGCACTTTTTTAGAGCTCCCTCATTAATTTCAGAGGCACCTTCAGTGATTTAATTTTGGAACCGGGCCTGGTTTGTGGAACAAAAGAGGGTCTTCTTTATTGATCAGCTTTGTTATTAACAAACCCTAGTATGAAATTAAACAGGCATGGGAGAGATGTCTCCTTCAGCAATTTAGGATGGTGTGCATCTTACATTGTCATGTGGAGGTTATAGTTCTCTGTATCTTGGTGGCTCTCATCCTCGGCTAGAAGATAGAGTTGTTACTCAGGAAATTTACGGCTCCTGTTATGAGCAGCACAGATGCTACAGATCCGACCCAAGTCAAAGCTTGTCCTGAAAATTATTATGTCTACAAATTTACCAGGCCAACTCTTTCAAATCCCCACATTTATTCATCTTTATCTTTGAAATGCTTATCATGAATGGTATTATTTACATTCATATTATTATCTGGAATAAATGTAATCTACATTATATAGTGCTGTCTTTCTACTTTTTCCACTATAGTAACTTTCTCCACCCCAAGTGTTGACCCCTGCTACACCTATACCAATCTGGATGAGCCTCAGAGAAGCGCTGAATATTCTCACTATAAAAATTACTTTGTGTGTGATTATTATGTGGAGTGGAATGGCTGGTACAGGCTGTTCTACAATGGTCAAAATGCTCAGATGCCAGAATCATGTGTTTATGATGGCATGTGTGGCACGTATTACCCACTGTGGCTCAACGGCCCTCACCCACAGCTGGAAGATGGAGTGGTCACCCGTCCGGTCTGTGTCTCATCATGGAATGGCTGCTGCGCTTTAACATCCCACCCTATAAGAGTCAAAGCCTGTCCGGGAAATTACTATGTTTATGAATTTGTCAAGTCATCAGTTTGTGGAGTTTACTGTATAGGTAAGCATATACTGTACCTATTTGTATTCATTTATTCATTTATTTTTCTGAGTTTGTTTTAAAATGATTGATATTATTTAAAATGTTCCTAATACCAGAAACATCAAGTCAGTTCATCTCATCAGCGTCTACAACAACAGAGACAATCCCATCCACAGAATCCATTACTCCACCAATCACAAACACTGGTAAAGTATTGTCTTACTTCCTTTATAAACTCTCATGAGCATCTTTTTGATACTTTTTTTCCCCCTTCATTGTTGGTATCCAAATATTATACACCCATTTGCCTAATGATAATATAATCTAATGTAAGGAACAATCTGGGGTGCATTTCCCAAAAAGCCTCATTAAAGTTAAATTCTAGTTAAATTCTGTTTATTTAACTGTGTGTGTGTGTGTGTGTGTGTGTGTGTGTGTGTGTGTGTGTGTGTGTGTCTGTCCATACGTTTGTACATATGTATGTTTACAGAGGAGACATTACTATCAGACACATTAAAGTTCATCACATAGCCTTTTTTGAATGATGACGAGCTTCTCCTAAAGTGTGCAGGTGAGGAATGTAGAACAGTTGTAAAGAGTGTAATAACTGCTCCTCTGCTAAACCAGTTAATATAGTGTTCACTTCCTCAAATTCTTCCAGAACAGAGGCCAGAGTTATGAATAAACATCTTATGAATGAACGCTGTTGTCAATACAAACAATAAATAAAACATACGGGCCTATGACATATGCAACACTCAACAATGTTTCTGTTTAACCTAATTTTATGTATTCTCTGTGGTCTTTGTAAATCAAGCTCCATGACTAGCATTTGTTGCTGTTTCTTTATGTTTTTTTTTGTTATTATTTTTTTCCTTTATTGTTGGTACCCAAATATACAATATGGGGTGCATTTCCCAAAAAAACATCATTAAAGTTAACCCCCCCCCCCCCCCTTTTTCCCCGAATGCCATATATCGCCCAGCCCTACTGGTAATATAATGTATTGTGTTACCATCTGGAGGATTGTTGTTTGGCATGAGCAGATCAGATCCATGTTATGTGTTTGTGGTGCATGTAAATAATTTAGATGAATTTATAAACCTATGTAGGCTATTATATTATCAGTCATATTAAAGTGATTCAGCCATGTAGATATAGGTCATAATGTGCAATTGCAAATATCATGATAGGGACACTAAGGTAAATAAAATTGAAATGATGACTGTGACATTACTAATAAATGTTCAATACTGTTGTTTTTTTTTCTTTTCTCAGACAATGACGTCAATGTTATGAGCCAATTTTATCCATTTGGAACTGGAGACACAGTGAATGGACGCACTGATGGTGGAAGTTCATCAGTTATTTACCTCCAGCCGCCGTTTATATTTTTTGGGCAAACATACAACCAAATTTATGTAAGTAAATCAAATATGAGAGGATCTTTGATTATGAGAGTCTGTAACCTGTCTATAATCATTACACTCTTGGAGAAAAAGTAAATGAGAAAATGCATCCTTGCATCCTTTATAAGAATTCTGCACATGATCAATCAGTCCTCTTCTATTTCAGGTTAACAACAATGGACACTTGACTTTTGACAGTGCATGGTCCAGCAACAGACCATACCAGTTCCCAGCTTATGGAGGGAAAGACCTCATTGCTCCATTCTGGGCAGATATTGATACTGAACACCGTTGGAAGGGTGTTATCTCATATCAACAGTACACCTCTGGCAGTGTCCTTACACAGGCGACCCAAGACATAAACCAATACTTCCCTGACTTGAGTTTCTCTGCTTCATGGGTCTTTGTTGCAACATGGGATAGAGTTGCATACTGCTGCAGTTCAAGAGCTGAAGTACTGAAGCCTAATTTGGTACCATGAAAACCTTCATGTGCCCATTTAAAAAAAAAAAAAAAAAGATATACCATTTCTTGCTTTACTTAAAATAACTTGTTTTTTTGTTTGTTTGTTTGTTTTTTGTCTTTTTTAAGGAAACATCTTTCCAAGTGGTTTTGATTTCAAATGGCTATCTCTCATTTGTTGTAATGAACTATGGTGCGATCGCTCCAACGCAACGATATGTACAGGTATGCACAAGATGACAGATTTATATAATGTATTGAATTGTTTATGACTAACTAATCTGACATCTGGATGTCTTCCTTTATCATTAGGCTGGTTATGACACCATCGACTCAAGTCACCATTTCTCAATTACTGGATCACTCCAGAATGACATCACAGCCCTACCATACAGCAGCAATGTCAATGTGCCAGGCAGATGGGCCTTCAGAACAGATCACGGAACACGAGGCTGTCAATTTAATGGTAAAGCTGCTTCCCTGACTGTGTGCAATATTTGCTGTTTGCAAAAGACTATGAATGACCTATTCAAATGTGATTATACCATGCTAGTGAGCCATAGGTGAAGCCTTACAGTAATTAAACAAATGATTTTTGGTATTTTGGTATTATTTTTTTATTCTTTTATATTAACAAATTCTTTGTTATAGGTTTTCCAGTGCAGCTGGGAGACTCCTTCTGGAGTGATGTCAACTGTCAGCAGAGATGCACCTGTACTAGAAGTGGTCTCCAGTGCAGCTTTGAGACCTGTACTTATTCCCAAGCTTGTCGTCCAGCTGCTTTCCAATACTCTTGTCAGAACATTCAGCGGCAAACATGCACTATCTCCGGTGATCCTCATTACTACACCTTTGACAATCAGATATTTCACTTTCAAGGAACCTGCACATATGTTCTGTCTGAGGTTAGTAATGCTGCTATGGCTTTCTATTTATTGTAGAAGAGATTGTACAGTCCTTTACTGATTCTGAATTTGTATCATTGTTTAGGCTTGTGGAAATGGTTTGCCATACTATCGCATTGAAGGCAAAAATGAGCATCAGGGTAGTACACATGTGTCATGGACTAGGATGGTCAGAGTATTTGTCTATAATCAAGAAATTGAACTGGTCAAAGATCACCATTATGAGGCAAAGGTAAGTATCACTATATTGCTGTAATGTTGATTTGAGCCACCCTTACATTTTCCTAATTTCTTTTTTGTCAACATTGTCAAGGTTAATGGGACCTTTCTAGCATCACCATTCACCCTCCACAATGGCTCCATCCAAGTCTATCAGTCTGGATTTTCTTTGGCCATCAGCACAGATTTTGGTCTTCTAGTGACCTATGATGCATATAGCTATGTCACCATCTCTGTACCTTATGACTACCAGAATGCCACATGTGGTCTGTGTGGGAACTATAACCTACATCCTGAAGATGACTTCCGTTCAATCTATGGGGAGATCTTGAGCTCGGATGTTGACTTTGCCAACTCTTGGAAGGTAGAGGGCGACACAGATCCTGAATGCCATGATGTCAGATGCACAGGACTTGCTTGTGCGGTTTGTACCAGCAGTGAAATGAGCCTTTACAGTGACACAAACCACTGTGGAATCCTAGGAGACGTTTGGGGGCCTTTTGCATCTTGCCACTCTGTGCTTTCGCCACAGACCTACATAGAGAACTGTGTCTATGATCTTTGCTTAGGAGGAGGGTACCAGCCTATTCTGTGCCAGGCTCTCAATGTGTATTCTGCTCAATGCCAACAGCAGGGTGTACAACTAGGGCAGTGGAGACAACCAGGCTTTTGTGGTAAGTGCCTTGATATATCTGTATTAGAAGTAAGATTGGCAATTAACCTAATTTAACTTAAAATAAGTTCATTTAAAAAAAAATAATAATAATTTAAAATATTTGTGGAAGGTGAAAGATCACAGTTTGCAAATTCTAATTTCTGCCCTTCATTTCCAGAAATCATATGCCCTGATCACAGTCATTTTGAGTCCCATGGATCAGGCTGCCCTGCAACCTGTAGCAACCAATCTGCCCCAATAAACTGTCCCTTGCCCAGTCAGGAGAGCTGTATTTGTGATGATGGGTACATCCTCAGCGCTGGGCAATGTGTACCTGAAGTGAACTGTGGCTGCACATTTGAGGGCTTCTATTATTCTGAGGGACAGTCAGTAGTGTTGGATGAGGACTGTGGGAGACAGTGTGTTTGCAGTAGCAGGTCAATGTTCTGCTATCAGCACCAGTGTGGTCCAGCAGAGGTGTGTCGACTCCATAATGGTGTGAGGGGCTGCAGACCCATAAGTTATGCAACCTGTTCCGTTGAAGGCCTGGGTTCATACCACACCTTTGATGGACAAACTTTCAGATACCCAGGAGCTTGTGGACTGACCCTTGCAAGAGTGATGGGGCCATCCCAACTACCATACTTTGTTTTGACAGTGGAGAAAGTACCCAGAGGCCTTCAAGGCTTTTCCAGGTTCCTGAAGTTTGAGGCAGGAGGAACTCATGTTTCCATTGAATTGGGAGAAGGTAGCAATGTACAGGTTAGCTAAAACCTTTTTTTTTTTTTTTTTTTTTTTTCAGATTTTCATGTATTAAGAAAAGTTAACTATATTATTCCAAACGCATATGCTAGATCAGTTGGTAACACTCCAATACGTTTCTATTAGTTAACATGAATTAACAGTGTAAAATACTTTTAAAGCATTTATGAATCTTAAGTTATGAATTTCAAGATTAACATTATTAAAATCCAAAGTTTTATCAGTTAATATTATTTAATGGACCTGAGCTTACACATTAAAAATGAACAGTTGTATTTTTATTAATAAAGCTTAACAAATAAAAACTGTATCAAATATATTGCTCATTGTTAGTTAATATTGTTTAATGCATTTACAGACATTAACTAATGGAACCTTACTCTAAAGTGTTACAATACAATTTACTTTTTTATTCTTCTCAGGTGGATGGACAGGTGGTTGGCCTACCCATCAGTGTTGGTTCCAGTCAGATCCGCATTTATCACAGCAGTGTGAGGGGTTTTGTTTTGAAGACAATCTTTGGAGTGACGATTAGAGCTGACTGGCCGCACATTGTCCGAATCACAGCTCCAACCACTTTCAATGGTACACTTGGAGGTCTGTGTGGAAACTTGAATGGAAACATTAATGATGAATTCTATAGCCCAGATGGTGTCCTGCTGGATGACTCTCAGCTTTTTGCGGACAGCTGGCGTGATGGATCCCTGTCAGCCCACTGTGAGGACCCAGCTGACATTTGGGAACCAGGACATTATCAGAATAGGAGTGAGTTCCGTGAGCGCTGCAGCATCATGGCAATGAATGATGGACCATTTGCTGAGTGCAGCAGAACACTAGACCCTTGGCAAAGAATTGAAGACTGTATTCATATGCTGGAGCAGACGGAGGGTGCCAGGGAGGCTCTATGTGAAGCCCTGCGAGGGTACACACTGCACTGCCAACAGAATGGCATTGTAGTTGGAGAGTGGAGGAGTATCACCCACTGTGGTTAGTATCTTGTAAGGTGACAAGATTTTCAGAATTAAACTATATGTCTTCTTCTAAATGCTGATCATTCATTGCCTTTTCCATCTGGTTTTGTCTTAATTATCCCAGATCCCAACTGTCCAGCAAATACTCATTTTGAACTGTGTGGCACATCCTGTCCTGCGTCCTGCCCTAGCCTCTCATTTCCCTTCCAGTGTGCTCTGCCATGCCAGGGGGGATGTCAGTGCAATGATGGACTAGTGCTGGATGGAGATCACTGCGTTCCCCCCACTGGTTGCGGCTGTCATTATGATGGCCGTTATCGGCAGCCTGGAGAGCAGTTCTGGCATGGTGAAGAGTGCCAGTCCATGTGTGTCTGTGATGGAATCACTGGAAATGTCCGTTGCACACCATCATCTTGCAGTGAACAGGAAATCTGCCATGTGGTGGAGGGGGAGTATGGCTGCCACCCTAATCCACATGGTAATTGTTATACTTCTGGAGATCCCCATTATATCTCCTTTGATAGGACCTACTTTGACTTTCAAGGCAAATGCCGATATGTGCTGGCCACAGTGTGTAATGACACTCATGGACTACCACACTTCCAGGTGGAAGCAAGAAATGAAGCATGGAATGGATTGTCTGTGTCAATAACTGTTGAAGTTTTTGTCAACGTCTCAGGGCATCTTGTGCACATGTCACGGGACATGAACCGTTATTCTGCTGTTAAGGTAAGCATGTCCCTCTCACTGTAATTTGTAAATGTGATATGAAAAACATTACTGTTGTAATTATTGAAAATATTGTTTTGTATAAACATACTCTACTTTTTCTTCAATTAGATTGATGAAGAGACCAGAAACCTCCCTGTCTATCTTGACTCTGGTCGAGTGTCTGTCTACTCCACAGGACAGTTTATATATGTCTCAACTGACTTTGGTTTCAGTGTCAGTTATGGTGGTTCCTCTGAGGTAAATATTGTTGTGCCAGCAGAATACAGTGGAGTTATGTGTGGCATCTGTGGCAACTTTAATGGCCATTCTGAGGATGACTTCCTCACTCCGTCAGGTACTCTGGCATCAACAGCAGACCAGTTTGGGGCAGCATGGAAGGTTGAGGAGGACATGTCATGCAATGATGACAGTGGGGACAGAGGTCCTGGCCATTGCCAAGATGAGAGCACAACTCAAGCCTTGTGTCAGATCATCAGAGACAATCAGGGCCCCTTTAGTTTCTGCCATGGTTCTGTAGATCCACTGGTCTACTTTCGTAACTGTGTGTTTGATGTGTGCATTTCTGGGAACAGCAACAGTGTCTTGTGTCGCTCTATCCAATCCTATGTGAGTGCTTGTCAATCTGTCAATGCCATGGTCTACCCCTGGAGAGAACTTGCATCCTGTGGTAAGTGACCGGAGGTGTGGCTGAGATATGTAAATAGATCAACTTCAGATGAATTTGTTCTCTATATTAAATTTTCCTTTTATCACAAAGAATAAGATTAATATTGTACATAGTATGAACTGCATTTTATGAATACATTTTTGTTCCTTTTCCAGTCATGGACTGCTCATCAAACATCCCAAACAGTCATTATGAGGTGTGTGGCACAGACTGTGGTCATACGTGCGCCAGCAGCATCGATGCTAGTTGTGAACACACATGCTCAGAAGGTTGTTTCTGTGATGAGGGATTTGTGAGGAGTGGAGGACTCTGTGTACCAGTGGAGCAATGTGGCTGCTTGTATGATGGATTCTACTATCATGTGAGGATTAAAACATTATGTTTTTATGTTAAACCTTATTATATAGGGCAGTGGATAAGGGGAAGCACAGCCTTAGTATATTATGACAACATACATCATCTCAAACACACACACACAAAAAGAAAAAAAAAAAGAAAAAAGAAAAGAAAAATGTGGTGCTGCCATGGTACATAGATGGTATAATCATAGTACTTTCATATATATCATATATTTACTTATCATTGCATTTGCATGGTACTCATAAAAAACTACATGGTGATACCAGGATTCATTTTTTTTATATGTAAAAATACTCACTGATCTTATGTTATGGAAATGTAAAGTTTGTTGTCATTGTTGATTTTGTAGATTGGTGAACAGTTCTGGGATTCAACATGTTCCCAACGCTGTAAGTGTTTTGCTCCGAATGATCTACGCTGCACTGCATCTTTCTGCCCAGCGGCCATGGAGTGTGCGGTCAGAAATGGACGCCGTGATTGCTATAGTACAATGTCCACGTGCACAGTCTGGGGTGACCCCCACTACATCACCTTTGATGGGGCTGTGGCCCACTTTCAGGTATGAACTGGTAAACTGTTATGTGTAGATAAACATGCATGAATCAGAATTAATTTCAAAGTTCTTTTTAATAAACCAGGGGAATACGCAAGAGAAAATCAACAAGGCATGTACACAATAGCATAAGACTGAACAAAGAACTGAGTAAAACTAAGGGCAAATGTTGGCCACACACTTGTAGATTTTAAGCTTATTTTGGGCCTGATTTGCCCAAATTTGATTTTTCTATTCGAGGCTTGTCGTAACCTACTTTTTGTCCAAAACAATCCTCAATTGTATGGTGTCATTATGATTATATTACTGCTCACCATCGAGTCGAAGCCTCCCCGATCCCAAATTGTAGATATCGAACATGCCAGCATGTCTTGCGTCTGCGTCCAAATCATCTACGTAGTGTGTGCATGCAGAGTATTATAATTTTTAAAAATAAGTTGAAACTGTCCTTAAAATCGGTTAAAATTTTTAAAAAAAATTGTCTAGTGTCTTCCAGGCCTTAAATACACAGAGTGAGGTAATCAACATAAACTAAAAGAGGTGCCGAACTCATGAGAACTATTGAAACAAACTAGCAGACAGAACTCAGGCAAACCAGAACATGGCAATGAATGAAAACGAAACCAAAACAAAACAAATTGTATTGTGTTAATCCTACCAGGGAACGTGTTCGTATGAGATTGTCCAGACCTGTGGAAATGTTACAGACAGTAATCTGGGGTTCCGTGTGGTGGCCACCAACAGGCACCGGGGGAACATGGTAGTGTCATTTGTGTCTGCAGTGGATGTTTGGTTGTCACAACATGGACAACAGACACACATCACTATTGGGCAGAACAGGAGAGTCAAAGTTAGTTACACTTCAAATTATATACATTTTGTATACACTTCAATATAAATTTCCTTTCACTTTCTCTGTTTTCTCATGTCGAAATCTTCTGATTCCCCTCCAGGTTGATGGAAATCCTATTGACACACCAGCTTATCAAATCAATGATCTTGTAGGGCTACATGAGGAGCAAGGATTTGTAATTCTAAATGCATCCAATGAATTCATTGTCCATTTTGATGGACATAACAGCCTTCTAGTCAGAGTGAGTCAAAGATTCTATGGATTTCTTTGTGGAATGTGTGGAAATTTCAATAGTAATCCTGCGGATGACAAAGTGCTGCCCAGTGGAGAACTCGCTTCTGATGACATTTCCTTTGGCCACAGCTGGAAATCAGACACCAGCATTCCAGGGTAAGAACCATGAGACTTTATGATATAGAGAGAAATTGTCTTTCAAATGTTAATTTCTTGCAAATTGTTAAATTTTGGTTTACTTTTAGTATTTTGTTCAGTCGCCAGTCAGTGTCCAATGTAAAACATCTCCTGACAATCAACAAGTAGAGAATCATTGTTTTAGTTTAAAATATGTATGAATAGGAAATTATATTTGTTGTCCACCTGTAAACTCTTTCTTTATCCAAATGGTGAAATAGTATTGGCATATAATTGACCTGAAGTTTCTTTGTATTCTTCAGCTGCGGTACCAGAGACCAGCCCGGTAATGCTGATGAGTGTCCATCCAGGCAGAGGTATTCTGATCTCTGTAGTATTATCACTAACACCACTGGCCCCTTCCAGAACTGCCATCTTCATGTTGACCCTGCACCTTATTACTACTCTTGTGTGTATGATCTGTGTCTCTACACGCGTGCCAATGGCATGCTATGTTCAGCTGTTAAAGCCTATAAGACAGCTTGTGCCATCTTGGAGATACAGATCCCAGAATGGCGTTCAGGTCTGCGGTGTGGTAAGTCAAAATCACATTTGATTTTGTCAGGTAGCTAGACTAACCTTTGGCTCTGTTAACACGACTCAATGTCTTTGTGTTGCATTTCCTTTATCTGTGCTTCTCGTCTTAGATGTGAGAGATCACTGTTCTGAACTCAACTGCTCTGAGGATGAAAGTTGTGGGAAGAAAAATGGTGTTTATGGCTGTTTATGCAACGATGATCAACCCAAACCAGAACCTGACTCTTTTGGTTGGTAGTATTCAACAAAAAATATGATTATAGGTCATTAATTGCCTTGACAATCTTTTGATCTGACAATCTCTTTTTTTCCCCCTCAGATTCCTTAGAAACCTGTGAAAGCAGCACTGGCTCTATTTCTGTGTCTCGCTGTCAGCTCTTTGAGGCTGGTTTTCCAGCTGATGTCTTACACCTCAATGATCCCAGCTGCAAAGGAATGGTCCGGAATGGCAGAGTGGAATTCCATTTTGATAATGATAAACACATCTGTGGTACAAATCTTGTGGTAGGTTTAACTATGTATTATCTATTCAAATACACCATCTGACTATTTGTAATGCCTGATAGAATCAACAGAGTCAGACCAGTTGAATCTCTCTGAGACTTTGAGAAATCTGCATGCAGGTCTGTAAGGGTACTGAATCTGTTACAACAAAAGTAAGGTCTCTAACAGACCTTCCTAAAGACTTCTCAAAGTCTCAAAAAGATTCAGAGGGGAAGGATACACAACCAATGCCATAAAAGAGACAAGGACGTTTGCCCGCATTCTCCACCAGTACTATGTAACCCACCATTATTTAAAGGGCATATTGCAGGTTAGAGCTTTAGTGATTCAGTGTATAGAAAAATAATGTATTAAATAGATTTTCTTGAAAAAACACGCATAAATACACTACATAGGCTTCTGGAGTCGTTTTTAGTGAGAGAATTTTACTTCCGCATCTGAAAAATGCCAAATCGGACGTGACGTCACTGAAGGGAGCGCGATCAATATAAACTATAGGAAAACAATGGATCGCAATGACAGTTCGGATGCTGAGGAAATTGTAAATGCTTATTTATACTCGTATAACTAATCACAGCCATACAATTAGCCTGCTATGGGTTAAGAGAGCAGGGACAGGCCAGAATTAGACAGAATAACGGTCAAAAGAGACACATTGAGCTGTTGTGTGAGGAGAAGCAGTGGAGAACAGGACAGAGACCGGTGTTAGCTTATAGATATAATGTTAGGTAACGACATGTGCTCAGATCACAATATTGTACAGATTATTATCATGAATCAGGCAATAGCAAAGCTATTGGTCATCTAGGGAGTAACTGATTACTAATAACAGAAATGAATAAACTTTGATCAAGCGTATGTCACACGCGTTAATATCCGTCCACACTAAAGTTACATGATACAGCGGTTTCTCATCACGACTTATTTGGTAGTTAGCAAATGTAATAATCAAACACAAAACTTAAAATATGCACCGCAAGTCTTTATCGAGCTGCATCTCTGACGGATCCGTGATCATGTCTCCCGCCGGCGAACGTAGTAGTGTTACTGTATGTGTTTCATGTAATGTTATCCTTTATTCATTAATTCTGTGTTGTGAGTTTATTCCGTGCCCATTCACTGATAGTGTGAGGATGTATATGACGCCGTGATTATGTAGTTGTGTGAACTTGAATGTATATATAAGTTTACATACATGGCATGCATGAAATTGGAGTATTTACATTACCAGCACATCATTCAAAACTGTTTTGTGTAAGTGTGAGACTGTATGCATGTGTAGCCTACATAATTTGTATTTATCAGTGTTGAAATTGATTCAAGTAAAAACGGTGAAAAAGCATAGCGTGTGTAAGTTTATTCATTTAATATAATCATTTACAGAAGTATTACAATGTTGAACTCCATCATATCGCCAGGATGATAATCCTCTAGTCTAAAATGAACGTGTTTTTTGACGCAGATGCAGAGGTGAAGTCCCGTCTCTTCACCTGCACAAAACAAACCCCAGCACGGAAGATAGCAGCGTAGTTTTTCTTGTTAGTAAACCTCTGTACTCGATGTCCTGACAGGCTGAAGTTTGTACAACCTCCACAAACACAATAATTTACCATTACGATGATAAATAGAATACAAAAACTACCGAAAACACACTGATTCATGGCCGCTGTTGCTAAATACCAATATATTCTGCACTGAATCAACACAGAGCTCTGCGAACATCTCCCTGTAGTGACGTAAAATGACGCGACGCTGAAAAAAAAGCGTTTTTTACAGAGACCGTCACTTTATCTACTAGGCAAGGCAAGGCAAGGCAATTTTATTTGTATAGCACATTTCATACACAATGGTAATTCAAAGTGCTTTACATAAAGAAGAATAATAAAAATAGAACATAAGGAATAGAAATAACAGTAAAAACAGAGAATTTTGCTATCTGGATGGATGAGCTAGGAAGTCTCAGGGAGTTTTTTGTTGTTGTTGTTGTCCATCAGAGTGGATCTAAACGGATCTATCCATCAGAGCAGATCTGAATGGATCTTCCTCACACAACAGGACTGCTACCTGTTAAGGCACTTCAAACTGATACACAAAGTTTCAATCTCCCCTTTTGCCAAGACACCTCAAACTGCACCACACAGCCCTAATCCCCCTTCCGGAGATATCTTATCTATGCAACACAGTTCAAATTTCCCCTTTGGAAATTTCCCCCTTTGGAAAGTGTCCTGACTGTAATCCAGAGATATCTTAACCATGCACCACAGCTCAAATTTCCCCATGGTTTGTACCAAATTTTAACCTAATCACAAATGCTTTCTTCCTAATTCACCCAGCTCTTTCAACCAGACAGCAATATTTAAAATGCATTAAAAGTCAGAAAACAAGATGATACGTAAAAGATATAAAATACATTAAAAATGAAATAAAAACAGGAAAAGGAATTAAAAGAATAAAAAGATAATATGTATAAAATAAAATGCAAACAGTTTGGACATAGCACAGTGCTCAATCAGCAAATGCATAGGTAAAAAGATGTGTTTTGAGTCTGTATTTGAATGTGGCTACTGTTGGAGCACACCTGATCTGTTCTGGAAGCTGGTTCCAGCTGCGGCTGGCATAACAGCTAAAAGCAGACTCTCCTTGCTTTGAGTGAACCCTTGGTATTTCTAAATGACTTGATCCTGATGATCTGAGTGATCTGTTAGGTTTATATTCTATGAGCATATCTGCAATGTATTGAGGTCCTAGGCCATTGATTGATTTATAAACAAGTAACAGTACTTTAAAATCAATTCTAAATGCAACTGGAAGCCAGTGCAAGGACCTGAGGACTGGTGTGATGTGTTCATGTTTTCTGGATCTGCTCAGAATCCTGGCAGCAGCATTCTGTACGAGCTGCAGCTGTCTTATGGTCTTTTTGGAAAGACCAGTGAGGAGCCCATTACAATAATCCACCCTGCTGGTGATGAAAGCATGAACAAGTTTCTCTAAGTCTTGACTGGAGACAAAGCATCTAATTCTTGCAATATTTTTGAGATGATAATACGCTGATTTAGTTATTGACTTTACATGGCTACTTAAACTCAGGTCTGACTCCAAAATCACACCAAGATTCCTGACTTGATTTTTAGTTGTTTGACCCCTAGAGTGAAGGTACATGTTCACTTTGAAAACTTCATCTTTGTTTCCAAACGCAATGACTTCAGTTTTGTCTTTGTTTAACTGAAGGAAGTTTAGACACATCCAATTTTTAATTTCATCAATGCACTGGCACAGGGAGTCAATGGGGCTGTAGTCGTTAGGTGATAGGGCTAGGTAAATCTGGGTATCATCTGCATAGCTGTGATATGCAATTTGGTTCTTTCTCATTATTTGGCTCAGTGGCAGCATATATAGGTTGAACAGGAGGGGTGCGAGTATTGAACCATGAGGGACTCCGCATGTCATGGATGTCCACTCAGACTTATGGTCACCGATACTCACATAATAACCTCTCCCATCTAAGTATGACCTGAACCATTTAAGGACCATCCCAGAAAACCCAACCCAGTTTTCCAGCCTGTCAAGAAGAATGTTGTGATCAACAGTGTCAAACGCAGCACTGAGATCGAGAAGAACCAGCACTGATAATTTACCTGAATCTGTGTTTAGGCGAATATCATTTATTATCTTTATTAGTGCTGTCTCTGTGCTGTGATGCGGTCGGAAACCAGATTGAAAGTTGTCAAAATATCCATTCAAGCTTAAGAACTTGTTCAGCTGATTGAAAACAACTTTTTCAATGATCTTGCCTATGAAAGGAAGATTTGAGATTGGTCTGTAGTTGCTCAATATGGTGTTATCCAGATTGCTCTTTTTCAGGAGGGGCTTAACAACTGCAGTTTTCAGGGATTTTGGAAAAGTCCCAGAGAGAAGTGAGGCGTTTACCACTTCTAGGAGATCTGCTTCTAAACAGTTAAACACGCTTTTGAAAAAAGATGTGGGAAGTGTGTCAAGGGCGCAGGTTGATGTTTTAAGGTGCTGTACTGTTTCTTCCAAAATTTTACCATCAATTGCTTCGAAAACAGACATAATAGCTACTTTCTGAGGTTGTGATCTGATTTGTTTTACCCCGGTGCAGCTCAAGGATGTGCTGATCGCCTTTCTGATATTATTAATTTTCTCAGAGAAGAAGGAAGCAAACTCACAGCATTTGCTGTCTGAGAGCATTTCACTGGGGATCTGACTTGGGGGGTTTGTTAGTCTCTCTACAGTAGCAAAAAGATTGCGGGTGTTGTTTAAGTTTCTGTTTATAATATTTGAGAAGAAGGTCTGTCTAGCTTTGCCTAGTTCCACATTGAAAGCATTAAGAATATCTTTATAGATGTGATAATGGATTTCGAGTTTTGTCTTTCGCCACATGCGCTCAGCTTTTCTGCATTGCCTTTTCATATTTTGCACTGCTGTTGAGTTTCTCCACGGTGCTTTTTGTCTGCCACTTTTCTTCCTGACTTTCACAGGAGCAATGTTATCAATAACATTCTGTACTTTTGAGTTAAAAGAATCAAGGAGAAAATCAACAGAGTCTGCAGATATGCTTGGTGTTAAAGATATAGCCTTCATAAACAGTGCACTAGTATTCTCATTTAAGCATCACTTTTGACCGAGACAGATCTAGCTTCAACAGTTGGAGAGATCAATATATCAAAGAAAATACAGAAATGATCAGATAGCGCTACATCCTTAATGACAATGGATGAAATGTTTAGACCCTTACTGATAATTAAATCTAGAGTGTGTCCACGACACATCTAGGTTGTTTGTGGTTATTAAATCATTGACTAGAAGTGATTTATTTTTAAGTGAGCGGATGTTTAAAAGTGCTAACTTAACAGTCTTACTTTCTGTCTCTACAGTAATCTTAGTTTGACGTGTAATAGGCAGCAGATTAAATGGGTTTGCTAAACGATTTGAGAAGGCCTTAGGCTTTCTATCACGTAATAAAACAGAAATAGAGAAAGCAACAGGCACACTGGGTTCCCGCTTGTTCTGTAAACTTTTGATAAAGTCACTGTTATCATAGCGGGGACCCGACACACATCACTGAGAGCTGTTATCGGTTGTTTTTGATTCACCTAGAACAGATGGAGGAGGATGTGGGCCCTGGCGTTGTGGCAGGGGCCGAAGAGCTCTCGCAGGAGGAGGAGGATGAGCTGGGCCCACAGGCTTTGGTGGTTTTGGGGCTTGACGCTTTTTTGTTGATATCTGGGGGCTCGCAGCAAAAGAGTGGGAGAGTTTGGTTCCAGCGTACACCAGTTCCTCCATTTTCTCTGAGAAGCACAGAAGAGGGGATGCTGGAGAGAGGGATAACGTGTCCGGTGAGAGGGGCTGTTGCTCTGGTGTTACCGGAGGCTGTAATATGTTGTCCTGGCTTCCCTGGCTGTTTTCCTGAAAGTCGTCCTTGGGTGCTGAATCTTGGAGCAGTTCTAACACGTCACTGTCTCTCTGTGAGCTCTGTGGGCAGGGCTCAGTCAGGATTGTGTCCGTGAGCAGTGGTTGTTGTGGCTGCATGGTGTTATCATTGACCTTGTGGGATGTGTCAACCGCATGTCCATTCAGGTGCTGAAATGAAGTACTGTGGTCAGTTGTACTCTGTCCAGGTGTGTTTGCGCCATTCAGATTGGCACACACTGCTGAAGGATGATGGAGGGAGAAGTAGATATTGTCCTTTAGCACTCTTGAGCCCAGTTTGTTTGGGTGCAGGCCATCATGAGTGAACAGTTGTCTCTGACTCCAGAACAGATTGAAGTTGTCGATGAAATTCAGTCCCTTTAAGTTGCAGGTTTTTTGCAGCCATGTGTTAAGCCCAAGCAACCGTGTAAATCTATTTGTTCCTCTTGCTGGGAGTGGTCCACTGATGAACGACTGAACTTTTAGTCTTCTAAGCATTTCAAAAAGTTAATTGAAATCCCTTTTAAGGAGTTCTGACTGCTCCTTCTGAATATCATTCTTCCCCACATGGATGATTAGTCGATTTGCAGTCTTATATTTCATCAGAATGCTCTTAAGTTCCCTGTTTACATCAGAAACTGTTGCTTGTGGAAGGCAGCATGTAGTTGTATCCCTGCTGCTAATGTTTCTGATAATAGAGTCACCCACTATCAGAGTCCTGGGCTCGGCTGCTCTCTGAGCTGAGTGCCGCTGACTGTTCAACCTTGAGCGGCAGTTAGCATCGGTGTTAGCTGCTGGCTGATTTGATCTGTGTCCGATCATGTTTGGGGATTCCATACCCACATTTATCATGTCTGGAAATTCCTCGCCCACATTCATTAACACTTCAAATCTGTTCTCCAGATGTATTGGAGGTGGTAGGGAGCTAGTGTTTGGGGTAGAGGATGCTACTGCATTAATATGTGATACTCGTGACAATCTGATTTCTCGAGTGCCTTTGGGTCTCGCTCCCTGTTTGTGCCATCGATTAATATGTTGACTAATTTCGGCACTCAGTATGGTCTGTTTAGGGGCATTAGATTCATGGGACTCACTGACTGTGTGCTGAGGATGTCCATGACGAAGCTCTGTTGTGTGTTCTGTCTGGTTTGGTAGTCCCGCAAGTAACTTTGTTTCAAGAACTGCAATCCTTTGTAGAAGTCTGTGGCAGTTTGTGCAGCAGGTAGATTCTTCAACCAGAGGAGGCATATTATTTCTAATCCTTTTGGATGTAGGCAGCTGTGTTTTCCCTTTTCCGGAATGTAAGCTGATGGCTGCCGTCAGTGGGAGGCTGGTTGGATAAAAATTCCCCTTTTTTGTAACAATTCTTCCAGTTAAAAATAATGTTGGTGCCAAGATTTGTTGTTTGAGCACTGTGCTGATTTGCTGTAGTTAAAATTAGAAGATAAAATATAAAAGCAATAGAGCAAAGCGCGGAGCTGTAAGCAAGAGCGTCCGAACAGTAGCAAAGCAGGAAGTGAAGTCCTAAATTAATGCCCTTATGTCTCGAAAAACATTTTTAAACCCTGCAGTGCCTTTTTATATGGTATTTTTATACAAGGTTATATATTCATCTCGGAAAAAATGTTAAACCTGCAATATGCACTTTAACTTAACTGACACAACTTTTTGGCTTTTTATAGTTTGAAGTGATGCTTTAGTATTTTTTTTTTTTTTTTTTTTTTAAATGCCTTGAATTCAATTTAGGCTCAATTACAAAATGTTATATTTGTTGTCCACAGGCTAACGGCACCCACTTCATCTATGATAACTTTATTCTGGGGACACCGAGGTCAGAAGGTCTCATCAGCAGAGAGAAAATCCTGAAGCTTTCTTTCAGCTGTGTTTATCCTCAAACACAAACACTTTCCATGAATGTGGAAATCAACCCACTGGAGAGGTGCAAGTCAAGCAGCACTATTTTATTAAAAGAGTAGTTCACCAAAAAACAAAGTTTGTTCAAACCCTAATGTCTTTATTTGTTCCAAGGAACACAGAATTTTACTGGTCTCACCTTTCAACGTAGTTAATGCTCATGGGGAATTTCAAGCTTGAAAATGTACAAACAATGTTTATATGACTCATAATGTATATTCCAAATCTTCACCATTTAAGTGATAGCTTTGTGTAAGGAGCTAAAGTTGAAAGAATTGTTAACTTTTTGGGTGAACTAATCCTTTAAGCAGAAAAATAAATGTATTTAAAATATATATGGTAATATTATCTAAACCAATATACATTTTATTCCTAAAACAGAATTTTACCCATAAGCAAAGTATTTTTAACATGCATCTATCCATTATTTCAAAAGCGTTGTGCAAAAGATCCTCCCTGCTGGCGAAGGCAGATATCAGGTCCGGATGGTTCCATATCAGGATGATGAGTTTACCCGGCCCTTCACTGGTGCAGTGGATGCAGAGCTCAACCAGAAGATGCATGTGGAAGTTCGTGTTGAGGGGGTTGACAGCCACCAGTTTGCCCTGGTGTTGGACAAGTGTTGGGCTACACCTGTGAATGATCCTGATTACAGCCTCCACTGGGATCTCATCGTTTCAGAGTAAAGCAGTGCTTTTTATCTATTCTTTTAAGCTTGGCCTTAACTCAATGTGATATGATTATTATTTATTCAGCAAAAATGTTACATTAAGTATTAGGGATGTCAATTTACACAATTTCCCATGATTGATTGTCATTTAAATTAACAATCAATTAATCGATAGCCTTAATACTGCAATATGCAGTATTATATATAGACAGCAGCATGACAGTGTGTGCAAATGTTGCTCAAAATGCCATGTTCCTCACCAAATGAATGAGAATGGTTTAGTCTAAATAAAGAGCTAGTAGGATTGTAAAATGAGTTGATGTGATTGATAATTTATTAAATTACTTATTTAATAATCAAATATAACCAACAATACAGTGTGTATTGTGAGTGCTTGTCAGAATGTGTACTCCTGTTGTGGATGCGTTCTTCCTGTAACGACGTGCACAGCAACTAAACTCAAGGAATTCCCAACAATTTATTATGGTGTTCTCATTAATGTTATGTAATATGGCAGTCCAAATCATAGTTATTGTTAGTCATGCATTGCTGTTTGAGTTGCATGTGCTGAAGCGCTGAATTAACACCGGTAAACTGGAGCACTTTGCTAGTGCGTTATTTAACTGTAAGAAACACTTATATGAGACTAATCAGTCATATACAAAATAAACATAATATTACAAATTATATCTGCACAAAATGATGCAAATGTACAAGTGAACTTGAACTAAGTTACGTGCTATTCAGAACGTGAGTCATGTTGTAGGCACGCTCTTCCTGGAGCAACACAATGAAACAACTAAACGGCAACTAAACACAAATAAATTATGTTTTGTTACAGTATTGTTCTCTTCATAGTGTGATGTAATATGACAGTCCCAATCATAGTTATTATTAGTTGTGCATTGCTGTTTGAGCTGCGTGCGCTGAAGCTGATCAACGGCATGCTTTACAACAGCGTTAATTCTTAACCAATGCATCATATATGAGATAAATCAGATATAGATAGGCCTACACAACATAAACACAATATTTCAACTTACATTTGCACAAAACAAAAGGCTGCAAATGCGTATGCAAACTTCTAGTCATGATGAAGTTGTAACTCTAAAATGGCCCCAAACATAACTCCAGCGCGCTCGCTTAAAGGTGCCCTAGAACTTTTTTTTAAAAGATGTAATATAAGCCTAAGGTGTCCCCTTAATGTGTCTGTGAAGTTTCAGCTCAAAATACCCCATAGATTTTTTTTAATTCATTTTTTTAACTGCCTATTTTGGGGCATAATTAGAAATGAGCCGATTCAGGGTGTGTGGCCCTTTAAATCTCGTGCTCCACGCCCCAAGAGCTCGCGCTTGCCTTAAACAACATAGAAACAGTTCAAACAGTTAATATAACCCTCAAAATGGATCTTTACAAAGTGTTCGTCATGCAGCATGTCTAATCGCGTAAGTACAGTGTTTATTTTGATGTTTACATTGATTCTGAATGAGTTTGATAGTGCTCCGTGGCTAAAGCTAACATTACACACTGTTGGAGAGATTTATAAAGAATGAAGTTGTTTGTGCATTATACAGACTGCAAGTGTTTAATAATGAAAATAGCGACGGCTCTCTTGTCTCCGTGAATACAGTAAGAAACGATGGTAACTTTAACCACATTTAACAGTACATTAGCAACATGCTAACGAACATTTAGAAAGACAATTTACAAATATCACTAAAAATATCATGATATCATGGATCATGTCAGTTATTATTGCTCCATCTGCCATTTTTTGCTATTGTTCTTGCTTGCTTACCTAGTCTGTTGATTCAGCTCTGCAGATCCAAACGTTAATACTGGATGCCCTTGTGTAATGCCTCGATCATGGGCTGGCATATGCAAATATTGGGGGCGTACACCCCGACTGTTATGTAATAGTCGGTGTTATGTTGAGATTCGTCTGTTCTTCGGAGGTCTTTTAAACAAATGAGATTTATATAAGAAGAAGGTAACAATGTAGTTTGAGACTCACTGTATGTCATTTCCATGTACTGAACTCTTATTTAACTATGCCGAGGTAAATTCAATTTTTGAATCTAGGGCACCTTTAATTTTTCCTCATGTCTGCTTTACCTGTTTCGCGGTTGAGCAGCACGCATGCGCATGAACCTGCTTAATCGGCGATCGATAAGTTTTATTAAATAAATGTACTATCGACAGTTAATCGTTAACATCCGGATTGCCTTACATGCCTTGTCTTTCAGTATGTCAGAACTAAAGCACAAAATTCCTTTTTTTTTTTTTTTTTTGTACATGGAATGCATATGCGTGATGATTTACAGGAGATCACTTTTTTATCGAATGTCTTTGAAATTAAAGAATTTGTCATTATTGATATTGTCAGGTGTCCCAATCCAAATGACGACACAGTGGAGCTGCTGCAGAACGGCGTCTCGACATCCAGCCGTTTCTCCTTCAGGATGTTTATCTTCACTGCAAACTCCACTAAGCTTTACCTGCACTGTGCTGTTCACCTTTGCCTTCTGTCAAGCAACCAATGCCCAATGGTGAGTTCTGATTTCATAATATTTTTTTATATCTAATTTGTGAAATGTAACGGAATTTAGTGTGTACAGTCAGATTGTTCTGGTTCCTTCAGAAGACACTGACATAGTGTTTTAAAAGTTTTATTGCCAAAATCTGTTTTTGGTATTATAGCTCCATCTAGAGTTAGGAAGTCTGTGCATATGAGGAAAGATACTTTTGTAAACTGTGTAAAAATCTCATCACATTCTGGTTATCCATTTTCAATCTTTAGCACTGTGACTCTGGACACCAGCGGAGAGAGGGCAGGTCTCTGGACTTTCATGACAGTGCCTTCATTTCCATGGGTCCTCTGGTTTGGTCTGAACGGAACTCAGGTAAATGTTAAATTTAATAACCATGATACTTAATTTTCTCTTTTCACTTATGTCAAAATTATATATGTTTTGAGCCATATTTATATCTCTTTTGCAACTTCACCATGTCTTGTCCCCCTTCACAGACATACAGATTCCAGAAAAAGTGCAAGTGTCCAAGGCACCAGGCCTGTGTGGTTCCTTGATCATTTTGATGGTTTCACTCCTTTGTGCCTACACTATGTTGTATATTTAAACATAGAATTACCTTTGATTTATACATTTCTAATTTTTTTGTTCATCGTATTTGATTTGTACACTGTACATTGGATTAGGAACAATTGGCACTGAACTTATAAATTGTTCTGCTTTGACTTGTATTTTTACCTAATAATAATGACTCTTACGTTTCTGTCTATTATGATAAAATAAGAATTCATTTGATTACTTCTTTATTTATTTTTAATATTTAAAATACTTATTAATTTTAAATACTCAAAATATTTACTGTGGAAAATGCTTTTTAGCTGTTTAACTGTTACTTATGAGAAAAAAACAGCTGACTTCTTCAATAAAATGATTTTTAAAAATCCTCATCCAAACTGTGATTATTCCATCCGGACCAGTGGTGAAAAGTAAAGTGTACCATGTGATTTTGTCCAGTATCTGTGTAGATTTATAATGTTATTACTTATTTTTCTGAAGAGTGTCCTGACCTTTGACCTTTTTTCAATTATTAAAGTGCCCCTATTATGACTTTTGAAAGGTTCCTATTTTTGTTTTGGGAGTCCCCAACAACAGGTTTACAAGCATGCAAGATTAAAAAAACACTTTCATTGTCTTATAATATGCATTTATTTTTACCTTATTTTCTCAAGGTTTGGGCTATACTGCTGTGGTATCATTGTAAAGATTAATTTTAACCACTGATTCTTCACGTATTAGCAGTGTTTGAGAGGTTTTAGGTTTTCCCTGGTGTCTCTGCACACAGTAAGTGGGCATTTTGATGTCACAACGAAATGGCTTGGGATTAGTTTAATTGACTCAGAGTCGACTCTTACATTTGAGACAATAACTTTATATATGGTGCACTTTCAGATTTAAAACTTTGCAGGATGTTTTCATTCACTTAGAGCTATGTTACACACTACATGAAAGGTAATTTTCAAAAATCCATATTAGGTGCACTTTAACTTTATCATATCTCTGTGTGTGTTTTGTATAATAGCAGTCCAACATCACTAACCAGATCAATGACTGTTTTTGATAGAAATTATATTTCTACATGGCAAATATTTTACTGACAATTAATTTTACAGAGAGAAAATCCTAAAGGCTTCTTTCAGCTGTGTTTGCCCTCAAACACAAACACTTTCCATGAATGTGGAAATCAACCCTCTGGAGAGGTGCGAGTCAAATACAAATTATTGTTGACTGAAGAGTCAACATTGTGGGTGAACTAATCCTGTTAGCAGAATAATAACTGTGTATAAAAAGTAAATATACTGTATGGTAAACCAAGAACGGTTATCTGGGTAAATAATGGGTAAAATGTTTACCCATAAAACAAAGTAGATTTAACACACATCTATCCATTATTTCAAGTGTTGTGCGCAAGACTCTGCTCAATGGTCAGTTTACAAACCTTTCATAATTCATAAAATTGTGATGTTAAATTTTCAGAGTAGATTTAGTACTGTAATATGTGGAATATGATCAAACACTAATATAAGTATGGCTAGATGCTCAAGGCTGCTAAAATACCATGTTTGTGGTTGCCCTCTTCTGGAGACTTTGTGCACTTCTTAATGTTTCTTGTTTGTTCAGTGATATTTAACAGGGATTCACACAGCTGATTTTGCTCTTTTCTCTATCAGGACTGTGACTCTGGACACCAGCGGAGAGAGCGCAGGTCTCTGGACTTCCATGACAGTGCTTCCATATCCATGTCCTCTGATGTTGTCTGAAGGGAACACGGGTGAATATTTCATTTATTTGAATCATTTGTAAATAAATGTTTATGATGATTTCTGTCATTAATACAATTCACTGCATTATATTATCTGTTCACAGATAAGTGGGTTCCAGATCAAGTGAAGGTATCTGAGGCCTCTTGTCTGTGTGGTTCTCTGATGGTGTTTCTTGTTCCTCTGATGAGTGTCCTGACACACTTTTAGTTTAGAACCACAACATTTTACATACATATTGTCTAGACTCATTTTAATTCATGTGGAATCTGATGCAACACTAACATAACTATTTTATACAGAATAATAAATGAAATATTATTTAATCATTCATGTTTGTATAGTACATTCATTCTGTATTACCTGAGGGGTTGTGCGACAACAACAAAGACCATCAGATTCATGTTTAACTAATGTTAAACGCGATTAGTTAAAACTAACTAATATAACTTACTTTTCTTAAAAATTGTGTTTTAATATTTTATTCAGGCATTTATTATAAGGCATGATAAAAGGTCTGGATGATCCAAAATAAGGAAATAAATAAATACATTTTATGATTGAACTTTTGTTATAATTTTATTTCAATAAAAGTACAAGAATGATTAATGATCATCTTTTTACTGCTATCTTTGTAATTGTTTTACTTATTTTCCATTGTGATGCTATGATAATATGCTTGAGAGAGTCTTGCTATTTTACTTTTAATTCTAAAGGCTTTGAAGAATGTTGCAGTTTGTTTAATGAATAATTAGAGTGTCTCTGTAACACCTTTATACATGAGGTTTGAGCTTCACTGAGAGCCAACAGATACAATCAGCTCCTAATAATGTTCATGTTTCCTGCTGTACATTCATAGAGGAGTGTCTGTTTGTCTTTATCGATGGTTAGATTATCTCACCACAATTCTCAATCCTTTTACTTTTTATCACATAATCATGATCGGCTGCATTCTTTATGATTGGTTTTAACATGATTGTGTTGCCTATTTAAAAAAAAAAAAAATGCAGAAACTGAAATCATCATATTTGTCATTGTGTGATAATGCAAAATAAAATAAAAAAGACTTATCGCAGTGGTGACAGTCATGTACTGTAGGTAGTTCAGAGAAATCTTGATCAACTGCATTTGCAACAATTACTGGGAAAACCCACTGACAACTTCACTTTGGTGACTTGAGAAGAATCTTATCTGGAATCCATTCTGGGGGTTTCCTAAAAGCTGTGAAATGTTTTGACTGCACAAACAAGGAAATACACAGTACTTCTCTTGAGACGCTCATAATACTGTATACTGTAGATCAGAGGATGAAAGTGATGTTTTTTGTTTTTTCATTTTGTTCTTCATATTGGTGCCAGATGTACTTAACATAACTATACCCAATACAATAAATAAATTAACAATAACTATATATTTTTTAGCATTTATTAAATATTATTTTAAATATACATGCTTCTTCGTGTAATAATGTTAATTTATTCAGCTTGTTGATGATATTCAGTTCGTGTTGACATAATGCATTAACCTCTCCCTGTTTTGACAAGGGAGAATGTAAAAGACATATTACAGTTTTTCTCAATTGCTAACGGAGGCCAGCTACCCTGATCTCAAGAGGCGCCTGCCTCCCATGTCAGGTTGGGGGGTGAGTGTAACCAAAGAATATGCACTAACAAGAAGCGACACTCAATAGAACGTTCCATTGAAACACCGGCGCCCAGCAGCAGCCCTGCATTCCGCCATTTTGGGGTGAAAGCAACTCGACAGTCCACTAGTTTCTATGGCAATATCAGCTGCTTTGTTTAAAAAGCTGAAAATAAACTTGAACGATGACAACACAGAATAAAATACTATCGTTAGGGATAATCAAATCCTTTTTAACAGTTTATGTTTATGTTTATGTTTAGTAAAACATTAAAGCCGGGACACTAGTGTTGACCCACCTCTTTTCGTTTACTACTACAATCTGATAACGGTCAGATAAATATGATTAGAACAATGCCAATGCAATCCACTAATGCCAACATAATTTTCGAGTCTATTCAAAAGAATGTTGTGATCAATAGTGTCAAAAGCAGCACTAAGATCTAGTAACACTAATAGAGAAATACAGCCATGATCTGATGATAAGAGCAAATCCTTTGTAACTCCAATGAGAGCAGTCTCAGGACTATAGTACGATTAAAATCTTGACTGAAAATTCTCACAGATACAATTTATTTCTTAAAAAAAAAAAGGCATAGTTGAGATGATACTGCCTTTTCTAGTATATTTGACAGAAAAGGTAGATTCGAGATCGGCCTGTAATTGACTAATTCTGTAGGATCAAGTTGTGTTTTTTTTTTAAACAAGATTTTTATAATAGCCAGCTTAAGTTTTTGGTATGTATCCTAGTGAAAAGATGAATTATAGATATAAAGATGAGGATCTATGACCTCTGGAAGCATCCCTTTCAATAGCTTAGTTGGTATAGGGTCTAACTTACATGTTGTTGATTTTGATGATTTAGACAATTCTTCCTCTCCTAAAGCAGTAAATGAATGGAGTTTTCCTCAGTGCACTGTCTGACGTAATACTGTAGTAGATGGTTGCATGGTTATAATTCTCTCTCTAAAATTATCAATCTTGTAAGTAAAGAAGTTCATAAAGTCATTACTTTCTGTACTGTTTGGAAACATCTGGGGTTGAAGCTTTATTTCTCATTAATTTTTCCACTGTATCAAATAAATACCCAGGGTTGTGTTTGTTTTCTTCTAAGAGGGTTAAAAAATAATCAGATCTAGCAGTTTTTAAAAGGCCTTTCAGTTCTTCAATGCTCTCTCTCTACAAAATATGAAAAACTAGTTTTGTTTACTTGCAGCTGCGCTCCATTTTGAGCTTGTGCAGTGTGCAGGTAAGGAATGTGGAACATTCCTAAAAACTGAAAATGTTGCTCCTCCAGTAAACCCGGTAAAATAACTTCCTCAAAACTTCTCTGACCTCAGAACAGAGGTCAGAGCTGATTTTTTACTTCAAATGAAATTATCAACCCATGGGATGTGAACGTCTTATGAGTGGTGTTGTGTTAATTAAAAGAAAATATAAAATATATACATGTATGGCAATTATGACATGTTCTCGCTTTAGGGAAGTACCAACATTTGTCTGTTTGGCCTAATTTGATTTATTTTATGTGGTCTTTGTAAATTAGGTTCTATGATTAGCATTTGTTGCAGTTTTTTTTTTTTTTTCTCTTTATTGTCGATATCCAAATATTAGACACACATTTGTCTGCATGTTCCCGGCTGTAACCTGTTAAAAAAATTACAGGTTAGTTTAGGGTTTAGGTTTCAGGTGTTAGTTGCATTCAAAATAGATATTTCTACATTCCTGTTATGATTTTGCTAGTTTGCACATCTCACGAATCTCATCTTACTTAACCAATGCCTGCCTCGTTCCAGATGACTTAGGGTGCGTTCACACTTGTAGTTAAGTTTGTTTGGTTCATTTGGTCCGGACCAAAGAAGAAAAAAAACCCTGGTCCGATTAGCGTTCAGATCATTTATGTTTAATTTTATCACCGAACCAAAAGATACCGAACCTTAAGGCATAGGGATACATTCACAGCGTGATTGGTCGGATTTTATGATTTTATGATTTTATTGCCTATTTTGAGACGGAACTTACCGAACATCCAAAACAATGCTGTGTGCTGAGGTAAATGCGCTCGTTGTGTGTGTGTAGCCTGCATGTGATGGTATTTTGGCCAGCTGGGAACTCGTGAAGAGCTTATAAAATGTGTAAAGTAGTCAAAACAGCGGCAGGAATCCATCCGTCACACACGCAAACGATCTGCTGCATGAAGACGCGCGTCTGATGCCTGTGATGGGCAATCTTGCAACTATGACAAGAAAAACAGACCTGCGTGAGGATTCTGTCCTTTTTAGGGTCTCGTCTTCCTGTTTTTGGTTCGTTTACATGTCTTTGGTGCGTGTTGCTTTCATATATCATTCGAACCGCACCAGAGTTCGTTTGGAAGCGGACCGAGACCCATCTTTTCAGCGGTCTCGGTCCGCTTGTTTGGTGCGCACCAGGGTTCGGATGGCAGCGTTCACATATGTTCAAATGAACCACACTAACCGAGCAATCACATCAGGGTACGTTTTAATCAAACCAAACATGACAAGTGTGAACGCACCCTTAATCCCTGGGTATACTTTATAATTTACTTTAAAATGCACTAAAACTAGCAAAACACTTCATTCATGTCTCAAATCAATTCTTCCAGAACACTAGCAAAGGTTTCACCCGATACACAGACCTAAAACACACTGCTTATAATTCACTGCAGTTTGTTTACAGTACAAAATTATTCATTTGTTTCCCCCTATATAAATGGTAATGAAATTTAAAGACTAACATTTTCTTGTAATTGCTTTGATAGATTTTTAGAATTTTTAGATTCATAATATATTTCAGTACTGTTTTACAGAAGAAATGTTGCAAATTTCTGTCTTGTTAATTTTTGTGTTGTGCTAGGTTTTGAACTTAAGTTTAACAGTTTTGAAAAGAGTATGTAAACGTGCAAATTGGCCTTACATAATGTTTTGGTGGTGTTTGTGTCTAAGTGAGAAAAGAATTAATGTAAATTAAAAGATGTCATGATTTAATTTTGTGCCAAACTGACAAATGATCCACAGTTTAGCTCACATAGACTGCTGTTGTGATCACTGTGTGAAGAGTTTTGAAAAAGTGTCCTAAATATTGAGAAATGTGTCGTAGTGACATTCCATCTAGATTGTCATCAGTTCAAGCACAGAGTAAAAAAAATGTCTTTCTGAACACAGGTGTACACAAGGAAACTATCAGATCAAATGATAAATATGTAAATGTCACATAAAAAAACATGAAAGACTGCCAGCAATGATCCACCCACAGTTAATAAAGGCTGTGAGAGCTTGCAGTTGAGCATCACTGTGTTGAGCTGCTGAAGAGGGAATCTCACTGAGTTTGATCATTTGACCTCAGGTAAAGATATTTCTGTTTTATGCCATCGGGCCACCAGCTTTTGATGGATCCAAATTATATTGTAAAGTTTGGCTGTATCTTATATTTTGTAAAATGTGCCTTTTGTTTAAGTGTTTGTGAATGTTATAGTTGTTTTACAAATGTGCACAACAAAGAAAGAATAAAATATAACAAAATACATTAAACATATTTCATGTGTCTATGTTGTATATGTGTGTGCAGGTGCTGTTTGTCACAATGAGGTTTCTGATCTCACTGTGCGTGTCTCTACTGCTGCTGATTAATGGTGAGTGTTTTATAATCTGTCTGTAAGATGACTGAATATTTTCACAATAATAAATAATTATGCTTTAAATTTGTATTTAACAGGTGAAATAATCAATGGACAAACAACAGGTACATTCATTCTTTCACTTCATCTAATCTTCAATTCATCCCTTGTTTTACATTAAAACATGTAGAAATAAAAGTAGTGAAAATTCATATAGTGAAAGAGTTTTCCTGTTGATATAAAACATTCTTATATTTTAGCACAAATTAATATTCACATACCGTAAAAAAGATTTTATTTTTTTTTCAGTGAAAGACTGTAAAAATGAACCTAATACTTAAATGAACTTGATTCCTAAATAAGAAAAATGGTCTTTAATTGCAATGCCACATAATATTATTCTGACGAGTTACTGGGTCTTTCTTTTAATGCAAATAATTCAAATAATTTTTTAATATTTATAGACAACCCAGATACTAAATAGAACTCATTAAGACACTCAAGAGCCAATTTATTATTATTATTATTATTATTATTATTATTTTTTTTTTTTTGTCTTTTAGAAAAAATTGCTATATCATCTGCTAATTGGGAACATTTAATTACATTATTGGCCAACTGAATGAAAATGAAACTGATTAATTTTAATATGAATGATGCCCCCTTCACCAAACTTTACACTTGGCACAGTGCAGACGGGCAAGTACCGTTCTCCTGGCAAATGCCAAACCCAGACTCATCCATCAGATTGCCAGATAGAGAAGCGTGATTCTGCTCTATAGAGTCCAGTGGCGGTGGTCTTTACACCACTGCATCCGACACTTTGCATTGCACTTGCTGATGTAAGGCTTGGAAACCCATTCCATGAAGCTCTCTACGCACTGTTCTTGAGCTAATCTGCAGGCCACACAAAGTTTGGAGGTCTGTAGCTATTGACTGAAAGTTGCCGACTTCTGCGCACTGTGCGCCTCAGCATGTGCTGACCCCCTCTGTGATTTTACGTGGTCTACCACTTTAAGGCTGAGTTGCTGTTGTTCCCAATGGCTTCCACTTTGTTATGATACCACTAACAGTTGACCGTGGAATAGTAAGAAATTTCACAAATGGACTTATTGCACAGGTGGCAACCTATCACGGTACCACGCTTGAATTCACTGAGCTCCCTAGAGCAGCCCATTCTTTCACAAATGTTTGTAGAAGCAGTCTGTATGCCTAGGTGCTTGATTTTATACACCTGTGGCAATGAAAGTGATTGGAACACCTGAATTCAATGATTTGGAGGGGTGTTGCAATACTTTTAGCAGTATAGTGTATCTGCGCATGGAGCTGCCGCTGCCCCACAGAGAGTAGTTGTCTGAAATAGCTTCACTTTTCAACCACACATTATTGTTATTTCTGTCTTACAGATATTCAAATTATCACAGTACTGGGATAAACGTTTATAGTTCGCATATAAACCGTTATGCCTACGGTAGTGATCAAAATAGAATATATAACCCAGAGCCGGCCCAAGGCATAAGCGAACTAAGCGACTGCTTGGGGCCCCCAAGAAAACATGAAATGACAGCTTGATTTTTCTATCAGTTGCAGTTCTGTGCATCCATCCCAATAGGTTGTTTGCACATCATTGCTACAGCACGAATGTGTCTGGAGTGCAGTGATTTTTCTATATGAATCCTATCAAAAACTCAAAATTTGTATGTTTTGCGTAATTTATGGTTGCTCAAAGCTATAAAACAGAGAAACCACTAGGAGCTTTTAGTGCTTACATAACTTATATAGTTTTTTTAACTTTAAAAGTTGCCACCTTGCTCTTTTATATATATATATATATGTGTAGTCTGCTGATATTGAAATGAATATGGATACCTGCTTACCTTTTTTGTTTTTCCAATTAAAAATTAAAGTTAATGTTAATGTAATTAAATGTTCTTCAAAAGTATGTTGTATTACATTTAAAATATTTTTATTTTTTATTTTAACGTGATTTTTACAAAAAAGTAGTTAACGCTGCTGTGAGGGTGTTTGTAATACAGCGGCTGTGGGAGTGACGGTCAAATTGACATCTTTCTCTCTTCTGACTGACGTTATCAATCGCTTTGTTTGTTTTTTTGTTTTTTTTCCTCTTTTGAAAGTTGTGAAAACACTATTGTAGAGTTTTTCCTTTTGCTATTTGAACAAATAAGAACACACAAAAAATATATTTAATGTAGTCTCTTACAACAACACTTTCGTTTAGACGTTCACATTTCCAAAAGTAAATTTACCCTGCGATGCCGAGTGCCGGATCATCTGCCGAAAACTGATTGCCGACCGCGGGAGCGCGCGCAGCATGTTTAAAGGGCATCGCCCCTGTTTCTACACGTCTACAGCTGCATTTATCATGATTAAATGGCCATAACCTGCAAATACATATAACTCTGTGTCCGTGTGTCACGGATTGGCACAGAGACAAACAGGTAAGATCCAAGTGCAGCTTTAATGGGGTAATCCAAAATGTAATCCACAAACAGGCAAGGGTCAAAATCCACAGAGCAGTCCAAACAGAAAACAAAGAAAACAAACAGAGAAACCAGTGACATAAATGAAACCACGATAACAAAAGCAGAAACAAACCAGATATAAATAGACAGACACTAATGAACATAACACAAGACAGCTGGGTGCAATGAAGAGGTAATGAGTCCGGGAAGTGAGTTCTGGGAAATGAAGTCCAAGTGTAGAAAACAAGAGTTCGGATTGGAGTGCCCTCTAGTGGCTGATATAGGGCACTCCCACTAGTGATCATGACACCGTGGTAATATGTCCGTGCTAATAGCAAAGAAACTTTTTCTGTAACGGATTAATCAAAATTATTAATTTAATTAATATGCCATTTATTCCTTAATCGAGCCTGATTTTTACGTGATTATAACAGAAGCCTATTTTACTTGCTTTCTGCCAAACAATCTAGTCCTTTTTACCTGTTGAAATACCTTTAAATGGTCAATACAACCCAAAGAGTCAAAAGTTTGTGAACCACTGCTTTAGAGGAACGTATAGAAATGTATTTTTGTGATGAAATATTTTGTCTACATCCAAACCTCAAGAGCACAACTAACTAAATGGATCAAAGGATCAGATTGGACTTTAATCAGGATGTGTATTACTATCAAGGATTCCACCTGTTACCATCCCAAGTTTTGAAAACAATTGTATTCAATAATTTCTCATGATGTCAGCAAATCACACTGAAGTCCTAAAGGCAAAGTCAGAAGATCAAGGACAGTGGAAAATGACCTTATACTAAACATTTTAAATTAATCTGAAGGAATAATAATAATGAATAAAAGATCTTTTAATACAGGACTTAAATATATACTATTTGTATTTTATTAAGGAATAATCCATAGCTAGGTGTGCATTACACAATTTTAATGCACAATGTGGAGGCAAAGAACCACACAACGCAAAGCTCATTAACATCATGTAGCCAAACTGGGGGCCCAGAGTCATAAAAAGGGTCATGGCAAGGCTAAGGAATACTGTACAGTCACTCAGCAGATTGTTATGCAAAAGAAACCTCCTTAGGGTGATACAAGATCACACTGCAAAATTAGTTTATTATGCAGCTACTTGCCACATAATAAATAATAGAACACAAAATATTAATTTGACATGTTTTCTCATCTCAAGATGTCTCACAGTACTCACTTGAGCAGTCTGTCATCAGTTGTAGTGGTTGTTGTCGTGAAATTAATGAATCAGAATTGAGTACTGGAAGGAGCTGTGTAAAAATATAAATGATGTAGCATGGTTTCACTAAGCACAAATGCCATTGCCAGCTAAACATAAAGCAGACTATGATCTACTTCAAATGTCACAAGCACCAAAACAGCATATTAATTATAATTTATCCTGCTTATTCTGTAGTCCCGGGCAGAATTATTGGCATCCTTGGTATATATGTGCAAAGAAGGCTGTAAAAAATAAAAATGCATTGTTTATCATTTTGATCTTCCATCCAAAAAATTCACAAAAATCTAATCTTACAAAAAAAATTTTATTTCATAATAAGAATTCCACTCATTTTCAATTGATTCACATTACTACTGTCCCATCCACATGAGTCGGCCACCAGAGGGCATCACTACTAATCAAAGCAGGATTCAAACATGAGACCCATAAATCAGTGTGAATTGTAAACATAAATGTCAGAATTATTTTTCTTGTTCCCTCTTGTTAACACCGGAAATATTCTACCCATTTAGCTCATCAGGAAACACAAGAAACACTGCTGTGTGTGTGTGTGTGTGTGTGTGTGTGTGTGTGTAGACACATATGAAGGTACAGTAGTTAGTGGTCTCGTTGGGAAAAAGCAAGAAATATATGATTTTACAAACCCTTATTCATCCTTTATTTGTACTGTTACTTATTTTTATATTTTAAGTTTTATTTTGAATTGTTCATACTGTACAACATCACACTCTTTCATTATCTAAGAGTAATCTTGGATGCTGTTCTAATTTTGTGTTTTGAATGTTTTGTTTCAATGGGAAAATAATTTTACTTAAATATTTAAAATCTATCATCTAAATTAAAATTTATCATCAAAGTTCCAAAACAAAGTATAATATTGTCATTTAATTGGTCAAAACAAATATGAATACAGTTCCTAGAAATAACTTGGTTGAGATGTAGATGGCAGCTCTTTTTAAAAGAGTGAGAAAGGGGTATAAATTATAATTATTAACACTTGTTGTAGGTTTAGTCAGTATCTAATCCACCCCAGTATCTAATCCACTCTCAGTTTACCATCCCAATATATCTTCTTTTTTCATACAGACGCAGATGTTAGATGTTTACCTGTACCTCATTGAATGAGTGAACTGTCTTTTGTCTTTATTCTCTCAGAAACTACAACTTCCATCTCTGATCCGTGCTATGATTATCACACTCTTAATGAATATTGGAGAGACATACAGAAAAACCTGTACTACGGATATGATGACACCCTTGTTAAATGGAGTGGCTGGTATCGGCTGTATTTGAATGGAAAAAGTGCCCAGATGTCTGAGTGGTGTGTGAGTGATGTGAGATGTGGTGGTCAAACTGGACTGCATCTCAACGGTTCTCATCCAACACTTAAGGATGGAATGGTGACCCGTGAAGTCCTGGGAACTCGTTCATTTTCCTATGAGTGTGGAGCCTACAGATCCACATCCATTCGAGTCAAAGCCTGTGCAGGAGATTATTACGTCTATGAATTTGTCAAACCCAACATATCAGCTCCAGGGCCTACGTACTGTGCAGGTACAATTTTAACACTTTTCTCTAGGATTTTTGTTATATATTTATTTGTTTTATGAAAATCAGCATGTTTTAACTAGCAATCAGTGGTGTGTAGTTCATTATCCATTCTGCATAGGTTATATTGGCTCCTCATTACAGATTAATAGCACTCACTAAGATTTTTTTTTACTTATTACACAATTCCTCATAGTCATATTGCACTTTAGGCCATTTATTAAATATGCATACCAAATTTTAAAACATTATAATATTACTCCACATTTTGTGCCTGTTTGGTGTTCAGACTTTACACAGCTTTTTGCATATTGTCAGCTACAGTATTTTGAGCCTGACAGCACACCTCTGGTTAGAATATAATTGCTCAAAATCATGTAATTAACAATCATAATAGGTTAAGGATATACTAGTTTTATACTCTTTAGGATATAAAATATATATTTTATTTTTCCAAACTCCATGACAGTTGCTTTCCAAAACATCAGTAGTGATCCCTGCTACAACTATGAGTCTCTAGATCGTCCCTGGAGAGCCAACAATGAAAGCGGAATAAGTATTTGTGATTATATTTTCTCCGGGAATGGCTGGTACCGGCTTTTCTACTATGGAATGAACATCCGGATGCCAGAGACCTGTATTAGTTCATTCAGCTGTAGCACAAACATCAGTCTCTGGCTCAGTGATCCTCACCCTCAGATAGAGGATGGAGTGGTGATCAGGGAGGTCTGTGGAGGGATTTATCAGAGAGGCTGCTGTGATTACAAGTCAAACCCCATCAGAGTGAAAGCATGTCCAGGCAGTTACTATGTCTATGAACTTGTGAATCAAGAATTGTGGTGTTCAGGATACTGCACAGGTACTGTGTTTTTCTCATTTAAGTCTTTCAAACCTTTTAAAATTGATTTCTGTCATGACATGAATTTCCTTCTTTTTAGATGTCAGCACTATTTCACAGGCAGTTTTCACTGTGAGTCCAGATATATTCACTGGATCCAGCACCACACTGAGTAAGTTGTAAATAAAATATAGGAAAGAATATGAGTGTTATTAAAAAATTATTATTATTATTATTATTTTTTTTTCAATTAAAGATTTGCATTACAGTTTAAATGGGATTTTTTGTGCATAAACATTTTCAATTCAATTCACATTCACAGGTGCTGGTCATATAGTTAGAATATCATCAAAAAGTTGATTTATTTCACTAATTCCATTCAAAAAGTGAAACTTGTATATTATATTCATTCATTATACACAGACTGATATATTTCAAATGTTTATTTCTTTTAATTTTGATGATTATAACTGACAACTAAGGAAAATCCCAAATTCAGTATCTCAGAAAATTAGAATATTGTGAAAAGGTTCAATATTGAAGACACCTGGTGCCACACTCTAATCAGCTAATTAACTCAAAACACCTGCAAAGGCCTTTAAATGGTCTCTCAGTCTAGTTCTGTAGGCTACACAATTATGGGGAAGACTGCTGACTTGACAGCTATCCAAAAGATGACCACTGACACCTTGCACAAGGAGGGCAAGACACAAAAGGTCATTGCAAAAGAGGTTAGCTGTGTCCAAGCACATTAATAGAGAGGCGAAGGGAAGGAAAAGATGTGGTAGAAATAAAGTGTACAAGCAATAGGGATAACCGCACCCTGGAGAGGATTGTGAAACAAAACCCATTCAAAAATGTGGGGGAGATTCACAAAGAGTGGACTGCAGCTGGAGTCAGTGCTTCAAGAACCACTACGCACAGACGTATGCAAGACATGGGTTTCAGCTGTCGCATTCCTTGTGTCAAGCCACTCTTGAACAACAGACAGCGTCAGAAGCGTCTAAAGACAAAAAGGACTGGACTGCTGCTGAGTGGTCCAAAGTTATGTTCTCTGATGAAAGTAAATTTTGCATTTCCTTTGGAAATCAGGGTCCCAGAGTCTGGAGGAAGAGAGGAGAGGCACACAATCCACGTTGCTTGAGGTCCAGTGTAAAGTTTCCACAGTCAGTGATGGTTTGGGGTGCAATGTCATCTGCTGGTGTTGGTCCACTGTGTTTTCTGAGGTCCAAGGTCTATGCACCCGTATACCTGGAAGTTTTAGAGCACTTCATGCTTCCTGCTGCTGACCAACTTTATGGAGATGCAGATTTCATTTTCCAACAGGACTTGGCACCTGCACACAGTGCCAAAGCTACCAGTACCTGGTTTAAGGACCATGGTATCCCTGTTCTTAATTGGCCAGCAAACTCGCCTGACCTTAACCCCATAGAAAATCTATGGGGTATTGTGAAGAGGAAGATGCGATATGCCAGACTGAACAATGCAGAAGAGCTGAAGGCCACTATCAGAGCAACCTGGGCTCTCATAACACCTGAGCAGTGCCACAGACTGATCGACTCCATGCCACGCCGCATTGCTGCAGTAATTCAGGCAAAAGGAGCCCCAACTAATCATTGAGTGCTGTACATGCTCATACTTTTCATGTTCATACTTTTCAGTTGGCCAAGATTTCTAAAAATCCTTTCTTTGTATTGGTCTTAAGTAATATTCTAATTTTCTGAGATACTGAATTTGGGATTTTCCTTAGTTGTCAGTTATAATCATCAAAATTAAAAGAAATAAACATTTGAAATATATCAGTCTGTGTGTAATGAATGAATATAATATACAAGTTTCACTTTTTGAATGGAATTAGTGAAATAAATCAACTTTTTGATGATATTCTAATTATATGACCAGCACCTGTATTTGTATAGCGCTTTTCATATATCATATGAAAAGCTTTTCATACATATCGTTTCAAAGCAGCTTTACAGAGAATGCAGGTCAACATTACAATTTAGAGAATGCAGTTAGCAAATAATGTGATAATTTAGGCAATTAATTTACAAACACTGTTAGCAATTTACTTGAAGGTAGAAGCAATGAGCTCCTGGAAAAATGAATTACATATTAACAATAATTAGGATATATAGAAATTTGGGAATGTGCATGTTGATCCAGATGTTGCATCTCCTGAATTCGGGCGTCCCAAGGTAAAATAGAAAAAAAAAATAGCAAATGGTTCTGCTGTTCATAACATTAAGCAAAGACAGTCATGTGCAATTGATCTGACATGCGATGCATTATGTGAATGCTTGGCTAAAGAGATGTGTCTTTAATCTAGATTTAATCTGGGTGAGTGAGTCTGAGCCCCGAACATTATCAGGAAGGCTATTCCAGAGTTTCTGAGCCAAATGTGAAAACGCTCTCCCTCCTTTAGTGGACTTAGATATCCTAGGTACAATCAGAAGTCCAGAGTTTTGTGATCTTAAAGAGCGTGAAGGACAATAGGGCAATAGAAGATCGGTGAAGTACACAGGAGCTAAACCATTAAGAGCCTTATAGGACATTAGAAATACTTTATAATCGATTCGGAACTTAATAGGTAACCAGTGTAGAGATGATTAAAATTGGTGATATATGATCATATTTTCTTGACCTGGTAAGAACTCTAGCAGCTGCATTTTGGACTAATTGGACAACCAGCTAATAATGCATTACAGTAGTCTAGTCCAGTGGTTCTCAAACCTGTCCCAAACCTGTGTTATGAGGGAGACATGCAAAATGTGTAGTGGTGGGGGGTCCCCAGGACAGGTTTGAGAACCACTGGTCTAGTCGAGACGTCATAAAAAAGTATGAACTAACTTTTCTGCATCAGAAATAGATAACATATTCCGTATCTTAGCAATGTTTCTGAGGTGGAAGAAGGCTGTTTTTGTAACATATGAAATATGATTTTCAAAGGACAAGTTGCTGTCTAATATAACACCCAGGTCTTTAGCTGTCGAGGATGGAGTAACAGTACATCCTTCTAAATGCAGATTGTAGTCTGAAAGATTCTGTGTACAAGTTTTTGATCCAATAAGTAATACTTCAGTCTTATCTGAATTTAATAGAAGAAAATTACTAGTCATCCAATGTTTTACTTCTTTAATACATTCTGTCAGATTGGATAATTTAGAGATTTCATCTGGTTGTGTTGAAATATATAACTGAGTATCATTGGCATAGCAGTGGAAACTAATTCCATCTTTTCTTATAATATTGCCGAGTGGCCAGAGGTGTCAAGTAACGAAGTACAAATACTTCGTTACCTTACTTAAGTAGAAATTTCGGGTATCTATACTTTACTGGAGTAATTATTTTTCAGACGACTTTTTACTTCTACTCCTTACATTTTCACGCAATTATCTGTACTTTCTACTCCTTACATTTTAAAAATAGCCTCGTTACTCCTATTTCATTTCGGCTTGTTTTCATTCCGGCTTGGAAAAAAAAACTATCCAGATAAATCGCGCCATCTGGATAGAGTGAATTTGATTGTGGTTGGATGAGAATAAACAAATACAATTCTGACACCCTATTGGGTTGTACGCGATCCATCACACCTGCACGTCACAAATCACGTCACACTCCAGCAAGGACGACAGTGTTGGGGGTCGTTACTCGAAAAAGATTATTTCTTAAAAGTTATTATTTCTCTACTACTGGCTCATTTAGGCTATCAAACGGGTGCTTTCTCTTCGTCCTCCGCAAATTAAGCTAGGTAGTTCGGTACGTTTGAATAAATTGGCGTATAAACCGGTTTTTAAACTTTTTTTTAGCGCGACCCTTTTTATTTATGTGACCCATAGTCATATACAACCATGTAGCTAAACAAGCCAAAACGAAACTGAAGGTAAACCTGCGTTGCTCTCATGGTGTTATACCTCTCTCTTTCGGTGAAGTGGAGCAGTGCCCTTGCTGAATGGCACGGATTGCACTACGGACTATTGTTCCTTTTATATGTTTTTTTTTTAAACTGTATTTTATTTTTTATAACGAACAAGCTGCGATGTCACGTTTCCAGTGCTTTGTTGTGTGTGCGTGAGGCGCGGGCGCGATCAAACAGCTGTCTTTGCAGGGGACTTGCCTCATCGTCATGGCAACGGTTCGTGGTCAGGTCAGATTACGTCAGGCCCTGCGTTCCATTCGGAGGGGCTCATCCCTATGCCCTAATCCCTTCAAAGGGTTTACCCTCCAGAGTGAGAGCTTCGAAGGGATGAAGGGTGTAGAGGTCAAAAATACTCCTTTTTTGGAACGCACTTCTGCGTCATCTTAACGAGACAATCAAGGAGGATAGATTGCACAAGTTGCGCCCTTTGTTTAACGTTAGTTTATTTTTTATTTTTTGGTTTATCGCACCATAATGTATATTGTGTCTATGTATTTGAAACATTTGAATGGACTGATGAAGGGAGCTGTAAAGTATTTTTGTTGAAGTACAATGTTGTTTTGACCATAATAATGTACTAAATCTAACTCGTATAAATATTACAGTAGTATAGAAAAATACTATACATATATTTATAGGTAAAATCGAACTCCGAGCCCATTCTGTGAAGACAAACAACTTCACTGTGCAAAGGATCATGGGGGTCCGAAGTGTCCATCAGTTATACCCTTCGAAATCCTTCATTCCGAAGGGCCCTTTAAAGTGGCCAGTTTTGAACACTTCGGTTTGGAACGACCCTTCAATATGGCGGCCATGATTGTTTTCACTCCGAAGTGCCCTTCGGAGGGCGATATATCCCATTTGGAACGCACCGAGAATTTGTTGCCGTTTGTTGGATGCTCAGACGACCAAACAAACGCTGATTAAACATGTTCAGTCTGGTAAAAACAGACTCCAACCAACGCCAAAACCTATCCAACAAGCTCCAACAGACGAATTTGTTGGCGTTTGTCGGTGCGGTGTGAACTGAAACAGCTGAAAACTTTGGTGGGTTGGCAGGTGTTAATTTCAAGCCCTGATTGTTACTAAGCCTGCCCTGGGTACACCAAAACTACCCGCATTTTTCTTGTCCGCTGCCCTCACAGATTCCTGCAGTTAAGCTTGGATGTACATTTACATTCCAATAAAGGTTATTGATGACATTTTGAGGAGGTGGAGTGCACAATAGACCCCTGTGACACGGCCTAAGCTTTTGTCCTTAATGGCATTTTTTTCCCTTATATTACTTTTACTTTTATACTTTAAGTAGTTTTGAAACCAGTACTTTTACACTTTTACTTGAGTAAAAAGCTTGAGTTGATACTTCAACTTCTACAGAAGTATTTTTAAACCCTAGTATCTATACTTCTACTTGAGTATTGAATGTGAATACTTTTGACACCAGTGCGAGTGGCAGCATGTATATTGAAAATAGCAGAGGGCCTAACACTGATCCTTGCGGAACTCCATAATTTACTATCATTATCTTAGATTTTTCCCCATTTAAATAAACAAAATTGTGACCGTCTGATAGGTACGACCTAAACCACCGTAATGCCTGGCCCTGAATACCAGTGTAATTTTGTTGTCGATCTAGGAGTATTTTATCAAGTGTCGAACAAGTAACACTAGTATTGAGACACAGCCCTGGTCAGAAGCTAGGAGTAAGTCGTTTATAATTTTAACGAGCGCAGTTTCTGTACTATGATGAGATCTGAATCCTGACTGAAATTTTTCATAGATAGCGTTTTTTGCAAGAAGGAGCACAATTGGACCAACACCACTTTTTCTAGTATTTTAGACATAAATGGAAGATTTGAAATGGGTCTGTAATTTGCCAATACATTTGGATCTAATTGTGGTTTCTTAATGAGAGGCTTAATAACTGCTAGATTGAACAGTCTTGGGACGTGACCTAGAGATAAAGACGAGTTGATAATGTTGAGAAGAGGCTCTTCTGCTACAGGTAACAGTTCTTTCAGTAGTTTAGTGGGTATTGGATCTAATAAACATGTTGTTGGTTTAGACGCAGTGATAAGTTTATTTAGCTCTTCCTGTCCTATAGTTATAAAGCACTGCAACTGTTCTTGAGGGGTGAAATACAATTTACAATTGTATTTCTGATGCTTTCGATTTTCTCAGTAAAGAAATTCATAAAGTCATCACTACTAAATTGTAATGAAATGTTTTGTTCTGGTGATGTCTGTTTGTTAATCTAGCCACTGTACTAAACAAGAACCGTGGATTGTTTTGGTCATTTTCTATAAGTTTGCGGAGATGCTCGGCCCTGGCTGCTTTTAGAGTCTTTCTATAATGGGATGAGCTGTCTTTCCACATGATTCTGATGACCTCTAAACGAGTTTGTCTCCATTTGCGTTCTAGATTACGAGTTTCTCTTTTGATAGCGTGAGTAATACTGTTGTACCATGGTACAGTATTTTTCTCTCTAATCTTTTTTAATCTCATCGGTGCAACAGTATCTAATGTACTAGTAAAAATGGTGCACATGCTGCTAGTCATTTTCTTGAGATCATTTGTGTGTTTAGGTACAACTATTAACATTGTGTATGAATGGTTTAAGAAGCCTATAAGCCTATATTTGACTGGTTCATTTTTGTACTTGTTAAGTCTCATTGAAATATAATTTTTTTTTTTTTTTGGTCTCATCATCTCTCACTAACAGATTATGACCCGTGCAATAACTACAACATACTCGACAACCAATGGAGAAGCACACTCAATTACTGGTCTTATTATAGATATGTATCTGCACATGATGACACTCGTGTAGAATGGGATGGCTGGTATCGACTCTTCATCAATGGCTTCAGTGCTCAGATGCCTGAATGGTGTATCTTTTACATGTCATGTGGAGGTTTTAGTTCTCTGTGGCTTGGTGACTCTCATCCTCGGCTAGAAGATGGAGTTGTTACTCGTCAAATTTACGGCTCCCGTTATGATCAGTGCAGTCGCTACAGATCCAACTCAATCCAAGTCAAAGCTTGTCCTGGAAATTATTATGTCTACAAATTTACCAGGCCACCTCTTTCAATCCCAGCTCCTGTTTATTGTGCAGGTACAGTCATTCATCTTAATATTTGTATTATTCTATATTCATATTTATACTTAAATTAATCATTAATTGTATTGGTTTGTATTAATATTATCTTAAATATATTTAATCTGCAATATAATGCTCTCTTTTTCCTTTTTCCATAACAGTATCTTTCTCCACTCTAAGTGTCGACCCCTGCTACAGCTATACCAGTCTGAATGAGCCTTGGAGAGCCACTAACAACTCTTATTCTAACTCTATGGTGAAATGTGATTATAATGTGCAGTGGAATGGCTGGTACAGGCTGTTCTACAATGGTCAGAGTGCTCAGATGCCAGAATCATGTGTTAATCAGTACATGTGTGGCACTTATTACCCACTGTGGCTCAGCGGATCTCACCCACAGCTGAAAGATGGAGTGGTCACCCGTCAGGTCTGTCTCTCCATAGGGAGTGGCTGCTGTACTTACAAATCCCACCCTATAAGAGTCAAAGCCTGTCCAGGAAATTACTATGTTTATGAGTTTGTCAAGCCAATGCTTTGCGGAGCTTACTGTGCAGGTGAGCATTTACTCATATTCACTTCATTCATTTACTTTTCTGGATTTTGTTTAAAAGTTATTGATGTTGATATAAAATGTTCCTAATACCAGAAGCCTCAAATCAGTCCATCTCATCAGCCTCTACAAAAACCACTGGTAAAGTATTGTCTTGCTTCCTTTAAAAGCTCTCATCAACATCTTTTTGGACATGTATTTTAATTAAACATGATCTCTTGTAATGTTCTTGTTAATCACATTAAATAAATTGGTAACACTTTACAATAAGGTTGTATTAGTTAACATTAATTAATGCATTAGTTAACATTAACTAACCATGAACAACACTTCTGTTCAGCATTAGTTTATGTTTGTTAACGTTAACTCATTATTAATGCATCTATTCACGTTAACAGCACTATTAGTTAACATTAGTTAATGCATTAGATAACATGAACTAATCATGAATGATGCCTGTAAATAGCCTTAATGTTTTAAGGTTAACTTACTTAAATCAGTGTGAAATGTAAACATAAATGTCAGATTTTTTTCTTTTTCTTTTTTTCTCTTGGCAGCACCGGAAATATTCTACCCATTCGGCTCTTCAGGAGACACAATAAACGCTGCTGCTGATGATGGAAGCTCCTCAGTTATTCCACTGTTGAGTCCATTTCTGTTCTTTGGCCGCAGATACCAGCAGATTTATGTAAGAATTTGATTCCATCTTGATTCTGTGTCTAAATGTGAGTGGTGGATGTTTTATAAGCTCATCTGTGATCAGTAAAACCTGTGGCTGTTATTCTGACAATATTTCTCATGTTTCAGGTGAATAATAATGGACACATCACATTTAACCAGCCTTCATCACAGTTTGTTCCCTACTCTTTTCCTGCTAATGGAAGCCAAGATATAATTGCTGGTCTCTGGACCAACCTTGACAACCGTGCAAGAGGTGTCATTTCATATCATCAGTACACTAATGGAAGTGTTCTCGCACGTGCCACTCTGGATATAAACAATCATTTCCCAAATCTGACCTTCAACGCTTCTTGGGTCTTTGTTGCAACTTGGGATAAAGTCGCTTACTATCCCTTCAATAACACAGTACGTTTGATATAGCCTAATTCTCAAATTTGACTGTTTTCGCTTTACCAGTAATTCATTTAAATTCAATTTCAGAATACTCAGTAGACAGAACACATTAGTAGACAGTGATTAAAATTATAATAAATGTAAAACAGTAAAAATAATAACAATGAGGTCAGTTAGTAATGTTCATAAAATAATATTCAATATCACAAAAATTTAATATATACAGTACTGTGCAAAAGTCTTAGGCACTTCAGTGTTTTCACCCCCCAAAAAGGTTTTAAGCCAGTTATTTATATCTTTTGCTGTAGTGTGTCAATAGGAAATATCTGTTCACATTTCCAAACATTCATTTTGCCATTAATTGTAATAATCCGGTGAGATTTTTGAATACACAAGGAGTCTGACAACAGCTGGTGCTCCACACTGAGATCTGATCTCACCATCATCAAATCCGTCTGTGATTACATGAAGAAACAGATGAAACTGAGACAAACTAAATCCAGGAGAACTGTGGCCGTGTCTCCAAGAGATTTTAAGAAACCTGCCTCCAAAGCTACCTGAAAAATGATGCCCAAGTGTACCTGGACAAGAGCTGTTTTAAATGCAAAGGGTGGTCACACAAAATATTGTTTTGATTTAGCTAATATAAGTTAATTGATAAATAAAATCTATTTATAACAGTATTTTTAAAAAAACATCCTCACTTTACAGCATTTTTACACAAGTGCCTAAAACTCTTCACAGTACTGTATCTTTGCAGGAAGGTTTCTTCAAGCATCTTGGAGACACGGCCACAGTTCTCCTGGATTTAGTTTGTCTCAGTTTCATCTGTTTCTTCATGTAATCACAGACGGATTTGATGATGGTGAGATCAGATCTCAGTGTGGAGCACCGGCTGTTGTCAGACTCCTTGTGTATTCAAAAATCTCACTGGATTATTACAATTAATGGCAAAATGAATGTTTGGAAATGTGAACGGATATTTCCTATTGACACACTACAGGCTTAAAACCTTTTTTGGCGAGTGAAAATACTGACGTGCCTAAGACTTTTGCACAGTACTGTATATATATATATATATATATATATATATATATATATATATATATATATATATATATATATATATACAGATGAACAGTGAATGTTAGGCTTAAAGTGATTTTTTTTTTTTTCATCTTTTCAGGAAACATCGTTTCAAGTGGTTTTAATTTCAGGCAGTAATTTTTCATTTATTCTGATGAATTATGGTTACATTGCCGTAACAGGACTTCCAGTGGAGGTAAATGAAACTTGTTTTCTATGTTGAGAACCAGGGGTAGACTTAACCAGTAAGCAAGATAGGCAGCCGCTTAGGGCCTCAGGCATTCAGGAGGCCCCATAAAATACCCAGAAGTTTAAAGTTGTTGAATTAAATATGCTAGAAAACCCTGCTCATTCAAGGACATGCATTTATTGCATACATGGAACAAAAACAGAATGTGTCTAAAATGCATGTTCACAGTTTGGTTGAACAATAAAGTTTGATCTTTAACTTAATGCCGTTGAACTGAATGTACAAAGTGAGAGAGTTGGGGTCCCAAACCTGAAACTGCTTAGGGCCCCCAAATCACTACGTCTGCCCCTGTTGAGAACAAAGTGTTAGTATTCACTAGAATATAACAGCATTTGTACTGTATATGTACTATTTATATGAATAATGTTTTACATACTCTCAGGCTGGTTATGACACAGTAAACTCCTTTGACTACTTTGTGATTCCTGGATCAAACAACGGGAGCTTCATCTCAAACCTCAAGAACTCCAGTAATGTCAATGTTCCCGGTCGATGGGCCTTCAGGGTGGACAGTGGGCATAACTATAAAAGTAAAAAGTTTGTCTTTCTAGAAACAGATTTTTTTTACAAGCCAGTGTTTTGATAAATTTCATATAACCCAGGCAATGTTTTTGTATTATTACAAAAATGAATATTTTAGGTGTTTGTCTGTGTGATTCCCTTTAGACAACGTCATTGGACTTCGAGTGAGATTTTCCTCATTCTTAAATCTAACACAGAGTGGAAACGTCGAGTTTGTTTTACAGCAAGTACGTCACACTTACTATAAATATTTATATAAAATACAGTGCTAATAGATGATTCATAGAAAGTTTGATCTGTCTGTCTATCATTTGTTTCAGATAAAACAGGAGTTGGTCAAGTTTGGTCTGCCAAGACACACTGAGCTGGCGTTAAGAAAACTGCAAAAGATAACACCGTAAATCCAGTGTCCTTCAGGAAATAAAAATAAAACCTGTTCACTAACAACATCTGACAGCAAATATTACATTGCTCATGTGGAGACTGTAAAGACTGCAGTTTTACATTAATGTTGCTACAGAGGATCTTTTCGTCGACTGAGAAACCAAAGACTGTTAGTGAGTTTTTGAAATGAGCGCATGCGTAAGAACAACCCCCCTCCTTCACAGCAGAGATGTTCACGAGTCTTTTATCTGGAGTCCGAGTCAAGTCTGAAGTCTTTAAACTGGAGTCTGAGTCAAGTCTGAAGTCTTTTGTCACGAGTCCCAGTCGAGTCTCGAGTCATTAAAAAAAAAAAAAAAAAAAAAAAAAAAAATTCTCATAATCAAATCCTATATTTTATCCTAGCTGTATTATATAGACAAAATTATATGATCTTTCTATAATCATTTTTATTTGAAATTAAGGTCCTATGATGTAAGGGATAATGTACATCCAGTTTGTTGCTTTATAATCCATTACAACGTAGGCTACAAAACAGTCGTCCTGGCAACACGAGTAGTCGTTTTCTATATAGTCGCTAAGCGGACACAAGATGGCGCCAGTGAGTCACGTTTTGTTATACAGCAGATTGTTATACAGCTTCGTTGTTAGTGACGACAGTCATTATCAGAAAATATCAAACCTCGGAATGTTTAAGAATGTCAACTGAAAACTCTACACATGCTGATCGTGATACGTTAAAATATGAGCTCTAAGTAAAAAAATGGATTAACATCTCTTTCTATCTCTCTCTCTTAAGGACACACATTAAGAAATAGAAAAGCTGCAAATAATACAAAGATTGATAAAACGTAGTGCTAGGTTTAAAGTCTAGATATTTTTTTTTGTTCATATTTTAACAGGCTGGCAATTCAAATGAGCCATGCAGCTACACCACAGTATAATAGCTAGCTGTGTGAGTTAATGTGACTAACCTTTGTGGATGCGATGTCTCATAAAATTTGATGATGTTGTTCCAGTGTCTTTAATTGTTTTCCCACATTCTGTTCGTCTAGCTGATCTGACGTGATAATAAACCCAAACAAAAGAACATATGTCACAGTGGCTCCCGTCATGTTTCACTGGACTCTTATTATGACATTCGGAGTTTATGCGGACGGACATACGTAATCAAATTCTATGACAGGCGTCCAATCTACCACGACACGTAAGGAAATATATGTGTCACAGTACGCAGATATCGTAAAACCATTTAAACACAACACAAATTCTTTATTTATTATATCAGTAGTTAAGGGTAAAAGACTTGAGTCATTTTAAAAATATTCCGAGTCTTTTGTGCCAAGTCGAGTCAAGTCTGAAGTCATTTCAGGTCGAGTCCGAGTCCGAGTCTGAAGTCTGTTAAAATGCGACTGGAGTCTGAGTCTCTAACTCGAGTGCCCATCTCTCCTTCACAGCTCATTTTGAGGGAACGCCTCCCAAAACTCGTGCCACGAGTATTGGAACACCGGCATTCGCTGTGTCGTGTTAGTGGATTCATTATGTCGGATTCACCGCAGGTAACTCATAATCTGCAGTTGTTACTCCTGTCTCCTGACAAAAACATTGCATGCTGTGCCTGTGGAGTGTGGAAAGTTACTGGAGCGCGCAGCCGTGCTCGTCTCTCACAAGGAACGTCATGGCAGTGATTGACAAGCCAGAGGGCCAATCGTTTACGCGATCATTGGCTGACGTTTTTAAGGCCCTACCTCGTGCACAGATGATGTATATTAATATTATTCCTTTCAGTGCACCTAATAAATAGTCTTTTATCAGTTAGTAAAGACAGTTTCAAGTAATATTGCAAAATGTATAAAACAAAACATCCTCTGTAGCACCTTTAATGTGGTTTCATTTAAAGGAATAAAATGGGCACAAAACAGCATAAGAGATACATACAACTTTTTCCCCATGTAGACAAATTTTACAATAACTTCCTTAAATCTTTCACACTAGGTTTCTTTGCATGTTAATGAGATTTCTTCAGTGTGACCAGTATGTGTGAGAAAATCGCTTTTTTAAGTTCAATCTTTTCAATCGATGATGCAGTTTACACAACTGGTCTGAATGATTCATTAACAAATCAGATTGCTCCGATTCACAATTTCAGTTCAGTGATCCGATCTCTAGAGAGGAACATTATTAATGAATAACAACATACGTTTCACTTCAGTGTATAACTTTTGAGTGATGCATAATCAAGTTATGAATCAACATTTATCCTTCTAAATATTCAATTATTTGAATGACTACATCGTAAAGCATTTATTTTCCTTTTCGTTTTCAAACATTAGAAAATAATGATGAATATTGTCTGTACCTCTCACTGAGAGAAAAGTACAAGTTTTGCTAATATTTCCTGCTGAGCCTGGGCCAACTTCAACCTTGAAGAAGCTGTGAATCCTGTGTATCTTTGTATGTTCGCTAGTCTTCTGCTGTGAAAATGTACGCAGAGTGGCAAACTCCTTGTGAGACTTGAAGCTGGCTTCTGCTGATGAAACTGCAAGCTATTCTTCAGTAAATTTTCTTCAAATGATTGCACTTCTGACTCCTGGTCTTTCATTCATCTTATCTGGTTTGGAGTCCTTAACTGTTTATCCCCAACAAAATGTATTAATTAATGGATAAACAACAGGTGTAGCTGAAGTATTTTAACACAATTACACTGTAGAAAACAAACTATGAATCAGCTGTTTTGACACACTGACCTTTCTAACCATTTTCTATTGTATTGTTGGTGGTTGCTGCTTAGTCACTGTCGCTATAATAACAAAAAATAATCTGCATTTAGGGTATTAATGAGTGAAATGTTTTACTTCGTTTGCTTTACTTTGCAAGTTTTTTTTTTAAAGACACCACGGAAATACTGTCCTAAATTTGATAGACTTAAATTCAGAAAGAGCTTATTTTGGTGCTTGTGACTGTTCCTTTGCTCACCATGAGAGGGAGACAACATCTCAATGAGAGAGAGTAAGATACCTGTGCGCTGCGCTGTCGTCCACTAAAATAAATAAATCGCTGAAATTATTTGGTAAATTATTTGGTATTTGTAAATCAAGATTTACAACGCAGCTATTGTTAGTAATGCTTTCGTATTTTAATCTTTAATTATTAAAGGGTTAGTTCACCCAAAAATGAAAATTCTGTCATTAATTACTCACCCTCATGCCGTTCCACACCCGTAAGACCTTCGTTAATCTTCGGAACACAAATTAAGATATTTTAGTTGAATTCCGATGGCTCAGTGAGGCCTGCATAGGGAGCAATGACATCAAAATCCATTAATGTACTAAAAACATATTTAAATCAGTTCATGTGAGTACAGTGGTTCAATATTAATATTATAAAGCGACGAGAATATTTTTGGTGCGCCAAAAAAAAACAAAATAATGACATATAGTGATGGCCGATTTCAAAACACTGCTTCATGAAGCATCGGAGCACAAATTAATCAGCGTATCGAATCTGCTGTTCGGAGCGCCAAAGTCACGTGATTTCAGCAGATTGCCGGTTTGACACGTGATCCGAATCATGATTCGATACACTGATTCATTTATGCTCCGATGCTTCCTGAAGCAGTGTTTTGAAATCGGCCTTCACTATATAAGTCGTTATTTTGTTTTTTTGGCGCACCAAAAGTATTCTCGCCGCTTTATAATATTAACATTCACATGAACTGATTTAGATGTGTTTTTAGTACCTTTATGGGTCTTGAGAGAGGAAATGTCATTGCTCCCTATGAAGGCCTCACAGAGCCATCGGATTTCAACTAAAATATCTTAATTTGTGTTCCGAAGATTAACGAAGGTCTTACGGGTGTGGAACGGCATGAGGGTGAATAATAAATGAGAGAATTTTCATTTTTGGGTGAACTAACCCTTTAATAAGTCTGAATGCCACTTTATGTTGACTTTAAGTTTATATTTGAAGTAAATGGCAGTCTCTTAGAAACAGAGATTCTTAGATTTCTGTGCAGACATCTGGGCTGTGTGAATGTTGTACAGGCACTATATTATTACTTCTGATCAGGTTCAAATGGTTTTAATTTCAGATGGTAATTTTTCTTTTATTCTGATGAACTGTGGTGATGTTGCTGTAACAGGATATCTGGTGCAGGCAAAAGAAGCTTTTTTTCTAAATCAAATCTGTTCTATCTCACTGTATTTCTCTGTTCTTATAGTATATCATTTTTATGGTTTGTACAGGCTGGTTATGACATAGTAAACATGTACATCTCAAACCTCTAGAGCTCCTGTGATGTCAATGTTCCCGGTCGATGAGCCTTCAGTGTGGTTGGTGGACCAAAGTCAAACAAAGGTAACCTTAAAACTCACACATTACTATTAGTTTGTTCATCATAATAAAACATGTTACATCATACCCAAAAAAGATTTTGGTTTACAAACCAATGTTAAACCAGACAGCAACAGCAATGGAATCAACAAGTACCTGTTGTGGGCCGGATCTGGGTCAACACTATGTTGCTGTCTGGGAAGACACGTCCCATCACAACTAGCAACTCAAATTTAATTTCACCCACATATATGATTTATTTTGTTTGGCCATAAACCATTATGTACACATTCAACAAACAATTAAAGGATTAGTTCACTTTCAAATAAAATGTCATCCAAGATGTCCATGTCTTTCTTTCTTCAATCGAAAAGAAATTAAGGTTTTTGATGAAAACATTCCAGGATTATTCTCCTTATAGTGGACTTCAATGGCCTCCAGACGGTTGAAGGTCAAAATTACAGTTTCAGTGCAACTATAAAGGGCTTTAAATGATACCAGACTAGAGAAACGATCGGTCATTTTCGGAAAAAAAAAAAAAATGTAAATTCGTGATTACATTTATGAAATTACATAATTTGGACACATTCATCATGATAACAGATTACTCTAAATTGTAATGATGACATGCATGTTCTGTAAAGCTGCTTTGAAACGATACGTATTGTGTAAAGCGCTATACAAATAAATGTGAATTGAATTTAATAGAATAGGAAACACAAAAAAGACTGCACTTAAAGGCATTGTATAATTAAATATTAAATATTCAAACATGCATTGCAGTCAAGCATGCTGATTTAGTATATAGTATTATAAATTACCGCCGTCTAAATATAGTAGTCAACATTTGAAGTGGATCAAAAAAGTGAATCAAATTTCTCCTAAGAACTAAGTTGTCCTAAGAAGAAGGTTTTAGGACAACTTTGATGAAAGGTTTTGATCCACTTCAAATGTTGATACTGATTCATTAATCAACATAATATTATTATTTATTTATAATTCACTAAAAAGAACAACAAATTTGACAATAAAAAATGTGAAACGCTTACTTTGGCAAGGGAGAGCAAGATCAAACCTGTTCAGAATTTGTTTTTATAGCATCATGTCTGCACACGATGCATGTCTGCACAGCATGATCATCGTAACCACATGGTGGCGCCACTGATTTTCTATACACTTTTCTATACACTTTTATACTTTTCTACACTTTTCTATACACTTTCTATTTGCGTAATCTTGGTATTGTGATTTATATGAATACAGTTTTTTAATGAATATTAAAGTGACCACACTGGTCTTAACACGTCTCATTTTTTAATTTTTTTAATGAATGTTATGTGCTCACCTACAAGCATAAAACATATTAGCTACAATTTAATTATGATTTACATTAGGGTGAAGTCAGCTGAAATGGGCTATCAGGTAAAATGGGCCAAATAAGGTTGTAGCGTCAACTCTTTAATTTTTTACAGCTAATCACAATAACTGATCTTGCATTGTTGCTTCAACACTTGTTGACATGTAACAATAGTTTTGACTAGTCTGAGTTTTATAAGGCAGGCAGGGCAGTGCTAAATGAAGCTTGTCAGAGAAATTGTAAGGAAAGTGAGACTGACATAAAAATTGCATTCATCACTAATAAGGAACTAAGGAATTATAAGTACGCTTACCACCAAAGCAAAGGTTTATGAACAATGTTTTGACATGCTCTTTAAAATAAAAAAAGTTAATTTAAAATTTTTATGAAAAAGGTCATTTAATTAAGAAATGGTTGCTAAAATGGGCCACAATTTTCAGCTAAAATGGGCTGCATACACACACTTTTACACAGAAATTGAAGGTGAAAATAGGTTAGGCCTAGATGTATCCATACAAAATCTTAGCAGTCTTTTTAAAAAATTGCATTGCAGACTGTGTGGTAGGAGGGCATGCAAAAAAAGGAAACAGAGACATAAGAGAAAGGGAAAGAAAGGAAGATGTCAGTACAGTACAATGTTAAGACCTATAGCTACAGGAAATGTTAAAGTGATTTTTTTTTTTTTTTTTTTTTTTGGCAAAGATGTTCTAATCTTTAACAAACCATTTGACAGATATTTGACAAGCATACACATGCACACAAAAGACACCAATGCACAGAAACATACCTATACAACATGATATGATCTATGATCATTTTTTAATGTAATATTTGTTCAACTTTCTATTTAATAAAATAAATTTATGGTGTTGTTGCTATGGCACACTAAAGACAATAGTTTCAATTTACTGTTAAAAAATCAAATGATTTCAGCCTCTTTTTATATTGGCCCAGTTTAACTGAATGTTGTGCCGTGGCTCAAGAAGAGACCTGCTGATACGCTAACTCTCATAATTTTAAAACAATTACACTTTTTTCACATTTAAAAAATACATATTTATTTAAGAGACCCATGCTAATTTATAAAAATTGTAGTATATTTGAATGACATCAAGAGGCTGTCGTAATCTGAGAACTTTACTGAATTGATGCAACGCAGAACAGAACATACATCTTCAGCCAGCACTTAAACAGTCTGACAAAAACACCATCTTCCCCCCCTAGAGAAAACTAGGAACGCCCATCCCAGTCTTCCGCCCTCTTAAAGCATCCTCACTATTCCCATATTTTTAGCCAATACACTACACCTCTTTCCCCCAGTCCACAAAATCTGAAAATCTGAAAAATGCTCTCTCACCCTGACATGGTCTCAGTCCCAGCAATTTCCTCACCAGGGTTTTCCATTTCTATTGCGGGCAACTGTAACTCAGGCATTTCCACCTCTGAGGTCTTTGGTAGAGAGCCAGTGTAGCCATCTGGCTTGGGCCTTGATGGGCCCAGTGAGGGTGCCACCCTGTCCAGCAGCTGATCAACGTGCCTTCTGTGCACTTGCCCATCACTGGTCCTGACCTTGTATGACAAGGGGCCTGTGACCTCGATGATGACCCCAGGGATCCACTTAGCATCCCTGGTGTAACTTCTCAGGTACACCAAGTCATGTGGTTTAAACTCTCTTACAGTGCCAGGGCATTTTTCAGCACTCAGCTCTTGTTTGCGGAGCATATCACCTCCATGGTCAGGATGTAAACGATCCAGGGCAGTTGTCAGTCGCCGATTCATAAGCAACTCAGCTGGACTTTTTTCCAGTTGATGAATTGGGTGTGACGTGCTGTGATAGCAAGAAACGAGCAAGTCGGGTCTGCCACTCGCCTTGGGTGATGCGAGACAGGGCCTCCTTGGTTGTCTGTACCATGCGTTCAGTTTGCCCATTTGAGCTTGGGTGATAAGGTGCTGTAGTGACGTGACGAATACCATGCGGTCTGCAAACTCTTGGAATTCTGTGGATGTGAAAGCAGCCCCATTATCTAAAACTATGACATCGGGTAACCCATGCATTGCAAAAAGCAGTCTCAGTGTGTTAATAACTGCCGATGATGACATAGAACTCATCAGAGACACCTCCAGCCACTTGCTGTGCGCATCAACCAATATAAGGAATACCTTGCCTTGGAAAGGGCCAGCAAAGTCAATATGTAGCCTGGACCATCTTTTCGTTGTCCACTCCCATGGGTGTACTTTTGCCTTAGTGGGTGCATGACGTGACATCTGACAGGCTTCGCATGCTTTGACAGTTTCCTCTCTGTCTCCGTCCATGCCTGGCCACCACACATAACTCCTTGCCAGTCCCTTCATGTGTACGATGCCCGGATAGCCAGTACTTCTCTCCGCGCCGAGCTGGGAACAACCACACAGCTTCCCCAAAGCACACAGTTCTTATGCGCGGAGAGTTCATGGCGGCGTGAATTAAATGGTCTGAACCGGCTATCTGGTATGTCAGCCGGCCACCCATGTAGTACCCAGCGTAGTACACGTGACATGATAGGGTCCTTAAGTGTAAGGTTAGAAATCCTTTCAGCATGCATAGGTGCATCTGGCACCATTTCCATTAGCAATACTTCCAACGGTGGTGGAGTAACAGCGTCAGATGCAGGCAGAGGTAAGCAACTCAGGGCATCCGCGTTGCCCATTTGTTTGCCAGGTCTGTAACACAGCTCATAGTCATAAGCTCCAATGATCAAACTCCAACTTAGCATCCGTGGTGAAAGGATGGCAGGCATTGGCTTGGAATGGTGCAAGAGTCCAAGCAGGGGCTTGTGGTCCGTAAAAATCACGAAGTGGCGACCTGCTAGGTACTGGTGAAACTTTCTGACAAGCGAAAACAACCGCCAATGCTTCCTTATCAATCTGGGCATAATTCTGCTCAGTGGTGGTCATTGTTCTAGAGGCGAAGCAAATGGGCTTTTCCTGACCATCATTCTCCAAGTGAAACAATAAAGCCCCAAGCCCATAGGGCGAAGCATCGCAAACTACTGCCAGGGGTTTCTTTTCATCGTAATGCGTCAGCACTTTATCCGTTTGCAGCAACTGTTTCGCCTGAACATATGCTGTCTCATGCTTTGCTCCCCACTGCCAAGTAGCGGACTGGTCAAGGAGGCGATGCAGGGGCTCCAAGACAGTGGCCTTGTTAGGAAGAAAACAACTGTAAAAATTAAGAAGCCCCAAAAATGCCTGGAGCTCTGTCTTGTTCCATGGAGGCGGGGCCTTTTGGATAGCTTCCACTTTTTCACAGGTTGGTCTGATGCCATCCTTATCCACACAAAACCCCAAAAACTCCACTTGGGTAGCGGCAAAAATGCTTTTCTCTTTTTTTTTGTCGCAAACCAGCTTCAGCAAAGCACTTCAGTACAGCCCTTAGCCGTGTGTTGTGTTCCTCCATGGTTTTGCCTGAAATTAGGATGTCATCCAGGTATGGCTGGACACCTGGGATTCCTGCGAGCAGGGTGTCCATAAATCTTTGAAACATTGAAACTGCTGTTGACACTCCAAACTGCAATCGCCGACCCCGGAAAAGTCCGCGGTGAGTGTTAATAGTCAGTAAGTCGGCTGACTGGTCATCCAATGGAAGCTGCTGATAAGCTTGTTTCAAATCAAGTTTAGTAAAAACTACTCCTCCTGCTAGTTTTGAGAACATTTCAGACGCTGTGGGTATGGGGTACACATCAGGCTTAACAGCCGTATTGACAGTACAATGATAATCACCGCAAATCCTCAAGCCCCCATCTTTTTTTGCTACGGCCACTATGGGTGTGGCCCACTTTGCATGCCGCACAGGTTCAAAAATTCCTTGAGCCACCAATTTATCCAGCTCCTCATCAAGCTGTGGCTGTGAAGCGAAAGGAACTGGTCGGGCTTTGAAGAAACGTGGTGTAACTGTGGAATCAATGTCAATTGAGATTGGGGGCGTCCGGCAAACCCCAATGTCCTTGAATACCTCCGAATATTCAGCCAGTATTTCTTCTATGGACTGAAGCTGTACTCTGTGCACTCCTTCAATCGATATTCCAAGGGCATCAAACCAGTCCCGTCCCAGCAGACTAGGGCCCTGGCCCCTTATGACAAATAAAGGCAGTGTTTTTTGTGTTGCTTTGAACATTACTTCCACAAATATTTTTCGTTTCACTTCCAAAGTTGCTTGTGACAACTGCTTTAGAACTCCATTGTCTGCATGCATTTCAGGGGGTTGAGAAGGCCACAGCGAGTGATAAGTATGCTCACTAATCAAGGAGCATGCTGCTCCTGAATCTACTCCCATTGTGTGTGCTTGCTTGTTCAGTATTACTGTGGCCAAATATGGCTTCTGCCCTCCTGGTTTTGATTTGGAAGTGGCACTGTAAACAGAGTACTCATTCTGCGGGTCGTGAGTTATAATGTTTGTATGTTGTTCTGCTGTGCTACCGGCTGAATCCTTGTCACTACTGTGTCTAGTCTTTATTAAACACATCGAGCAATGTGTCCTCTTTTTTTGCAATAATGGCATACAGCAGTGGAAAACTTACTGGCTTGTGGGATGTGCTGGCCACCACACCTGTAGCATGATTTATCACGTTTTTTATATTCACTTGTAGCTGCAACTTTGTGTGCTGCTGATGCATGCGTATGTGCTGCATAATGAACATCATCTTGAGGCAGTGATTCATGTTGTTGCTGACGAAGTAGACGAGCATTTAACAATGCAGTCTTGGCGTCTAGTGCCTTTTCCTCTGCCTCTTTAAATGTGAGCGTGGGTTCAGCCAATAGGCATCATTGTAGCGCCTCATCCACAACTCCACACACAAGCCTATCACGCAGCATGGCATCTAACTGATCTCCAAAAGCGCAGTGCACAGAGTGACGTCGAAGCTCAGCAATGTAGTTAGAAATGCTTTGATTAGGTTTCTGCTTACAATTGTGGAAATGGAAACGCTGAACTATCTCTGATGGCGCTGGACTGTAATGACGTTTCAACGCAGCTACAATGTTTGCATAAGCCACAGTAGAAGGCTGTGTTGGGGCGAGCACTGAACGTAATGTGGAATATGTTTTTGCACCACACACACTAAGCAGCACAGAACGTTTCTTTGCGTCGTCCTCAATGTCATTTGCATGGAAAAAACATTCCAGTCTTTCTATATATTCTTCAAAAGAATTACTCGAGCATTCATCAAACTCTTCGATACGGCCGAGCATAGTCATGATTGTAGCAAAGTTAGACAAGTGTATTTCGTTCACTTTCAGAGCTTCATGATTGACTTATCTGCACACAGTCAGTTCGAATCCGCTCGTCGCCAGTGTAGTATATTTGAATGACATCAAGAGGCTGTCGTAATCTGAGAACTTTACTGAATTGATGCAATGCAGAACAGAACATACATCTTCAGCCAGCACTTAATCTGACAAAAACACCAACTTCCCCCCCGGGGAAAACTAGGAACGCCCATCCCAGTCTTCTGCCCTCTTAAAGCAACCTCACTATTCCCATATTTTTAGCCAATACACTACAAAAATATCATTAGATCTCATGCATAGCTTATTTGATGGTATTATAAGTCATTTACCAAAATGTGGCCCATTTTAGCTGACTTCACCCTATAAAAATATTTTATTTTTGTTTACCTAAGAGACCGTTAAAAATGCCATCAGAATCATGTTTGTTCAAATATATATATATATAACCCGTTTATTTTCCTTCTTGTTTTTGTGTTAAATGACATTAATTAATGAGACAAATGATATATGTAATACCATCTGTGCAATTGTTTTAATTTCCATAGTGATACTGATAGGCTACTTATTTGCGTCAAATGTGTGTGGCAACGTTTCTAATTTCTAAAGGATCCGAAGAATGTTGCAGCACTGGTTGGAGTTCTCTTTCATAAGTAAGTTAAGGTGAGGTTCAGTTATTTCTCAGATCAACAAAAATATTTGACAGTTGTTTTCACGCAGATTGTTCACACAGGTGTGGCTGCATACGGGCTGTGGAGGCTTTGATCCGCCCTGACTGACGGCTGGTTCTCCCAGTCAAAGCAGCCAATATGCTTATAATAGTTTGGGAGTAATAAGAGGCAGCATTTTGCCACACACAGAAATATCATAATACGCATGCATGCACGTCATGATGTTTCTGCTATCTATATCACAGGCGAGGCCACAAAAGAGAAACAGGGCACTGATCCAACCATGATTCATAATGCCATATTATTTGCTATTATAGTAATTGGAAAGCAATATGTATTTGAAAAGTAATAAGATTGAATGTATGTACAATAAATATTAATAAATTAATAAGAAACTCACACAAAAGAAATGTTGGTTTGGATTCTAGTGGTTGATTCTGTGTTTAATTAATGTAATATTTTCTAGGTCTGGGTCATGGAACAAAAATCACAGGGGGATTAAATCTGGGAATTTGATTCATTGTATAGGGTAAATAACATCATACTCACAGTGAACTCACAAACCACTATTGCCCTAACACTGAACAGCATGATTTAAATTTACAGACGTGTGCAATTTGTCATTCTAGCTTTATAACATCAAAAAAAGTTAGTGTTTCTCAACTGATTTTACACAAAAAGGATGATAATAGAAATATACAGCAAAAGCTTCAGGTTCACTGCATAATGTAGTAATGTAAGCATAGCATTCTTTTAAATAGCACATTTAATAAAAGCAAAATAGGATGAGTCGTTAATTGTATAAAAGTAGGTCTTGTGTATTATGGTGTATTAGATGACTCTTCTGTGTCCTCTCAACCTGCTCTCTCCTCTTCTTACAACACATCTTTCTCTTTCAATGCCCTCCAATCTTCTTTTTATATACATCTTCTCCTATTTTTCTCCCATCATCTCTGTCTACCTCTTCCATTTCTCATCTTGTTTTGCCAACTGCACTTCTCCTTCTGATAACTTATTTATATAAAGCGAAATCATAACTGTTTTGTGAACAGTTTAGTAAAATGTACTTTGTGGAAATATGGCTTTGTGTAAAGAATTTGTGTAAAGTTAGTATTTTTTTTAATGTATGTAATTTGTATTAAATCATGAAATATTTACAATGTGTTTAGGAATATTACAATCTTTTCAGATGGCTCTGTTAACTGTCTTGAGAACATTTACCTTAGTTTGATTAATTGTGTAAAACAGGCTGATAGACTGTAATGATTTTGGGAACGCATATCCTCATAATTCAGATTCATTTGATCGTCTTGTAGTTGTTCTATCTGCGATCATCTATTCAAGCCTAAAAAATGTGTTTCTGAATGGTAGGTGTGCAATGAAATGTTGGCGTCATGTAGCGTGGAAGAAAATGTTATTGTTGGAGGGAGGGTGTTGTTAAAGTTGTCAAGCCTTCTAGAAAAGGTCCACCCACATGTAATACAGTCACAGATAAGATTGTGAGGACTTGACTTCATTCTTCATTGTATTCTTTAACTGGATTAAAGCATCACTGTGTTTTGGAGTTTGTGAAGAAACATTTCAAGAAAGATCAGGTAATGTTACTTAGTTCATTTTATCCCTTTGAGCTCTAATTACTCTTTCAGTAATCTGCTTTTGATAAATCTAAATTATTTTGTAATATACATTTTAGTAACGTTTTACAATATGGCCAAATATGTTAAAATTAGTTAATGCATTAACTAACATGAAGAAGCAATGAACAATATATATTTTACAGCATTGTAATATTTAAAAATTTGCTTGTAAATGTTGACGTTAACATCAACAAAGATTAAGAAATACTGTATAAGTACTGTTCTTTATTACTTAATGTTAACTAATGTAGTAAACAAATGAAGGCTTTTTATTAAATTGTTTTTCCAAGTGTTGACAAACACTTTATTATACAGTCCTGTTTTACATGTACATACTATATACTTATTGTAGTAATTACAATAACTGAGTAATAACCAGGTACTAGTCCTGAATCTAAACCTAATCTTAAACCATGTAGTTACCTTATATTATTCAGTACTTTCTTAGTAAGTACAGTGAAAGTGCACATAAGTGCAACCCTAAATTTAATACAATAAATATAGAAACACATATTTCACGTGTTAATGTTTGTGTGTGCAGGTGTAAGAGGTGTCGTTTATCACAATGAGTTTTCTATTCTCTTTGTGTGTTTTAATGCTGCTTTTTGGTGAGTGTTTATACATCTTTAAAGTCTGAATGTGTATGTGATGCTACAGTACATTCAAATGATGCTACAGTGTATTCAAATAATTGAACTGAATGTATCATCCTTCAAAATTAAATCATTGTTCTTATATATATATTTTGTTGTTGTTTTAAAGGTGAAATAATTGAAGGACAACTAACAGGTAATTCTTTCCATTCATCTTAGAACACTTACAATACTTCCACTTCAACAGTTACAATACTGCTTCCCCTTTTAATCTCTAGATTTCTATTAGACAAACAAAGCATGTGGGGGGAAAAAGATCTTCATTTTAGAACTTCATGATAAACATGTTATTTCAATAGTATAGAGACACTTTAATAACAGCTTTTAATAACTGTGTTAACTGAAAAGTATGCAGTATGCATCAAAAATTGTTGGCTAAAATAAGAGTCTGTTTCGATCACTGTTAGTAGTTTTGAAGGCAAGGACCTTAGTGTGAAGAAATGTAAAATAAAAAACTATTAATGCAATCAAAAGTACCCCAATACTTAGTTTATTGAAAAGTGCAATTATTCTCAGATAAATGTATGGATTGTGAAAAATGTGTGCTGTGTTGCAATTTGCCCTAACAAGATGGCCTAAAAGTATGTAGTTTTTATCATAAGAAAGAAAATTTTTTGAGCATGTTGCAATAGTGCACGCATCTATTGGGATGTAATAGTGCGTCATAGAATTGCATCTTAAAAACCACATAGTGTAGGTGTGTGCATCAAACCATCACTCAAACTGTCAATCTTTCCATCACAGGTGAAATCACGAGATACACATTCCACATTTTAATACTTCAAAACATTAAGCTACCAAAACATTACAATGTTTATATCCCATTTGTCACAGCTAAAAGAAAAGAGATGCTCTGTCTTTAGCTTTCACTAACTTTAAACACAAGTGAAACAAGCCTAATCTAATTTTAAATATGTAATGGTAACATTGAAATATGAATTTACAAACATTTACAAATACTATTTTAATGTTTACAAAACAGATGACCCCTGCAAAAATTACAAAGTGCTGGATGACCCTCGAAGAGCTACCAACAATCAATATTCCTCCGAAATAATGTGTGACTGTGAAGTCAGCTGGAACGGCTGGTATCGTCTCTTCATTCAGGGTCAGAGCGTTCAGATGCCAGACACATGTGTTGATGAGTATAGCTGTGGCACTCATGCTCCACTGTGGCTGAACGGAGGACATCCAACAGTTGAGGATGGAGTGGTCACTCGAGATGTCTGCGGTCACTATGACAATGTCTGCTGTGCTTTTCAGTCCAAACCCATTAAAGTCAAAGCCTGTACAGATTATTATGTTTATGAGATTGTGAAACCATCTTTCTGCTTTTTGGCATACTGTGCAGGTAAATATATTACATTTTTCTTTTGTTTACAGCATTAAGTCATAATTCCATCTTTGTTGGTATAATCTTATTTTTATTGATTTTTTTTTTTTCAGATGTAAGGAACATCAACACCACCTATACCTTCTCAACCCCAGCCATTACAACTGGTAATGTAATGTTTTACAATCTGAAGACTTTTTGTTCAGATTAGCAAACCTAGTGCACTCAAGTATAATGGGTTTGCCCACTGAAATGCCCTTAAATGCAATTGACCGATTTTAGCCGTAGCTTCAACATCTGTTTATAATGTAGGGGGCAGGACGCTTTAGATTCTGGAGAGCATTTGATTGGACATAAAATCTGATGAAGCTGAAGTGCAACGTGTCATCAAAATCATTGATGAACATTTCCCTACTAAAAACCAAAAAACTTCAATTTTGTTTTCATTGGGACTTTAAGGTTTTTTAAAAGCTCATCTGCTTTTGGCAATGCTAAATTATGTTAAATGAGATAATTAGACTCAAAAACTGTTTTAACTAATCCAACGGTAAAAAGTATTGGCCTATAACAATTAAAATTTGACTTACTCAGAAATATTTCTTTCCATAATAGCACCCCCTGTTGACCCCTGCAACAACTACAAAGTGCTGAATGATCCATGGAGGGCCACCAACAACCAAAATTCCTCTGAAATAATGTGTGACTGTGAGGTCAGCTGGGATGGCTGGTACCGTCTCTTCATTCAGGGTCAGAGCGTTCAGATGCCAGACACATGTGTTGATCAGCATAGTTGTGGCACTCATGCTCCACTGTGGCTGAAAGGAGGACATCCAGCAGTTGAGGATGGAGTGGTCACTCGAGATGTCTGTGGTCACTGGGACAATAACTGCTGTTATTTCCAATCAAATCCTATTAAAGTCAAAGTCTGCCCTGGCAATTATTATGTTTATGAGTTTGTGAAACCAGATTTCTGCTCATTGGCGTACTGTGCAGGTAAACACTTTTACATTTTCCCTTTGTTTACATGAGTCATAAGTGTAGCTTTGTTGATTTACAGAGCATTACTGTTTTTCAGATGTTAGGAACACAAACACTACCTATACTACTGTCGCTCCCGAGACAATGTTAACCACAGAAACTACAACCATGGACATTACAACTGGTAATGTAATGTGCTGATTTGCAATCTGTAGGATTTTTCACATGACTAGATCCATCTTAAGAAATTTTGACTGCATATGAAGAAATTAAAAATAAAACAGTGTGAAATGTGCAGTTAGAGGTCTCTTCTGTTTATGATTCAGATTTGCTGTTAGTAAGCAAATAGTTCAGACTGCTTCTGAACTAGTGTGTGTGTTAGAGAGAGAGAGATTGTATAGAGAGTAATTGTATATTGTTTTAGTACTTATCAAATTTGTAATATGTTTTTTTTTCTCTTTTTTTTCAGATATTGGGCACAATACCACTCTCTATTCTACCATCATGAATGAGACAAGTTCAACCATAAAAACTACATTTATAGATACTACAACAATGGACACTGGTAATTTAATGTGAAAATTATGTTTTTGTTTTGAATGAGCAGATCAGATCTATGTTATGAGTTACATGTATATGAGTTAAATAATTTGTGATACATGGAATTACCTATTTTGAATTAACAGATCAAATTATATATAAATGACATTATATAAAATATTTTAAGCTAAAATATGTATATACATTACAGACAACGTGGATACAACAATGGCAATGGAAACCACAAAAACAGAAAGTATAAACACAGGAACCACATCTCCAGAAAGTACCACAATTGAGACCACAACAGCAAGCACCAAAGCAACGGGAGGTATGATCATTGACACAACAACTCCAGAAGGTACCGCAACCGAGACCACAACTGCAGAAAGCACCACAATGGAGAACACAACCGTGGGTACCACAACAACAGAAAGTAAAACCACAGGAACAACAACTCCAGAAAGTGCCACAAGTGAGACCACAACAGCAGAAAGCACCACACCCGAGACCACAACTGTGGATACTACAACAACAGAAAGCACCACAGCAACAGAAAGTACCACTAGTGAGACCACAACAGCAGAGAGCACCACAACTGTGGGTACTACAACAGCAGAAAGCACCACACCTGAGACCACATATTTGGATACTACAACAATAGAAAGTACGACCACAGGCACGACTCCAGAAAGTACCACAACTGAGACCACATCAGTAGCCAAAACAATTCCAGAAATTACAACAGTTGAGACCACAACCGCAGAAAGCACTACAACTGTGGAAACCACAACGGAAAGCACCACAACAACAAAAAGTACCACAAACGAGAACACAACAGCAGAAAGTCCCACAACTGTGGGTACTACAACAACAGAAAGCACCACAACAACAGAAATTACCACAAGCGAGACCACAACAGCAGAAAGCACTACAAATGAGACCACAACACCAGGCACTACAGCAACTGAAAGTACAACCACAGCCACAACAACTCCAGAAAGTACCACAACCGAGACCACAACAGCAGAAAGCACAACTGAGACCACAAGTGTGGGTTCAACAACAACAGAAAGCACCACAGCAACCATAATAGCAGAAAGTACAACTGAGACCACAACTATGGGTACTACAACAACAGAAAGCACCACAGCAACAGAAAGTAGTACAAGCGAGACCACAACAGCAGAAAGAACTACAACTGAGACCACAACACCAGGCACTACAACAACTGAAAGTACAACATCGGCCACAATAACTCCAGAAAGTACCACAACCGAGACCACAACAACAGAAAGCACAACTGAGACAACAACTGTGGGTACTACAACAACAGAAAGCACCACAGCAACAGAAAGTACTACAACTGAGACCACAACACCAGGCACTACAACAACTGAAAGTACAACCACAGCCACAACAACTCTAGAAAGTACAACAGCCGAGACCACAACCACAGAAAGCTCCACAACCGCAGAAAGCACTACATCTGTGGGAACCACAACAACAGAGATTACCACAACCGAGACCACAACAGCAGAAAGCACCACAACTGAGACCACAACTCCAGAAATTACGACAAGCAAAATCACAACAACAGAAAGCACCACAACTGAGACCACAACTCCAGAAAGTACCACAAACGACTCCACAACAGCAGAAAGCACAACTGTGACCACAACTGTGGGTTCTTCAACAACAGAAAGCACCACAGCAACAGAAAGTACCACAAGCGAGACTACAACAGCAGAAAGCACCACAACTCCAGAAAGTACCACAACCGAGACCACAACTCCAGAAAGTACCACAACCGAGTCCACAACAGCAGAAAGCACAACTGTGGGTTCTTCAACAACAGAAAGCACCACAGCAACAGAAAGTACCACAAGCGAGACCACAACAGCAGAAAGCACTACAACTGAGACTACAACACCAGGCACTACAACAACTGATAGTACAACCACTGCCACAACAACTCCAGAAAGTACCACAACCGAGACCACAACAGCAGAAAGCACAACTGCGACCACAACTGTGGGTTCTTCAGCAACAGAAAGCACCCCAGCAACAGAAAGTATCACAAGCGAGCCTACAACAGCAGAAAGCACTACAACTGAGACCTCAACACCAGGCACTACAACAACTGATAGTACAACCACAGCCACAACAACTCCAGAAAGTACCACAACCGAGACCACAACAGCAGAAAGCACAACTGAGACCACAAGTGTGACTTCAACAACAACAGAAAGCACCACATCTGTGGGAAACACAACACCAGAAAGTACCACAACTGAGACCACAACCGCAGAAAGCACCACATCTGTAGGAACCACAACAACAGAAAGTACCACAACCGAGACCACAACTGCAGAAAGCACCACAGCAACCACAGCACCCATAATAGCAGAAAGTATAACTGAGACCACAACTATGGGTACTACAACAACAGAAAGCACCACAGCAACTGAAAGTAGTACAAGCGAGACCACAACAGCAGAAAATACCACAACTGAGACCACAACAACAGAAAGCACAACTGAGACAACAACTGTGGGTACTACAACAACAGAAAATACCACAGCAAAAGAAAGTACTACAACTGAGACCACAACACCAGGCACTACAACAACTGAAAGTACAACCACAGCCACAACAACTCCAGAAAGTACAACAGTCGAGACTACAACCGCAGAAAGCACTACATCTGTGGGAACCACAACAACAGAGAGTACCACAACCGAGACCACAACAGCAGAAAGCACCACAACAGAAAGCACCACAACTCCAGAAATTACGACAAGCAAAATCACAACAACAGAAAGCACCACAACTGAGAACACAACTGCAGAAAGCACCACATCTGTGGGAACCACAACAACAGAGAGTACCACAACCGAGGCCACAACAGCAGAAAGTACCACAACTGCAGAAAGTACCACAACCGAGACCCCAACAGCAGAAAGCACAACTGAGACCACAAGTGTGGGTTCTACAACAACAGAAAGCACCACAGCAACAGAAAGTACTACAACTGATACAACAACAACAGGCACTACAACAACTGAAAGTACAACCACAGCCACAACAACTCCAGAAAGTACAACAGCCGAGACCAGAACAGCAGAGAGCACCACAACAGAAAGCTCCACAACTCCAGAAAGTACCACAGGCAAAATCACAACAACAGAAAGCACCACAACTGAGACCACAACTCCAGAAAGTACCACAACTCTAGAAAGTACCACAACTGAGTCCACAACAGCAGAAAGCACAACTGCGACCACAAATGTGGGTTCTTCAACAACAGAAAGCACCACAGCAACCACAGCAACCATAACAGCAGAAAGCAGTACAACTGAGACCTCAACACAAGGCATTACAACCACTGAAAGTACAACCACTGCCACAACAACTCCAGAAAGTACCACAACAGCAGAAAGCACAACTGAGACCACAAGTGTGGGTTCAACAACAACAGAAAGCACCACAGCAACCACAGCACCCATAATAGCAGAAAGTATAACTGAGACCACAACTATGGGTACTACAACAACAGAAAGCACCACAGCAACTGAAAGTAGTACAAGCGAGACCACAACAGCAGAAAGTACCACAACTGAGACCACAACAACAGAAAGCACAACTGAGACAACAACTGTGGGTACTACAACAACAGAAAGTACCACAGCAAAAGAAAGTACTACAACTGAGACCACAACACCAGGTACTACAACAACTGAAAGTACAACCACAGCCACAACAACTCCAGAAAGCACAACAGTCGAGACCACAACCGCAGAAAGCACTACATCTGTGGGAACCACACCAACAGAGAGTACCACAACCGAGACCACAACTCTAGAAAGTACCACAACCGAGTCCACAACAGCAGAAAGCACAACTGAGACCACAAGTGTGGGTTCAACAACAACAGAAAGCACCACAGCAACCATAATAGAAGAAAGTACAACTGAGACCACAACTATGGGTACTACAACAACAGAAAGCACCACAGCAACAGAAAGTAGTACAAGCGAGACCACAACAGAAGAAAGAACTACAACTGAGACCACAACACCAGGCACTACAACAACTGAAAGTACAACATCGGCCACAATAACTCCAGGAAGTACCACAACCGAGACCACAACAGCAGAAAGCACAACTGAGACCACAAGTGTGGGTTCAACAACAACAGAAAGCACCACAGCAACAACAACAGCAGAAAGTACAACTGAGACCACAACACCAGGCACTACAACCACTGAAAGTACAACCACAGCCACAACAACTCCAGAAAGTACAACAGCTGAAACTACAACCACAGAAAGCACCACATCTGTGGGAACCACAACACCAGAAAGTACCACAACTGCTGAAAGCACCACATCTATGGGAACAACAACAACAGAAAGTACCACGACTGAGACCACAACTCCAGAAAGTACCACAACCGAGACCACAACTCTAGAAAGTACCACAACCGAGTCCACAACAGCAGAAAGCACAACTGAGACCACAAGTGTGGGTTCAACAACAACAGAAAGCACCACAGCAACCACAACAGCAGAAAGTACAACTGAGACCACAACACCAGGCACTACAACAACTGAAAGTACAACCACAGCCACAACAACTCCAGAAAGTACAACAGCTGAAACCACAACCACAGAAAGCACCACATCTATGGGAACCACAACAACAGAAAGTACCACAACTGAGACCACAACTCCAGAAAGTACCACAACCGAGACCATAACTCTAGAAAGTACCACAACCGAGTCCACAACAGCAGAAAGCACAACTGAGACCACAAGTGTGGGTTCAACAACAACAGAAAGCACCACAGCAACTACAACAGCAGAAAGTACAACTGAGACCACAACACCAGGCACTACAACCACTGAAAGTACAACCACAGCCACAACAACTCTAGAAAGTACAACAGCTGAAACCACAACCACAGAAAGCACCACATCTGTGGGAACCACAACACCAGAAAGTACCACAACTGCTGAAAGCACCACATCTATGGGAAGCACAACAACAGAAAGTACCACAACTGAGGCCACAACTCCAGAAAGTACCACAACCGAGACCACAACTCTAGAAAGTACCACAACCGAGTCCACAACAGCAGAAAGCACAACTGAGATCACAAGTGTGGGTTCAACAACAACAGAAAGCACCACAGCAACCACAACAGCAGAGAGTACAACTGAGACCACAACACCAGGCACTACAACAACTGAAAGTACAACCACAGCCACAACAACTCCAGACAGTACAACAGCTGAAACCACAACCACAGAAAGCACCACATCTCTGGGAACCACAACAACAGAAAGTACCACAACTGAGACCACAACTCCAGAAAGTATCACAACCGAGACCACAACTCTAGAAAGTACCACAACCGAGTCCACAACAGCAGAAAGCACAACTGAGACCACAAGTGTGGGTTCAACAACAACAGAAAGCACCACAGCAAAAACAACAGCAGAAAGTACAACTGAGACCACAACAACTGAAAGTACAACCACAGCCACAACAACTCCAGAAAGTACAACAGCTGAAACCACAACCACAGAAAGCACCACATCTGTGGGAACCACAACACCAGAAAGTAGCACAACTGCTGAAAGCACCACATCTATGGGAACCACAACAACAGAAAGTACCACAACTCAAGAAAGTACCACAACCGAGACCACAACTCTAGAAAGTACCACAACCGAGTCCACAACAGCAGAAACCACAACTGAGACCACAAGTGTGGGTTCAACAACAACAGAAAGCACCACAGCAACCACAACAGCAGAAAGTACAACTGAGACCACAACACCAGGCACTAAAACAACTGAAAATACAACCACAGCCACAACAACTCCAGAAAGTACAACAGCTGAAACCACAACCACAGAAAGCACCACTTCTGTGGGAACCACTACACCAGAAAGTACCACAACTGCTGAAAGCACCACATCTATGGGAACCACAACAACAGAAAGTACCACAACTGAGACCACAACTCCAGAAAGTACCACAACTCTAGAAAGTACCACAACCGAGACCACAACTCTAGAAAGTACCACAACCAAGTCCACAACAGCAGAAACCACAACTGAGACCACAAGTGTGGGTTCAACAACAACAGAAAGCACTACAGCAACCACAACAGCAGAAAGTACAACTGAGACCACAACACCAGGCACTACAACAACTGAAAGTACAACCACAGCCACAACAACTCCAGAAAGTACAACAGCCGAAACCACAACCACAGAAAGCACCACATCTGTGGGAACCACAACACCAGAAAGTACCACAACTGCTGAAAGCACCACATCTATGGGAACCACAACAACAGAAAGTACCACAACTGAGACCACAACTCCAGAAAGTACCACAACTCTAGAAAGTACCACAACCGAGACCACAACTCCAGAAAGTACCACAACCGAGTCCACAACAGCAGAAAGCACAACTGAGACCACAAGTGTGGGTTCAACAACAACAGAAAGCACCACAGAAACCACAGCAACTATAATAGCAGAAAGTACAACTGAGACCACAACTATGGGTACTACAACAACAGAAAGCACCACAGAAAGTGCAACTGAGACCACAACACCAGACACTACAACCACTGAAAGTACAACCACAGCCACAACAACTCCAGAAATTACCACAACCGAGACCACAACAGCAGAAAGCACAACTGAGACCACAAGTGTGGGTTCAACAACAACAGAAAGCACCACAGCAACCACAGCAACCATAATAGCAGAAAGTACAACTGAGACCACAACTATGGGTACTACAACAACAGAAAGCACCACAGCAACTAAAAGTAGTACAAGCGAGACCACAACAGCAGAAATATCTACAACTGAGACAACAACACCAGGCACTACAACAACTGAAAGTACAACCACAGCCACAACAACTCCAGAAAGTACAACAGCCGAAACCACAACCACAGAAAGCACCACATCTGTGGGAACCACAACACCAGAAAGTACCACAACTGCTGAAAGCACCACATCTATGGGAACCACAACAACAGAAAGTACCACAACTGAGACCACAACTCCAGAAAGTACCACAACCGAGACCACAACTCTAGAAAGTACCACAACCGAGTCCACAACAGCAGAAAGCACAACTGAGACCACAAGTGTGGGTTCAACAACAACAGAAAGCAGCACAGCAACCACAACAGCAGAAAGTACAACTGAGACCACAACACCAGGCACTACAACAACTGAAAGTACAACCACAGCCACAGCAACTCCAGAAAGTACAACAGCTGAAACCACAACCACAGAAAGCACCACATCTGTGGGAACCACAACACCAGAAAGTACCACAACTGCTGAAAGCACCACATCTATGGGAACCACAACAACAGAAAGTACCACAACTGAGACCACAACTCCAGAAAGTACCACAACCGAGACCACAACTCTAGAGAGTACCACAACTGAGTCCACAACAGCAGAAAGCACAACTGAGACCACAAGTGTGGGTTCAACAACAACAGAAAGCACCACAGCAACCACAACAGCAGAAAATACAACTGAGACCACAACACCAGGCACTACAACCACTGAAAGTACAACCACAGCCACAACAACTCTAGAAAGTACCACAACCGAGTCCATAACAGCAGAAAGCACAACTGAGACCACAAGTGTGGGTTCAACAACAACAGAAAGCACCACAGCAAAAACAACAGCAGAAAGTACAACTGAGACCACAACACCAGGCACTACAACAACTGAAAGTACAACAACAGCCACAACAACTCCAGAAAGTACAACAGCTGAAACCACAACCACAGAAAGCACCACATCTCCAGGAACCACAACACCAGAAAGTACCACAACTGCTGAAAGCACCACATCTATGGGAACCACAACAACAGAAAGTATCACAACTGAGACCACAACTCCAGAAAGTACCACAACCGAGACCACAACTCCAGAAAGTACCACAATCGAGTCGACAACAGCAGAAAGCACAACTGAGACCACAAGTGTGGGTTCAACAACAACAGAAAGCACCACAGCAACCACAGCAACTATAATAGCAGAAAGTACAACTGAGACCACAACTATGGGTACTACAGCAACAGAAAGCACCACAGAAAGTGCAACTGAGACCACAACACCAGGCACTACAACCACTGAAAGTACAACCACAGCCACAACAACTCCAGAAAGTACCACAACCGAGACCACAACAGCAGAAAGCACCACATCTGTGGGAACCACAACACCAGAAAGAACCACAACTGCTGAAAGCACCACATCTATGGGAACCACAACAACAGAAAGTACCACAACTGAGACCACAACTCCAGAAACTACCACAACCGAGACCACAACTCTAGAAAGTTCCACAACTGAGTCCACAACAGCAGAAAGCACAACTGAGACCACAAGTGTGGGTTCAACAACAACAGAAAGCACCACAGCAACCACAACAGCAGAAAGTACAACTGAGACCACAACACCAGGCACTACAACAACTGAAAGTACAACCACAGCCACAACAACTCCAGAAAGTACAACAGCTGAAACCACAACCACAGAAAGCACCACATCTGTGGGAACCACAACACCAGAAAGTACCACAACTGCTGAAAGCACCACATCTATGGGAACCACAACAACAGAAAGTACCACAACTGAGACCACAACTCCAGAAAGTACCACAACCGAGACCACAACTCTAGAAAGTACCACAACCGAATCCACAACAGCAGAAAGCACCACATCTGTGGGAACCACAACACCAGAAAGTACCACAACTGCTGAAAGCACCACATCTATGGGAACCACAACAACAGAAAGTACCACAACTGAGACCACAACTCCAGAAACTACCACAACCGAGACCACAACTCTAGAAAGTACCACAACTGAGTCCACAACAGCAGAAAGCACAACTGAAACCACAAGTGTGGGTTCAACAACAACAGAAAGCACCACAGCAACCACAACAGCAGAAAGTACAACTGAGACCACAACACCAGGCACTACAACCACTGAAAGTACAACCACAGCCACAACAACTCTAGAAAGTACCACAACCGAGTCCACAACAGCAGAAAGCACAACTGAGACCACAAGTGTGGGTTCAACAACAACAGAAAGCACCACAGCAACCACAACAGCAGAAAGTACAACTGAGACCACAACACCAGGCACTACAACAACTGAAAGTACAACCACAGCCACAACAACTCCAGAAAGTACAACAGCTGAAACCACAACCACAGAAAGCACCACATCTGTGGGAACCACAACACCAGAAAGTACCACAACTGCTGAAAGCACCACATCTATGGGAACCACAACAACAGAAAGTACCACAACTGAGACCACAACTCCAGAAAGTACCACAACCGAGACCACAACTCTAGAAAGTACCACAACCGAGTCCACAACAGCAGAAAGCACAACTGAGACCACAAGTGTGGGTTCAACAACAACAGAAAGCACCACAGCAACCACAACAGCAGAAAGTACAACTGAGACCACAACACCAGGCACTACAACCACAGAAAGTACAACCACAGCCACAACAACTCTTGAAAGTACCACAACCGAGGCCACAACAGCAGAAAGCACAACTGAGACCACAAGTGTGGGTTCAACAACAACAGAAAGCACCACAGCAACCACAACAGCAGAAAGTACAACTGAGACCACAACACCAGGCACTACAACAACTGAAAGTACAACCACAGCCACAACAACTGCAGAAAGTACAACAGCTGAAACCACAACCACAGAAAGCACCACATCTGTGGGAACCACAACACCAGAAAGTACCACAACTGCTGAAAGCACCACATCTATGGGAACCACATCAACAGAAAGTACCACAACTGAGACCACAAGTCCAGAAAGTACCACAACCGAGACCACAACTCTAGAAAGTACCACAACCGAGTCCACAACAGCAGAAAGCACAACTGAGACCACAAGTGTGGGTTCAACAACAACAGAAAGCACCACAGCAACCACAACAGCAGAAAGTACAACTGAGACCACAACACCAGGCACTACAACAACTGAAAGTACAACCACAGCCACAACAACTCCAGAAAGTACAACAGTTGAAACCACAACCACAGAAAGCACCACATCTATGGGAACCACAACAACAGAAAGTACCACAACTCTAGAAAGTACCACAACTGAGACCACAACTCCAGAAAGTACCATAACCGAGACCACAACTCTAGAAATTACCACAACCGAGTCCACAACTGCAGAAAGCACAACTGAGACCACAAGTGTGGGTTCAACAACAACAGAAAGCACCACAGCAACCACAACAGCAGAAAGTACAACTGAGACCACAACACCAGGCACTACAACAACTGAAAGTACAACAACAGCCACAACAACTCCTGAAAGTACAACAGCCGAAACCACAACCACAGAAAGCACCACATCTGCAGGAACCACAACACCAGAAAGTACCACAACTGCTGAAAGCACCACATCTATGGGAACCACAACAACAGAAAGTATCACAACTGAGACCACAACTCCAGAAAGTACCACAACTCTAGAAAGTACCACAACCGAGACCACAACTCCAGAAAGTACCACAACCGAGTCCACAACAGCAGAAAGCAGAACTGAGACCACAAGTGTGGGTTCAACAACAACAGAAAGCACCACAGCAACCACAGCAACTATAATAGCAGAAAGTACAACTGAGACCACAACTATGGGTACTACAACAACAGAAAGCACCACAGAAAGTGCAACTGAGACCACAACACCAGGCACTACAATCACTGAAAGTACAACCACAGCCACAACAACTCCAGAAAGTACCACAACCGAGACCACAACAGCAGAAAGCACCACATATGTGGGAACCACAACACCAGAAAGTACCACAACTGCTGAAAGCACCACATCTATGGGAACCACAACAACAGAAAGTACCACAACTGAGACCACAACTCCAGAAACTACCACAACCGAGACCACAACTCTAGAAAGTTCCACAACTGAGTCCACAACAGCAGAAAGCACAACTGAGACCACAAGTGTGGGTTCAACAACAACAGAAAGCACCACAGCAACCACAACAGCAGAAAGTACAACTGAGACCACAACACGAGGCACTACAACAACTGAAAGTACAACAACAACCACAACAACTCCAGAAAGTACAACAGCTGAAACCACAACCACAGAAAGCACCACATCTGTGGGAACCACAACACCAGAAAGTAGCACAACTGCTGAAAGCACCACATTTATGGGAACCACAACAACAGAAAGTACCACAACTGAGACCACGACTCCAGAAAGTACCACAACCGAGACCACAACTCTAGAAAGTACCACAACCGAGTCCACAACAGCAGAAAGCACAACTGAGACCACAAGTGTGGGTGCAACAACAACAGAAAGCACCACAGCAACCACAACAGCAGAAAGTACAACTGAGACCACAACACCAGGCACTACAACCACTGAAAGTACAACCACAGCCACAACAACTCTAGAAAGTACCACAACCGAGTCCACAACAGCAGAAAGCACAACTGAGACCACAAGTGTGGGTTCAACAACAACAGAAAGCACCACAGCAACCACAACAGCAGAAAGTACAACTGAGACCACAACACCAGGCACTACAACAACTGAAAGTACAACAACAGCCACAACAACTCCAGAAAGTACAACAGCTGAAACCACAACCACGGAAAGCACCACATCGGTGGGAACCACAACACCAGAAAGTACCACAACTGCTGAAAGCACCACATCTATGGGAACCACAACAACAGAAAGTACCACAACTGAGACCACAACTCCAGAAACTACCACAACCGAGACCACAACTCTAGAAAGTACCACAACCGAATCCACAACAGCAGAAAGCACCACATCTGTGGGAACCACAACACCAGAAAGTACCACAACTGCTGAAAGCACCACATCTATTGGAACCACAACAACAGAAAGTACCACAACTCCAGAAACTACCACAACCGAGACCACAACTCTAGAAAGTTCCACAACTGAGTCCACAACAGCAGAAAGCACAACTGAGACCACAAGTGTGGGTTCAACAACAACAACAGAAAGCACCACAGCAACCACAACAGCAGAAAGTACAACTGAGACCACAACACCAGGCACTACAACCACTGAAAGTACAACCACAGCCACAACAACTCTAGAAAGTACCACAACTGAGTCCACAACAGCAGAAAGCACAACTGAAACCACAAGTGTGGGTTCAACAACAACAGAAAGCACCACAGCAACCACAACAGCAGAAAGTACAACTGAGACCACAACACCAGGCACTACAACAACTGAAAGTACAACAACAGCCACAACAACTCCAGAAAGTACAACAGCTGAAACCACAACCACAGAAAGCACCACATCTGTGGAAACCACAACACCAGAAAGTACCACAACTGCTGAAAGCACCACATTTATGGGAACCACAACAACAGAAAGTACCACAACTGAGACCACAACTCTAGAAAGTACCACAACCGAGTCCACAACAGCAGAAAGCACAACTGAGACCACAAGTGTGGGTGCAACAACAACAGAAAGCACCACAGCAACCACAACAGCAGAAAGTACAACTGAGACCACAACACCAGGCACTACAACCACTGAAAGTACAACCACAGCCACAACAACTCTAGAAAGTACCACAACCGAGGCCACAACAGCAGAAAGCTCAACTGAGACCACAAGTGTGGGTTCAACAACAACAGAAAGCACCACAGCAACCACAACAGCAGAAAGTACAACTGAGACCACAACACCAGGCACTACAACAACTGAAAGTACAACAACAGCCACAACAACTCCAGAAAGTACAACAGCTGAAACCACAACCACAGAAAGCACCACATCTGTGGGAACCACAACACCAGAAAGTACCACAACTGCTGAAAGCACCACATCTATGGGAACCACAACAACAGAAAGTACCACAACTGAGACCACAACTCCAGAAACTACCACAACCGAGACCACAACTCTAGAAAGTACCACAACCGAGTCCACAACAGCAGAAAGCACAACTGAGACCACAAGTGTGGGTTCAACAACAACAGAAAGCACCACAGCAACCACAACAGCAGAAAGTACAACTGAGACCACAACACCAGGCACTACAACAACTGAAAGTACAACCACAGCCACAACAACTCCAGAAAGTACAACAGTTGAAACCACAACCACAGAAAGCACCACATCTATGGGAACCACAACAACAGAAAGTACCACAACTCTAGAAAGTACCACAACTGAGACCACAACTCCAGAAAGTACCATAACCGAGACCACAACTCTAGAAATTACCACAACCGAGTCCACAACTGCAGAAAGCACAACTGAGACCACAAGTGTGGGTTCAACAACAACAGAAAGCACCACAGCAACCACAACAGCAGAAAGTACAACTGAGACCACAACACCAGGCACTACAACAACTGAAAGTACAACAACAGCCACAACAACTCCTGAAAGTACAACAGCCGAAACCACAACCACAGAAAGCACCACATCTGCAGGAACCACAACACCAGAAAGTACCACAACTGCTGAAAGCACCACATCTATGGGAACCACAACAACAGAAAGTATCACAACTGAGACCACAACTCCAGAAAGTACCACAACTCTAGAAAGTACCACAACCGAGACCACAACTCCAGAAAGTACCACAACCGAGTCCACAACAGCAGAAAGCAGAACTGAGACCACAAGTGTGGGTTCAACAACAACAGAAAGCACCACAGCAACCACAGCAACTATAATAGCAGAAAGTACAACTGAGACCACAACTATGGGTACTACAACAACAGAAAGCACCACAGAAAGTGCAACTGAGACCACAACACCAGGCACTACAATCACTGAAAGTACAACCACAGCCACAACAACTCCAGAAAGTACCACAACCGAGACCACAACAGCAGAAAGCACCACATATGTGGGAACCACAACACCAGAAAGTACCACAACTGCTGAAAGCACCACATCTATGGGAACCACAACAACAGAAAGTACCACAACTGAGACCACAACTCCAGAAACTACCACAACCGAGACCACAACTCTAGAAAGTTCCACAACTGAGTCCACAACAGCAGAAAGCACAACTGAGACCACAAGTGTGGGTTCAACAACAACAGAAAGCACCACAGCAACCACAACAGCAGAAAGTACAACTGAGACCACAACACGAGGCACTACAACAACTGAAAGTACAACAACAACCACAACAACTCCAGAAAGTACAACAGCTGAAACCACAACCACAGAAAGCACCACATCTGTGGGAACCACAACACCAGAAAGTAGCACAACTGCTGAAAGCACCACATTTATGGGAACCACAACAACAGAAAGTACCACAACTGAGACCACGACTCCAGAAAGTACCACAACCGAGACCACAACTCTAGAAAGTACCACAACCGAGTCCACAACAGCAGAAAGCACAACTGAGACCACAAGTGTGGGTGCAACAACAACAGAAAGCACCACAGCAACCACAACAGCAGAAAGTACAACTGAGACCACAACACCAGGCACTACAACCACTGAAAGTACAACCACAGCCACAACAACTCTAGAAAGTACCACAACCGAGTCCACAACAGCAGAAAGCACAACTGAGACCACAAGTGTGGGTTCAACAACAACAGAAAGCACCACAGCAACCACAACAGCAGAAAGTACAACTGAGACCACAACACCAGGCACTACAACAACTGAAAGTACAACAACAGCCACAACAACTCCAGAAAGTACAACAGCTGAAACCACAACCACGGAAAGCACCACATCGGTGGGAACCACAACACCAGAAAGTACCACAACTGCTGAAAGCACCACATCTATGGGAACCACAACAACAGAAAGTACCACAACTGAGACCACAACTCCAGAAACTACCACAACCGAGACCACAACTCTAGAAAGTACCACAACCGAATCCACAACAGCAGAAAGCACCACATCTGTGGGAACCACAACACCAGAAAGTACCACAACTGCTGAAAGCACCACATCTATTGGAACCACAACAACAGAAAGTACCACAACTCCAGAAACTACCACAACCGAGACCACAACTCTAGAAAGTTCCACAACTGAGTCCACAACAGCAGAAAGCACAACTGAGACCACAAGTGTGGGTTCAACAACAACAACAGAAAGCACCACAGCAACCACAACAGCAGAAAGTACAACTGAGACCACAACACCAGGCACTACAACCACTGAAAGTACAACCACAGCCACAACAACTCTAGAAAGTACCACAACTGAGTCCACAACAGCAGAAAGCACAACTGAAACCACAAGTGTGGGTTCAACAACAACAGAAAGCACCACAGCAACCACAACAGCAGAAAGTACAACTGAGACCACAACACCAGGCACTACAACAACTGAAAGTACAACAACAGCCACAACAACTCCAGAAAGTACAACAGCTGAAACCACAACCACAGAAAGCACCACATCTGTGGAAACCACAACACCAGAAAGTACCACAACTGCTGAAAGCACCACATTTATGGGAACCACAACAACAGAAAGTACCACAACTGAGACCACAACTCTAGAAAGTACCACAACCGAGTCCACAACAGCAGAAAGCACAACTGAGACCACAAGTGTGGGTGCAACAACAACAGAAAGCACCACAGCAACCACAACAGCAGAAAGTACAACTGAGACCACAACACCAGGCACTACAACCACTGAAAGTACAACCACAGCCACAACAACTCTAGAAAGTACCACAACCGAGGCCACAACAGCAGAAAGCTCAACTGAGACCACAAGTGTGGGTTCAACAACAACAGAAAGCACCACAGCAACCACAACAGCAGAAAGTACAACTGAGACCACAACACCAGGCACTACAACAACTGAAAGTACAACAACAGCCACAACAACTCCAGAAAGTACAACAGCTGAAACCACAACCACAGAAAGCACCACATCTGTGGGAACCACAACACCAGAAAGTACCACAACTGCTGAAAGCACCACATCTATGGGAACCACAACAACAGAAAGTACCACAACTGAGACCACAACTCCAGAAACTACCACAACCGAGACCACAACTCTAGAAAGTACCACAACCGAGTCCACAACAGCAGAAAGCACAACTGAGACCACAAGTGTGGGTTCAACAACAACAGAAAGCACCACAGCAACCACAACAGCAGAAAGTACAACTGAGACCACAACACCAGGCACTACAACAACTGAAAGTACAACCACAGCCACAACAACTCCAGAAAGTACAACAGCTGAAACCACAACCACAGAAAGCACCACATCTGTGGGAACCACAACACCAGAAAGTACCACAACTGCTGAAAGCACCACATCTATGGGAACCACAACAACAGAAAGTACCACAACTGAGACCACAACTCCAGAAAGTACCACAACCGAGACCACAACTCTAGAAAGTACCACAACCGAGTCCGCAACTCCAGAAAGCACAACTGAGACCACAAGTGTGGGTTCAACAACAACAGAAAGCACCACAGTAACCACAACAGCAGAAAGTACAACTGAGACCACAACACCAAGCACTACAACCACTGAAAGTACAACCACAGCCACAACAACTCTAGAAAGTACCACAACCGAGGCCACAACAGCAGAAAGCACAACTGAGACCACAAGCGTAGGTTCAACAACAACAGAAAGCACCACAGCAACCACAACAGCAGAAAGTACAACTGAGACCACAACACCAGGCACTACAACAACTGAAAGTACAACAACAGCCACAACAACTCCAGAAAGTACAACAGCTGAAACCACAACCACGGAAAGCACCACATCGGTGGGAACCACAACACCAGAAAGTACCACAACTGCTGAAAGCACCACATCTATGGGAACCACAACAACAGAAAGTACCACAACTGAGACCACAACTCCAGAAACTACCACAACCGAGACCACAACTCTAGAAAGTACCACAACCGAATCCACAACAGCAGAAAGCACCACATCTGTGGGAACCACAACACCAGAAAGTACCACAACTGCTGAAAGCACCACATCTATTGGAACCACAACAACAGAAAGTACCACAACTGAGACCACAACTCCAGAAACTACCACAACCGAGACCACAACTCTAGAAAGTTCCACAACTGAGTCCACAACAGCAGAAAGCACAACTGAGACCACAAGTGTGGGTTCAACAACAACAGAAAGCACCACAGCAACCACAACAGCAGAAAGTACAACTGAGACCACAACACCAGGCACTACAACCACTGAAAGTACAACCACAGCCACAACAACTCTAGAAAGTACCACAACTGAGTCCACAACAGCAGAAAGCACAACTGAAACCACAAGTGTGGGTTCAACAACAACAGAAAGCACCACAGCAACCACAACAGCAGAAAGTACAACTGAGACCACAACACCAGGCACTACAACAACTGAAAGTACAACAACAGCCACAACAACTCCAGAAAGTACAACAGCTGAAACCACAACCACAGAAAGCACCACATCTGTGGAAACCACAACACCAGAAAGTACCACAACTGCTGAAAGCACCACATTTATGGGAACCACAACAACAGAAAGTACCACAACTGAGACCACAACTCTAGAAAGTACCACAACCGAGTCCACAACAGCAGAAAGTACAACTGAGACCACAAGTGTGGGTGCAACAACAACAGAAAGCACCACAGCAACCACAACAGCAGAAAGTACAACTGAGACCACAACACCAGGCACTACAACAACTGAAAGTACAACAACAGCCACAACAACTCCAGAAAGTACAACAGCTGAAACCACAACCACAGAAAGCACCACATCTGTGGGAACCACAACACCAGAAAGTACCACAACTGCTGAAAGCACCACATCTATGGGAACCACAACAACAGAAAGTACCACAACTGAGACCACAACTCCAGAAAGTACCACAACTCTAGAAAGTACCACAACCGAGACCACAACTCCAGAAAGTACCACAACCGAGTCCACAACAGCAGAAAGCACAACTGAGACCACAACAGCAGAAAGTACAACTGAGACCACAACACCAGGCACTACAACCACTGAAAGTACAACCACAGCCACAACAACTCTAGAAAGTACCACAACCGAGTCCACAACAGCAGAAAGCACAACTGAGACCACAAGTGTGGGTTCAACAACAACAGAAAGCACCACAGCAACCACAACAGCAGAAAGTACAACTGAGACCACAACACCAGGCACTACAACAACTGAAAGTACAACAACAGCCACAACAACTCCAGAAAGTACAACAGCTGAAACCACAACCACGGAAAGCACCACATCGGTGGGAACCACAACACCAGAAAGTACCACAACTGCTGAAAGCACCACATCTATGGGAACCACAACAACAGAAAGTACCACAACTGAGACCACAACCCTAGAAAGTACCACAACCGAGTCCACAACAGCAGAAAGCACAACTGAGACCACAAGTGTGGGTGCAACAACAACAGAAAGCACCACAGCAACCACAATAGCAGAAAGTACAACTGAGACCACAACACCAGGCACTACAACCACTGAAAGTACAACCACAGCCACAACAACTCTAGAAAGTACCACAACCGAGGCCACAACAGCAGAAAGCTCAACTGAGACCACAAGTGTGGGTTCAACAACAACAGAAAGCACCACAGCAACCACAACAGCAGAAAGTACAACTGAGACCACAACACCAGGCACTACAACCACTAAAAGTACAACCACAGCCACAACAACTCTAGAAAGTACCACAACCGAGGCCACAACAGCAGAAAGCTCAACTGAGACCACAAGTGTGGGTTCAACAACAACAGAAAGCACCACAGCAACCACAACAGCAGAAAGTACAACTGAGACCACAACACCAGGCACTACAACAACTGAAAGTACAACAACAGCCACAACAACTCCAGAAAGTACAACAGCTGAAACCACAACCACAGAAAGCACCACATCTGTGGGAACCACAACACCAGAAAGTACCACAACTGCTGAAAGCACCACATCTATGGGAACCACAACAACAGAAAGTACCACAACTGAGACCACAACTCCAGAAACTACCACAACCGAGACCACAACTCTAGAAAGTACCACAACCGAGTCCACAACAGCAGAAAGCACAACTGAGACCACAAGTGTGGGTTCAACAACAACAGAAAGCACCACAGCAACCACAACAGCAGAAAGTACAACTGAGACCACAACACCAGGCACTACAACAACTGAAAGTACAACCACAGCCACAACAACTCCAGAAAGTACAACAGCTGAAACCACAACCACAGAAAGCACCACATCTGTGGGAACCACAACACCAGAAAGTACCACAACTGCTGAAAGCACCACATCTATGGGAACCACAACAACAGAAAGTACCACAACTGAGACCACAACTCCAGAAAGTACCACAACCAAGACCACAACTCTAGAAAGTACCACAACCGAGTCCGCAACTCCAGAAAGCACAACTGAGACCACAAGTGTGGGTTCAACAACAACAGAAAGCACCACAGTAACCACAACAGCAGAAAGTACAACTGAGACCACAACACCAAGCACTACAACCACTGAAAGTACAACCACAGCCACAACAACTCTAGAAAGTACCACAACCGAGGCCACAACAGCAGAAAGCACAACTGAGACCACAAGCGTAGGTTCAACAACAACAGAAAGCACCACAGCAACCACAACAGCAGAAAGTACAAATGAGACCACAACACCAGGCACTACAACAACTGAAAGTACAACAACAGCCACAACAACTCCAGAAAGTACAACAGCTGAAACCACAACCACAGAAAGCACTACATCTGTGGGAACCACAACACCAGAAAGTACCACAACTGCTGAAAGCACCACATCTATGGGAACCACAACAACAGAAAGTACCACAACTCTAGAAAGTACCACAACCGAGACCACAACTCTAGAAAGTACCACAACTGAGTCCACAACAGCAGAAAGTACAACTGAGACCACAAGTGTGGGTTCAACAACAACAGAAAGCACCACAGCAACCACAACAGCAGAAAGTACAACTGAGACCACAACACCAGGCACTACAACAACTGAAAGTACAACCACAGCCACAACAACTCCAGAAAGTACAACAGCTGAAACCAAAAACACAGAAAGCACCACATCTGTGGGAACCACAACACCAGAAAGTACCACAACTGCTGAAAGCACCACATCTATGGGAACCATAACAACAGAAAGTACCACAACTGAGACCACAACTCCAGAAAGTACCACAACCGAGACCACAACTCTAGAAAGTACCACAACCGAGTCCACAACAGCAGAAAGCACAACTGAGACCACAAGTGTGGGTTCAACAACAACAGAAAGCACCACAGCAACCACAACAGCAGAAAGTACAACTGAGACCACAACACCAGGCTCTACAACAACTGAAAGTACAACAACAGCCACAACAACTCCAGAAAGTACAATAGCTGAAACCACAACCACAGAAAGCACTACATCTGTGGGAACCACAACACCAGAAAGTACCACAACTGCTGAAAGCACCACATCTATGGGAACCACAACAACAGAAAGTACCACAACTCTAGAAAGTACCACAACCGAGACCACAACTCTAGAAAGTACCACAACCGAGTCCACAACAGCAGAAAGTACAACTGAGACCACAAGTGTGGGTTCAACAACAACAGAAAGCACCACAGCAACCACAACAGCAGAAAGTACAACTGAGACCACAACACCAGGCACTACAACAACTGAAAGTACAACAACAGCCACAACAACTCCAGAAAGTACAACAGCTGAAACCACAACCACAGAAAGCACTACATCTGTGGGAACCACAACACCAGAAAGTACCACAACTGCTGAAAGCACCACATCTATGGGAACCACAACAACAGAAAGTACCACAACTCTAGAAAGTACCACAACCGAGACCACAACTCTAGAAAGTACCACAACCGAGTCCACAACAGCAGAAAGTACAACTGAGACCACAAGTGTGGGTTCAACAACAACAGAAAGCACCACAGCAACCACAACAGCAGAAAGTACAACTGAGACCACAACACCAGGCACTACAACAACTGAAAGTACAACCACAGCCACAACAACTCCAGAAAGTACAACAGCTGAAACCACAACCACAGAAAGCACCACATCTGTGGGAACCACAACACCAGAAAGTACCACAACTGCTGAAAGCACCACATCTATGGGAACCATAACAACAGAAAGTACCACAACTGAGACCACAACTCCAGAAAGTACCACAACCGAGACCACAACTCTAGAAAGTACCACAACTGCTGAAAGCACCACATCTATGGGAACCACAACAACAGAAAGTACCACAACTCTAGAAAGTACCACAACCGAGACCACAACTCTAGAAAGTACCACAACCGAGTCCACAACAGCAGAAAGTACAACTGAGACCACAAGTGTGGGTTCAACAACAACAGAAAGCACCACAGCAACCACAACAGCAGAAAGTACAACTGAGACCACAACACCAGGCACTACAACAACTGAAAGTACAACAACAGCCACAACAACTCCAGAAAGTACAACAGCTGAAACCACAACCACAGAAAGCACTACATCTGTGGGAACCACAACACCAGAAGTACCACAACTGCTGAAAGCACCACATCTATGGGAACCACAACAACAGAAAGTACCACAACTCTAGAAAGTACCACAACCGAGACCACAACTCTAGAAAGTACCACAACCGAGTCCACAACAGCAGAAAGTACAACTGAGACCACAAGTGTGGGTTCAACAACAACAGAAAGCACCACAGCAACCACAACAGCAGAAAGTACAACTGAGACCACAACACCAGGCACTACAACAACTGAAAGTACAACCACAGCCACAACAACTCCAGAAAGTACAACAGCTGAAACCACAACCACAGAAAGCACCACATCTGTGGGAACCACAACACCAGAAAGTACCACAACTGCTGAAAGCACCACATCTATGGGAACCACAACAACAGAAAGTACCACAACTCCAGAAAGTACCACAACCGAGACCACAACTCTAGAAAGTACCACAACCGAGTCCACAACAGCAGAAAGCACAACTGAGACCACAAGTGTGGGTTCAACAACAACAGAAAGCACCACAGCAACCACAACAGCAGAAAGTACAACTGAGACCACAACACCAGGTACTACAACAACTGAAAGTACAACCACAGCCACAACAACTCCAGAAAGTACAACAGCTGAAACCACAACCACAGAAAGCACCACATCTTTTGGAACCACAACACCAGAAAGTACCACAACTGCTGAAAGCACCACATCTATGGGAACCACAACAACAGAAAGTACCACAACCGAGTCCACAACAGCAGAAAGCACAACTGAGACCACAAGTGTGGGTTCAACAACAACAGAAAGCACCACAGCAACCACAGCAACTATAATAGCAGAAAGTACAACTGAGACCACAACTATGGGTACTACAACAACAGAAAGCACCACAGAAAGTGCAACTGAGACCACAACACCAGGCACTACAACCACTGAAAGTACAACCACAGCCACAACAACTCTAGAAAGTACCACAACCGAGGCCACAACAGCAGAAAGCACAACTGAGACCACAAGCGTAGGTTCAACAACAACAGAAAGCACCACAGCAACCACAACAGCAGAAAGTACAACTGAGACCACAACACCAGGCACTACAACAACTGAAAGTACAACAACAGCCACAACAACTCCAGAAAGTACAACAGCTGAAACCACAACCACGGAAAGCACCACATCGGTGGGAACCACAACACCAGAAAGTACCACAACTGCTGAAAGCACCACATCTATGGGAACCACAACAACAGAAAGTACCACAACTGAGACCACAACTCCAGAAACTACCACAACCGAGACCACAACTCTAGAAAGTACCACAACCGAATCCACAACAGCAGAAAGCACCACATCTGTGGGAACCACAACACCAGAAAGTACCACAACTGCTGAAAGCACCACATCTATTGGAACCACAACAACAGAAAGTACCACAACTGAGACCACAACTCCAGAAACTACCACAACCGAGACCACAACTCTAGAAAGTTCCACAACTGAGTCCACAACAGCAGAAAGCACAACTGAGACCACAAGTGTGGGTTCAACAACAACAGAAAGCACCACAGCAACCACAACAGCAGAAAGTACAACTGAGACCACAACACCAGGCACTACAACCACTGAAAGTACAACCACAGCCACAACAACTCTAGAAAGTACCACAACTGAGTCCACAACAGCAGAAAGCACAACTGAAACCACAAGTGTGGGTTCAACAACAACAGAAAGCACCACAGCAACCACAACAGCAGAAAGTACAACTGAGACCACAACACCAGGCACTACAACAACTGAAAGTACAACAACAGCCACAACAACTCCAGAAAGTACAACAGCTGAAACCACAACCACAGAAAGCACCACATCTGTGGAAACCACAACACCAGAAAGTACCACAACTGCTGAAAGCACCACATTTATGGGAACCACAACAACAGAAAGTACCACAACTGAGACCACAACTCTAGAAAGTACCACAACCGAGTCCACAACAGCAGAAAGTACAACTGAGACCACAAGTGTGGGTGCAACAACAACAGAAAGCACCACAGCAACCACAACAGCAGAAAGTACAACTGAGACCACAACACCAGGCACTACAACAACTGAAAGTACAACAACAGCCACAACAACTCCAGAAAGTACAACAGCTGAAACCACAACCACAGAAAGCACCACATCTGTGGGAACCACAACACCAGAAAGTACCACAACTGCTGAAAGCACCACATCTATGGGAACCACAACAACAGAAAGTACCACAACTGAGACCACAACTCCAGAAAGTACCACAACTCTAGAAAGTACCACAACCGAGACCACAACTCCAGAAAGTACCACAACCGAGTCCACAACAGCAGAAAGCACAACTGAGACCACAACAGCAGAAAGTACAACTGAGACCACAACACCAGGCACTACAACCACTGAAAGTACAACCACAGCCACAACAACTCTAGAAAGTACCACAACCGAGTCCACAACAGCAGAAAGCACAACTGAGACCACAAGTGTGGGTTCAACAACAACAGAAAGCACCACAGCAACCACAACAGCAGAAAGTACAACTGAGACCACAACACCAGGCACTACAACAACTGAAAGTACAACAACAGCCACAACAACTCCAGAAAGTACAACAGCTGAAACCACAACCACGGAAAGCACCACATCGGTGGGAACCACAACACCAGAAAGTACCACAACTGCTGAAAGCACCACATCTATGGGAACCACAACAACAGAAAGTACCACAACTGAGACCACAACCCTAGAAAGTACCACAACCGAGTCCACAACAGCAGAAAGCACAACTGAGACCACAAGTGTGGGTGCAACAACAACAGAAAGCACCACAGCAACCACAATAGCAGAAAGTACAACTGAGACCACAACACCAGGCACTACAACCACTGAAAGTACAACCACAGCCACAACAACTCTAGAAAGTACCACACCGAGGCCACAACAGCAGAAAGCTCAACTGAGACCACAAGTTGGGTTCAACAACAACAGAAAGCACCACAGCAACCAACAGCAGAAAGTACAACTGAGACCACAACACCAGGCACTACAACCCTAAAAGTACAACCACAGCACAACAACTCTAGAAAGTACCACAACCGAGGCCACAACAGCAGAAAGCTCAACTGAGACCACAAGTGTGGGTTCAACAACAACAGAAAGCACCACAGCAACCACAACAGCAGAAAGTACAACTGAGACCACAACACCAGGCACTACAACACTGAAAGTACAACAACAGCCACAACAACTCCAGAAAGTACAACAGCTGAAACCACAACCACAAAGCACCACATCTGTGGGAACCACAACCAGAAAGTACCACAACTGCTGAAAGCACCACATCTATGGGAACCACAACAACAGAAAGTACCACAACTGAGACCACAACTCCAAAACTACCACAACCGAGACCACAACTCTAGAAAGTACCACAACCGAGTCCACAACAGCAGAAAGCACAACTGAGACCACAAGTGTGGGTTCAACAACAACAGAAAGCACCACAGCAACCACAACAGCAGAAAGTACAACTGAGACCACAACACCAGGCACTACAACAACTGAAAGTACAAACCACAGCCACAACAACTCAGAAAGTACAACAGCTGAAACCACAACCACAGAAAGCACCACATCTGTGGAACCACAACCAGAAAGTACCACAACTGCTGAAAGCACCACATCTTGGGAACACAACAACAGAAGTACCACAACTGAGACCACAACTCCAGAAATACCACAACCAAGACCACAACTCTAGAAAGTACCACACACCGAGTCCGCAACTCCAGAAAGCACAACTGAGACCACAAGTGTGGTTCAACAACAACAGAAAGCACCACAGTAACCACAACAGCAGAAAGTACAAACTGAGACCACAACACCAAGCACTACACACCACTGAAAGTACAACCACAGCCACAACAACTAAAAAGTACCACACCGAGGCCACAACAGCAGAAAGCACAACTGAGACCACACGTAGGTTCAAAACAACAACAGAACACCACAGCAACCACAACAGCAGACGTACAATGAGACCACAACACCAGGCACTACAACAACTGAAAGTACAACAACAGCCACAACAACTCCAAAAGTACAACATCTGAAACCACAACACAGAAAGCACTACATCTGTGGGAACCACAACACCAGAAAGTACCACAACTGCTGAAAGCACCACATCTATGGGAACCACAACAACAGAAAGTACCACAACTCTAGAAAGTACCACAACCGAGACCACAACTCTAGAAAGTACCACAACTGAGTCCACAACAGCAGAAAGTACAACTGAGACCACAATGTGTGGTTCAACAACAACAGAAGCACCACAGCAACCACAAACAAGCAAATACAACGAGACCACAACACCCAGGCACTACAACAACTGAAGTCAACCACAGCCAACACAACTCCAAAAGTACAACAGCTGAAACCAAAAACACAGAAAGCACCACATCTGTGGGAACCACAACACCAGAAAGTACCACAACTGCTGAAAGCAACCACATCTATGGGAACCATAACAACAGAAACCACAACTGAGACCACAACTCCAGAAAGTACCACAACCGAGACCACAACTCTAGAAATACCACAACCGAGTCCACAACAGCAGAAGCACAACTGAGACCACAAGTGTGGGTTCAACAACAACAGAAGCACCACAGCAACCACAACAGCAGAAAGTACAACTGAGACACAACACCAGGCTCTACAACAACTGAAAGTACCAACAGCCACAACAACTCCAGAAAGTACAACAGCTGAAACCACAACCACAGAGCACTACATCTGTGGGAACCACAACACCAGAAAGTACCACAACTGCTGAAAGCACCACATCTATGGAACCACAACAACAGAAAGTACCACAACTCTAGAAAGTACCACAACCGAGACCACAACTCTAGAAGTACCACAACCGAGTCCACAACAGCAGAAAGTACAACTGAGACCACAGTGTGGGTTCAACAACAACAGAAAGCACCACAGCAACCAAAACAGCAAAAGACAACTGAGACCACAACCCAGGCACTACAACAACTGAAAGTACCAACAGCCACAACAACTCCAGAAAGTACAACAGCTGAAACCACAACCACAGAAGCACTACATCTGTGGGAACCACAACACCAGAAAGTACCACAACTGCTGAAAGCACCACATCTATGGGAACCACAACAACAGAAAGTACCACAACTCTAGAAAGTACCACAACCGAGACCACAACTCTAGAAAGTACCAGACACCGAGTCCACAACAGCAGAAAGTACAACTGAGACCACAAGTGTGGGTTCAACAACAACAGAAACCCACAGCAACCACAACAGCAGAAAGTACAACTGAGACCACAACACCAGGCACTACAACAACTGAAAGTACAACCAAGCCACAACAACTCCAGAAATACAACATCTGAAACCACAACCACAGAAAGCACCACATCTGTGGGAACCACACACCAGAAAGTACCACAACTGCTGAAAGCACCACATCTATGGAACCATAACAACAGAAAGTACCACAACTGAGACCACAACTCCAAAAGTACCACACACCGAGACCACAACTCTAGAAAGTACCAACTGCTGAAAGCCCACATCTATGGGAACCACAACAACAGAAAGTACCACAACTCTAGAAAGTACCACAACCGAGACCACAACTCTAGAAAGTACCACAACCGAGTCCACAACAGCAGAAAGTACAACTGAGACCACAAGTGTGGGTTCAACAACAACAGAAAGCACCACAGCAACCACAACAGCAGAAAGTACAACTGAGACCACAACACCAGCACTACAACACTGAAAGTACAACAACAGCCACAACAACTCCAGAAAGTACAACAGCTGAAACCACAACCACAGAAAGCACTACATCTGTGGGAACCACAACACCAGAAAGTACCACAACTGCTGAAAGCACCACATCTATGGGAACCACAACAACAAAGTACCACAACTCTAGAAAGTACCACAACCGAGACCACAACTCTAGAATACCACAACCGAGTCCACAACAGCAGAAGTACAACTGAGACCACAATGTGGGGTTCAACAACCAAAAAGCACCACAGCAACCACAACAGCAGAAAGTACAACTGAGACCACAACACCAGGCACTACAACACTGAAAGTACAACCACAGCCACAACAACTCCAGAAAGTACAACAGCTGAAACCACAACCACAGAAAGCACCACATCTGTGGGAACCACAACACCAGAAAGTACCACAACTGCTGAAAGCACCACATCTATGGGAAACCACAACAACAGAAAGTACCACAACTCCAGAAAGTACCACACCGAGACCACAACTCTAGAAGTACCACAACCGAGTCCACACACAGCAAAAGCACAAGAGACCACAAGTGTGGGTTCACAACAACAGAAAGCACCACAGCAACCACAACAGCAGAAAGTACAACTGAGACCACAACACAGGTACTACAACAACTGAAAGTACAACACAGCCACAACAACTCCAGAAAGTACAACAGCTGAAACCACAACCACAGAACACCACATCTTTTGGAACCACAACACCAAAAGTACCACAACTCTGAAAGCACCACATCTATGGGAACCACAACAACAGAAAGTACCACAACCGAGTCCACAACAGCAGAAAGCACAACTGAGACCACAAGTGTGGGTTCAACAACAACAGAAAGCACCACAGCAACCACAGCAACTATAATAGCAAAAGTACAACTGAGACCACACTATGGGTACTACAACAACAGAACAGCACCACAGAAAGTGCAACTGAGACCACAACACCAGGCACTACAACCACTGAAAGTACAACCACAGCCACAACAACTCCAGAAAGTACGACAACCGAGACCACAACAGCAGAAGCACCACTCTGTGGGAACCACAACACCAGAAAGTACCACAACTGCTGAAAGCACCACATCTATGGGAACCACAACAACAGAAAGTACCACAACTGAGACCACAACTCCAGAAACTACCACAACCGAGACCACAACTCTAGAAAGTTCCACAACTGAGTCCACAACAGCAGAAAGCACAACTGAGACCACAAGTGTGGGTTCACAACAACAGAAAGCACCACAGCAACCACAACAGCAGAAAGTACAACTGAGACCACAACACCAGCACTACAACAACTGAAAGTACAACCACAGCCACAACAACTCCAGAAAGTACAACAGCTGAAACCACAACCACAGAAAGCACCACATCTGTGGGAACCACACCAGAAAGTACCACAACTGCTGAAAGCACCACATCTAGGAACCACAACAACGAAAGTACCACAACTGAGACCACAACTCCAGAAAGTACCACAACCGAGACCACAACTCTAGAAAGTACCACAACCGAGTCCACAACAGCAAAAAGCACAACTGAGACCACAAGTGTGGGTGCAACAACAACAGAAAGCACCACAGCAACCACAACAGCAGAAAGTACAACTGAGACCACAACACCAGGCACTACAACCACTGAAAGTACAACCACAGCCACAACAACTCTAGAAAGTACCACAACCGAGTCCACAACAGCAGAACACAACTGAGACCACAAGTGTGGGTTCAACAACAGAAAGCACCACAGCAACCACAACAGCAGAAAGTACAACTGAGACCACAACACCAGGCTACAACAACTGAAAGTAACAACAGCCACAACAACTCCAAAAGTACAACAGCCGAAACCACAACCACGGAAAGCACCACATCTGTGGGAACCACAACACCAGAAAGTACCACAACTGCTGAAAGCACCACACTATGGGAACCACAACAACAGAAAGTACCACAACTGAGACCACAACTCCAGAAACTACCACACCGAGACCACAACTCTAGAAAGTACCACAACCGAATCCACAACAGCAGAAAGCACCACATCTGTGGGAACCACAACACCAGAAAGTACCACAACTGCTGAAAGCACCACATCTAAGGGAACCACAACAACAGAAAGTACCACAACTGAGACCACAACTCCAGAAACTACCACAACCGAGACCACAACACTAGAAAGTTCCACAACTGAGTCCACAACAGCAGAAAGCACAACTGAGACCACAAGTGTGGGTTCAACAACAACAGAAAGCACCACAGCAACCACAACAGCAGAAAGTACAACTGAGACCACAACACCAGGCACTACAACCACTGAAAGTACAACCACAGCCACAACCACTCTAGAAAGTACCACAACTGATTCACAACAGCAGAAAGCACAACTGAAACCACAATTTGGGTTCAACAACAAGAGAAAGCACACGCAACCACAACAGCAGAAAGTACACTGAGACCACAACCCAGCACTACAACAACTGAAAGTAAACAACAGCCACAACAACTCCAGAAAGTACAACAGCTGAAACAACAACCACAGAAAGCACCACATCTGTGGAAACCACAACACCGAAAGTACCACAACTGCTGAAAGCACCACATTTATTGGAACCACAACAACAGAAAGTACCACAACTGAGACACAACTCTAGAAAGTACCACCAACCGAGTCCACAACAGCAGAAAGCACAACTGAGACCACAAGTGTGGGTGCAACAACAACAGAAAGCACCACAGCACCACAACATCAGAAAGTACAACTGAGACCACAACACCAGGCCACTACAACCACTGAAAGTACAACCACAGCCACAAACAACTCTAGAAAGTACCACAACCGAGTCCACAACAGCAGAAAGCACAACTGAGACCCACAAGTGGGTCAACAACAACAGAAAGCACCACAGCAACCACAGCAGCAGAAAGTACAACTGAGACCACAACCCAGGCACTACACAACTGAAAGTACAACAACAGCCACAACAACTCCAGAAAGTACAACAGCTGAAACCACAACCACAGAAAGCACCACATCTGTGGGAACCACAACACCAGAAAGTACCACAACTGCTGAAAGCACCACATCTATGGGAACCACAACAACAGAAAGTACCACAACTGAGACCACAACTCCAGAAACTACCACAACCGAGACCACAACTCTAGAAAGTACCACAACCGAGTCCACAACAGCAAAAGCACAACTGAGACCACAAGTGTGGGTTCAACAACAACAGAAAGCACCACAGCAACCACAACAGCAGAAAGTACAACTGAGACCACAACACCAGGCACTACAACAACTGAAAGTACAACCACAGCCACAACAACTCCAGAAAGTACAACAGCTGAAACCACAACCACAGAAAGCACCCATCTGTGGGAACCACAACACCAGAAAGTACCACAACTGCTGAAAGCACCACATCTATGGGAACCACACAACAGAAGTACCACCCGACCACAACTCTAGAAAGTACCACAACCGAGTCCACAACTCCAGAAAGCACAACTGAGACCACAAGTGTGGGTTCAACAACAACAGAAAGCACCACAGTAACCACAACCAGAAGGTACAACTGAGACCACAACACCAAGCATACAACCACTGAAAGTACAACCACAGCCACAACAACTCTAGAAGTACCACAACCGAGGCCACAACAGCAGAAAAGCACAACTGAGACCACAAGCGTGGGTTCAACAACAACAGAAAGCACCACAGCAACCACACACAGAAGTACAACTGAGACCACAACACCAGGCACTACAACAACTGAAAGTACAACACAGCCACAACAACTCCAGAAAGTACAACAGCTGAAACCACAACCACAGAAAGCACTACATCTGTGGGAACCACAACACCAGAAGTACCACTCTAAAAGTACCACACCGAGACCACAACTCTAGAAAGTACCACAACCAGTCCACAAGCAGAAAGTACCACTGAGACCACAAGTGGGTTCAACAACAACAGAAAGCACCACAGCAACCCACACAGAAGAAAGTACAACTGAGACCACAACACCAGGCACTACAACAACTGAAAGTACAACCACAGCCACAACACTCCATAAGTACAACACTGAAACCACAACCACAGAAAGCACCACATCTGTGGGTACCACAACACCAGAAAGTACCACAACTGCTGAAAGCACCACATCTATGGGAACCATAACAACAGAAAGTACCACAACTGAGACCACAACTCCAGAAAGTACCACAACCGAGACCACAACTCTAGAAAGTACCACAACCGAGTCCACAACAGCAGAAAGCACAACTGAACCACAAGTGTGGGTTCAACAACAACAGAACAGCACACAGCAACCACACAGCAGAAAGTACAACTGAGACCACAACACTAGGCACTACAACATCTGAAAGTACAACACAGCCACAACACTCCAAAAGTACAACAGCTGAAACCACAACCACAGAAAGCACCCATCTGTGGGAACCACAACACCATAAATACCACAACTGCTGAAAGCACCACATCTGTGGAACCACAACAACAGAAAGTACCACAACTCCAGAAAGTTCCACAACCGAGACCACAACTCTAGAAAGTACCACAACCGAGTCCACAACATGCAGAAAGCACAACTGAGACCACAATGTGGGTTTCAACAACAACGAAAGCACCACAGCAACCACACAGGCAGAAAGTACAACTGAGACCACAACACCAGGCACTACAACAACTGAAAGTACAACAGCCACAACAACTCCAGAAAGTACAACAGCTGAAACCACAACCACAGAAAGCACCACATCTTTTGGAACCACAACACCAGAAAGTACCACAACTGCAGAAAGCACCACATCTATGGGATCCACAACAACAGAAAGTACCACAACTCTAGAAAGTACCACAACCGAGACCACAACTCTAGAAAGTACCACAACCGAGTCCACAACAGCAGAAAGCACAACTGAGACCACAAGTGTGGGTTCACCAACAACAGAAAGCACCCACAGCAACCACAACAGCAGAAAGTACAACTGAGACCACAACACCAGCACTACAACAACTGAAAGTACAACAACAGCCACAACAACTCCAGAAAGTACAACAGCTGAAACCACAACCACAGAAAGCACCACATCTGTGGGAACCACAACACCAGAAAGTACCACAACTGCTGAAAGCACCACATCTATGGGAACCACAACAACAGAAAGTACCACAACTGACACCACAACTCCAGAAAGTACCACAACCGAGACCACAACTCTAGAAAGTACCGCAACCGAGTCCACAACAGCAGAAAGCACAACTGAGACCACAAGTGTGGGTTCAAGAACAACAGAAAGCACCACAGCAACCACAACAGCAGAAAGTACAACTGAGACCACAACACCAGGCACTACAAACACTGAAAGTACAACCACAGCCACAACAACTCTAGAAAGTACCACAACCGAGTCCACAACAGCAGAAAGCACAACTGAGACCACAAGTGGGGCAACAACAACAGAAAGCACCACAGCAACCACAACAGCAGAAAGTACAACTGAGACCACAACACCAGGCACTACAACCACTGAAAGTACAACCACAGCCACAACAACTCTAGAAAGTACCACAACCGAGTCCACAACAGCAGAAAGCACAACTGAGACCACAAGTGTGGGTTCAACAACAACAGAAAGCACCACAGCAACCTCAACAGCAGAAAGTACAACTGAGACCACAACACCAGGCACTACAACAACTGAAAGTACAACAACAGCCACAACAACTCCAGAAAGTACAACAGCTGAAACCACAACCACGGAAAGCACCACATCTGTGGGAACCACAACACCAGAAAGTACCACAACTGCTGAAAGCACCTCATCTATGGGAACCACAACAACAGAAAGTACCACAACTGAGACCACAACTCCAGAAACTACCACAACCGAGACCACAACTCTAGAAAGTTCCACAACTGAGTCCACAACAGCAGAAAGCACAACTGAGACCACAAGTGTGGGTTCAACAACAACAGAAAGCACCACAGCAACCACAACAGCAGAAAGTACAACTGAGACCACAACACCAGGCACTACAACCACTGAAAGTACAACCACAGCCACAACAACTCTAGAAAGTACCACAACTGAGTCCACAACAGCAGAAAGCACAACTGAAACCACAAGTGTGGGTTCAACAACAACAGAAAGCACCACAGCAACCACAACAGCAGAAAGTACAACTGAGACCACAACACCAGGCACTACAACAACTGAAAGTACAACAACAGCCACAACAACTCCAGAAAGTACAACAGCTGAAACCACAACCACAGAAAGCACCACATCTGTGGAAACCACAACACCAGAAAGTACCACAACTGCTGAAAGCACCACATTTATGGGAACCACAACAACAGAAAGTACCACAACTGAGACCACAACTCTAGAAAGTACCACAACCGAGTCCACAACAGCAGAAAGCACAACTGAGACCACAAGTGTGGGTGCAACAACAACAGAAAGCACCACAGCAACCACAACAGCAGAAAGTACAACTGAAACCACAACACCAGGCACTACAACCACTGAAAGTACAACCACAGCCACAACAACTCTAGAAAGTACCACAACCGAGTCCACAACAGCAGAAAGCACAACTGAGACCACAAGTGTGGGTTCAACAACAACAGAAAGCACCACAGCAACCACAACAGCAGAAAGTACAACTGAGACCACAACACCAGGCACTACAACAACTGAAAGTACAACAACAGCCACAACAACTCCAGAAAGTACAACAGCTGAAACCACAACCACAGAAAGCACCACATCTGTGGGAACCACAACACCAGAAAGTACCACAACTGCTGAAAGCACCACATCTATGGGAACCACAACAACAGAAAGTACCACAACTGAGACCACAACTCCAGAAACTACCACAACTCATGAAAGTACCACAACCGAGTCCACAACAGCAGAAAGCACAACTGAGACCACAAGTGTGGGTTCAACAACAACAGAAAGCACCACAGCAACCACAACAGCAGAAAGTACAACTGAGACCACAACACCAGCACTACAACAACTGAAAGTACAACCACAGCCACAACAACTCCAGAAAGTACAACAGCTGAAACCACAACCACAGAAAGCACCACATCTGTGGGAACCACAACACCAGAAAGTACCACAACTGCTGAAAGCATCACATCTATGGGAACCACAACAACAGAAAGTACCACAACTGAGACCACAACTCCAGAAAGTACCACAACCGAGACCACAACTGCTGAAAGCATCACATCTATGGGAACCACAACAACAGAAAGTACCACAACTGAGACCACAACTCCAGAAAGTACCACAACCGAGACCACAACTCTAGAAAGTACCACAACCGAGTCCACAACTCCAGAAAGCACAACTGAGACCACAAGTGTGGGTTCAACAACAACAGAAAGCACCACAGTAACCACAACAGCAGAAAGTACAACTGAGACCACAACACCAAGCACTACAACCACTGAAAGTACAACCACAGCCACAACAACTCTAGAAAGTACAACAGCTGAAACCACAACCACAGAAAGCACTACATCTGTGGGAACCACAACACCAGAAAGTACCACAACTGCTGAAAGCACCACATCTATGGGAACCACAACAACAGAAAGTACCACAACTCTAGAAAGTATCACAACCGAGACCACAACACCAGGCACTACAACAACTGAAAGTACAACCACAGCCACAACAACTCCAGAAAGTACAACAGCTGAAACCACAGAAAGCACCACATCTGCGGGAACAACAACACCAGAAAGTACCACAACTGCTGAAAGCACCACATCTATGGGAACCATAACAACAGAAAGTACCACAACTGAGACCACAACTCCAGAAAGTACCACAACCGAGTCCACAACAGCAGAAAGCACAACTGAGACCACAAGTGTGGGTTCAACAACAACAGAAAGCACCACAGCAACCACAACAGCAGAAAGTACAACTGAGACCACAACACTAGGCACTACAACAACTGAAAGTACAACAACAGCCACAACAACTCCAGAAAGTACAACAGCTGAAACCACAACCACAGAAAGCACCACATCTGTGGGAACCACAACACCAGAAAGTACCACAACTGCTGAAAGCACCACATCTATGGGAACCACAACAACAGAAAGTACCACAACTCCAGAAACTACCACAACCGAGACCACAACTCTAGAAAGTACCACAACCGAGTCCACAACAGCAGAAAGCACAACTGAGACCACAAGTGTGGGTTCAACAACAACAGAAAGCACCACAGCAACCACAACAGCAGAAAGTACAACTGAGACCACAACACCAGGCACTACAACCACTGAAAGTACAACCACAGCCACAACAACTCCAGAAAGTACAACAGCTGAAACCACAACCACAGAAAGCACCACATCTATGGGATCCACAACAACAGAAAGTACCACAACTCTAGAAAGTACCACAACCGAGTCCACAACAGCAGAAAGCACAACTGAGACCACAACTGTGGGTTCTACAACAGCAGCAAGCACCGCAGAAACAGAAAGTACCACAAGTAATACCACAACAACAGAAAGCACCACAACTGAGACCACAACACCGGTCACCACAACAACTGATAGTACAACAACAGAAAGCACACGATGACTGAAAAGACAACAGACAACCTCCACAGGTACCCTAATAACACTACAATAGTATTTAATTTGATATAACACAATAAATGTATAAAATGTATTAATAAAATGTGACTTGTGATTAATTTGATTTAATAGAAATAATTAATTACACTATGTGGTGATTAATTAATTAACATTTTTAATCGCTTGACAGCCCTAATAAATAAAACAAAACATTGTTACATATATAAAAAAAAAAAAAAAAAAAAAATGGTAATTTGAATTCATGTAATTCAAATAAGAGGTGACTTATTAGTAAGTATGTGTCATATTATAAGTGATCACACTTTCATTATTCATTCTGATTATCCACTTTTAATCTGCAGGTTAATATCAGCACTTCCACATCCATGGGTCCGAAGGGAGCTCAGGTAACCACTCTATTCTTTAGTAACCTGTATGCTTATTTATTTTTCACTTATATTATGTACAGTTTATAGACATATTAATTTTATGTATACCATTCACTGAGCCATATTCTTTCTTCTACTTACAGAAAAAGTAAAGATCCAAGTAAAGTCCATGGCCCCAGGTTTGCGTTGTTTCTCGATAATGTTGCTTATTTTACTCCTGAGAGCCTACACTATCTTCTATTTCCACAAACAATTACCTATAGTTTTAAAAATTTAGATTTTTTTTGTCATATTTATTGTCCATACTACTCTCATATTTAAAAAAAAAAAGAAAGAAAAGAAAAGAAAAAAAAAAGAAACGTAACTTATAAATTGTCTGTGTGAAGGAACTTTTATTTGCTGTACCTATAATAATGTCTTTTGTTTATCGTCATAGTCTTCTCACCAGTATGGTGACATAAGACTGAGTTTTATTATTGCTTTAGACTAATTTAAAAATTGATTGTACAAATTTGCTGTATTTTTTGTAAAATTACTACTGTTATTGAGTAATAAATTATTTTCACAAAAATGTTATTCCTTGCATTGATCACACACATTTAAAAAAAAAAAAAATAATAATTGGGTGGCAAAATGGGGACTGTAGAAATATGACTTTTTGAGATTTGACCTGAGGTCTGAAAATTTTTTAATGAAAGTAATATCTAATGCCAAGTAAAAGTAATTATCGCTAGAACAATCTACTAGTTTGTTATATATGTTGTAGAAAAATAGTTAAATTGTTAAATTAATAAATACAATGATGATGAAATGAAAGCTTCTTTATCCAGAATGATAGCAGCCCACATATATCATCTGCTCAACATTAAAAGTTAAAGTAGTATTGAAAATGTGCCTATATTCTTGTTATATAATTCACAAAAACAATCTCCATTTCAGTGAACTTTAAAGTTCAATTTTTAGATTTTGCCAATCGTGCAACACAAATTTCTCTATAGTTTACTTATTCATCAGTGTTTGTGCACATATGTGGACAGATACATACCTTCATTTATAATACAAGAATTGATTAAACTGAGGTACTGTGAAGTCAATAAGAGGCAGGTTAGAAGTGAGCTGTCAGTCATTCCAGACTGGGGCAGCCTGGGATTCCCCACACCATTTCTGCTCCATCGATTTTCCTCCTCCAGTATTCATAGACTCATAATAGATAATTACACTAAGTTCCAACAAATTAAAATGAAAATCCCACCTATGCTCTCACATGATTGGTTGCATGAATAATGCTGTGTGTAACCTATTGATAAATGCATAATTTATGCTGTAGCAATTTCAGCCTTGAGTCGATAAAATATTGTGAAACTAATAAGAGATTTTAAGCATTTCAAATGTGTTTGTGTTTTCTTGCCTACAGAATTTCAAAAGCAACTATCAAAATAATAATAAAAAAGACAAGCATTTCAATTAATAATAGCTCTTTACTTGCCATGCAGGAATAGTCCATCTAAGACATACAGTAGGAGTGACAGAGCAGGTTTATTAACCTATATAAGTTATAGTTTCAAAAAACAACCACTTCAGGGTTTGACTCAAAGACTCGTTAATTGAGTTGCAGCAGTTTAATAGCACAGATGTTTAACATATAAATCAATACATGAACATGAAGTACTGAGTTGAGATCTAATTATTTTATTATCTTAAATGTTTTAATCTTCATGCCACCACATATGAGTTAAAGGTTCATGTTACATTGTGTTTGGTGAAATTCGTCACCCATAAAAGTCCATAGCAGCTGATGTTATGCACATTTATGCACCTCCACATTTTAATTCCCATTCATGAGTGTGGGTAAGAAGGGTTTTATTGGATCTGATACTATTCTGTGCCAGATCTCATAGATCATTAAGCATGGCACAATTTTATCCTTGTTTCCTTAATAATGCTGTTACAAAGAGAAGTTAAACTAAAGTCTAAACTTAACTAAGCACACTATTGCCTTCTGTAGAGCCTCATATTTAATGACGTTTGCATCATTTCAGTTTTATGATTCTGAAGCTGCTTTGAAACAATCTATATTGTATAAAGTGCTATAGAAAAAAAAAGGGGTAATTAAAACTCTTATAATTAGTAATTACAAATTACAAATTAGACAGGTAGTAAATTTAAAGTGCGGAAACTAAATGTCTTATGTTGAGACTTTGCACCTTGTACTATACTGAATAACAAACGACGAGAGGTTACACTAAAATGTTATAGAAAAGTACTTGTACATTTTCACCTTATTTTATGAGGAGAAAAGCACTTTTTAAATGTTTAACTTCTCTAGTGTGTGGATATCCTCCCATTATGCCTTTGGTGTTGAAATGTTCAATAAGCACATACAGGTGTGGTGTTCAGGTGCAATCTGATCCAGAAATATGAAGTGAAAACTACCTGAAGGGGGATAAACAAAATATAGCTTAATCAGTAACAATTAGAAATTATCTTTAATTAGAAAGAATTCACCCTGAAAGGTTCGAATTGAGACAAAATAATAGGGGAAAATCAGCTGTGACAAGGTGATTGATTACCTGCAAGTCTACCTGACACAGAAATAAGAGTTTTTTAATGAGGGGCTGCTTCTTTCTGGATGTGAAATTCAGATGGTCCTCCAGAGTGTCTGTGAGTCGTCACACGTCCTGTGAGGCTGAACGGCTCCAGAACAGGTACTCTGTCTCTGTCACAGAACAGTGGGACACGGTCATCGTTGACAGCATCCACACCTAATGGACTGATCCCATCTCACCTCGCTCAGGGTTCTGCATCAAAGATCAGAGATTTACACTAATGCTCATGATGTTCCAGAACTGTTATGCTTAGAACTAGTCGAGTTGCTGGATCGTAAAGTTTGGAGCAGGTTTTTTTTTTTTTTTTTGTGAAAAGACTTCTGGGTTTATGATGGGAAATTGCTACTGGATAGTAATGCTTAAAATTTGGAGAAATTATTAAAAAAAATGGTAGAAATTTTAAAAATTGCTTAACACTTTAAAATAAGGTCTCATTTGTTAACTTTAGTTAATGCATTAGTTTACATGAACTAACTACATTGCTACATTTTACAGCATTTATTAACCTTGTTAACAAATAAAACCTTATTGTAAAGTTTTACTGTAAAATTTTCTTCTTCTAATAGGAAGCAGAGAGAGAAGATATAAGTATGTATTTAAGTATGTGCAGTATTTCAGTTCGACACTAGAGGATGCTATGACCTTTTGTATTTTCCAACAGACTTGATTTGTGTGGAATACCATGAAGTTTGGGATATTTGCGGATTTAGTATAGACTCATAACATTAGCTGCTACTGTATTCAGTAAATTCCCAAACCTTCATTGGAAAATTAAAGATAACTGTGACCCATCAGCTGAGAACCATTACAGTACGAGAACAAATTTCAGTTCAGTTTGGTTTCTACATCACTAAACAAAGATAAAAAACAATGCTGCCTCTTGAGTTCAGTTTTGTCTTAGTTTCTCTCCCATTGGGTAACACTTTACTTGAAGGGGTGTGCATAAGACTGACATGACACCTTCATAATCTTGACATGACACATGTCATGAATATGAAGGAGGTTTTATGAATGTTTATGACAACTGTCATTAAGTGTCATTCGCTCAATTATGTCATTTTAATGCAAAGATGACATTGTTTGAGATGTCTTTGTTACGACAACTTGACATAAACCAACATATCATAACCTGTCAGTGTCTTTGTCATGACAACTTGACATTAGCAAAACATCATAACCTGTCATAAACATGACATAGCAGATTAATTATCAAACTTAAAAAAACTATTTAGCTTTATGGGTTAACAATACATTACATTATTTTGGTAACACTTCAGTATAGGGAACACATATATAAATGATTAACTATGACTTTTCCCTCAATAAACTCTTAATTTACTGCTTATTATAGTTAATTGTTAGGTTTAGGTATTGGGTAGGATTAAGAATGTAGAATAAGATCATGCAGAATAAGGCATTAATATGTGCTTTATAAGTACTAATAAATAGCCAATAATCTAGTAATATGCATGCTAATAGTAATAAGCAAAAGACCCTAAAATAAAGTGTTACTATTATTTTATAACAGTGTCATCTTTTTTACGAAATTTGAAATTGTCTATTATCTGACTTTCTGTTGGAGGAAACTTAGAAAAACAAAAAACAAAAACAAAAAAAACATGAAATGAAAAATAGTCATGACGCTGTTATAAAATTATTTGTCAGAGTATTGTCACTTAATGACATTTTATTGACAAGTTCAATTTGTACCACTGTACTTGAGCTCAAGATACATATTTATGACACTATTATAATGGCCTCATGACAGCCAATGTCAAAACCAACGACATGACAGTTTAATGTAATGTTAACCCATAAAGCTAAATGATGTCAAGTTGTCATGACAAAGACACTGACAGGTTATGATGTATTGGTTTATGTCAAGTTGTCATAACTCGGACATCTCAAACAATGTCATCTTTGCATTAAAAATGACATAACTGAGCGAATGACACTTAATGACAGTTGTCATAAACATTCATAAAACCTCCTTCATATTCATGACATGTGTCATGTCATGATTATGAAGGTGTCATGTCAGTCTTATGCACACCCCTTCAAGTAAAGTGTTACCTCACATCGTTTTGTCATGTATACCCAATTTGCATAAATACAAAATACATAAATGTATATAATGTTGTGTTATTTTATGTTGCTTATTGTGGCCAGCACAGTGTCATCTGTACACATTCTGCTTTTAATAAAGTTTAATGTTTTTGTTTGTTTGTTTAATTGTTTGTTTTTGTTATTATTTTTTTTTTGTTTTTGCCAGTGTAGAAATTATTATCTTAAAAAAAATCCTCAGTATACCCTGGGGGAAAAAGACAAACAAACAAACAAACAAACAAACAAAAAAACGGTGTAAACAATTTTCACTCAGAATTTGTTAGTAAATTTCACAGTTAATTACAATTACATTTTTGATGTATAGGCTACTCCAATAATGTTTTATGTATAACTTCAAAAAACTAACTTTTTTTTTTTTTTTTTTACAGTGTACAACGTCAGTTCTCTAATTATTTTATTTTGTTATTAGATAATAAAAAATATGTGTGTGAGGGGAGGGTTTAAAGAAGAAGTAAAAGGATGTGTTAATTAATAACACATTTTTTGTGTTATTTTTACTCTACTCTTTTACTCTACTTTACAATGTCTCTGAGCCTCTTCTCCTCAAAACTAAACATCATATAACATAGGCTAAAACAGACTTCAGCTGTTAGTAAAACAATATTTTTCTAAAAAAAAAAAAAATGTAGATAAAACCCAGATTTTGTTAAAATGTAAGGGCAGGTGGGGCAGCGACCCACCGAAATAATAATCATACAAAACATAGACCTCTATATAAACTGAATCAATAATAAATTGTAAATGTGTTCACCATTCTGTAGCAAATATGTTCGGATTTTCTAGACTATTTTAAGTCAATAAAGCATGATATATTACATATATAAAATTTAGCATTGGTTATTATGAAACTAAGCGGGGAAGCCAGCGGGTGCCTCCCAGCTCTACAGCGCCGCACAGTTTTGTATACTTACAACCAGTTAGTTTACTTTGGTAGTTTTCTAGTTAAATACTTTAACATTTTTTTTTAGTTTACGAAACTACTCTTTGAAGTATACTTTGAGTAAACTACTAGTTTAATTGATATTGTCTCCAGCTCTACTATTATATTACTCATTAGCTATGCCCAAGAGCACAGCTAGTCTTCCTGGGGTCCACACAACACTTAAAAACATACATTATTATCACATACACAAAAACATTCAAACTAATTGTGTTAAAAATGCTAGCAACTTGCTAATCTATGCCAGCAGTATGCTAAATCATGCTAGCAACATGCTAATGCATGCTAACAGTGTGCTAAAACATGCTAGCAAAATGCTAATTCATGCTAGCAAAGTGTTAAATCATGCTAACAATGTGACATGTTAATTCATGTTAACAATGTTTTTTCTTTCTACTTCACCAAATTTAAAGATTATAAAGCTTTCAAACTTTCATACAGCTTTGTCAAGCCAACATTAAAGTGGAGAAGAAAAGGTGGACAACAGAGAAGAAAAGACACATGTTAATGCAAAATAATTAAGAAGTAAGATGCAGAATTAAGTGGGAAACCCTTTAGTCTCCAGCGCCACCATATTCCAGAACTGCAACCTACCTGGAGTCTCCAGAAGTGTGAGGTGTCAGGATCTCAGAGACTTAGGTTAGGTAAAGAACCCTAAAAAAATGAGCCCCACTTAATATGAATCAAGCTGAAGTGTTGTGAAATACATGAAGAGGTTTTTTTTTTTATAGGCTTTATAGACAGTTTTTTGAAAATGTTTTGTTGGTCTTGAATGCGTGTGACAGGGTCTTATCTTAGTTTCATCTGACACTTGATGATTTGGCCATTTTCATGCAATAAATTAACTGTAATGTTTGTTAAAGTAATATATGAAATGAATAATATTTTCTCATCAGATTTTGTATCTTGTTGGCGTCAGTATCTGTATTTTGATGTTTCAGGAGTGAGCATGAACCCTTGATCTTTATTAGTCTCCTGAACAGCAGGACCACTGGATGATCATCTAAACAAGACAAAGGAGCAGACAACATTATATAGACAATACATATTGACTGACTTGGTTTTCTTTATATTCTCCTGTTTAATGTTTAATTCATAAGTTGATTTTTAATGTTTAAAAAATCTTACATTCTCAAATATTTTATTGCAGTCTCCAGTCTCACAGGGATTAAACATTGGCATTTCTCAAAAATTGGACATACTTTTTCGTTAAAGTAATTGTAAATTGTAAATCTGTAAAACCTGTGATTCTGTAATCAAATTGTGTCTGTTTTCAGCATCTCTGCATATTTTTTCCCAGGACTTGTATTTGCATCTGGCACATCTGATGATTTAATAATAATGATTGATGACTAATAATTTCTGACAAAACTTCTCTGAAGCAGCATTCCTTGTGAAATGTCAATTTCAAATCTATTTATACAGCACCATTAAACACAACCAGGGTTGACAATGTGCTGCACAATAAAACAGAACACTTACACAATATATTACTAAAATTCAATGCAATAAAACATCTTCACTGATTATATGCCAAGTCAAAAAGATAGTTTTTAACTTAGATTTAAAAACAGATAGTGATGGTGCAGAGCATTCCTCAGTCTAGGGGCAGCTACCGGAATGGAGATCTAGGTTTTAAAAGTCTTTGTTGGAGCCACTATATGTTTCCATCACCCTGTATGCGCATTTTGAAGTATTGCATTAGAAACTAGTCAAATTTCAGAAGAAAATCCCTTTATTCGCAACAAAAAAAGGTGGTTTTTGACTTGTGATGTGAATTAAGAGTTTATGCGAATAACTACAGATAGAAAAATGCATCTGCTGAAGAAATTCTGATGTAGCAAACATTAAATCCACTGGTTCTGCTGGTTCAGATAGAAAGGTGTAAGAATACACAGAGTTTCTTGCATATGGGGCTGCATAGCTGCAGACCAGTCAGGGTGCCCATGCTGACCCCTGTCCACCGCCGAAAGAGCCAACAGTGAGCATCAGAACTGGACCACGGAGCAATGGAAGAAGGTGACCTGGTCTGATGAATCACGTTTTCTTTTACATCACGTGGATGGCCGTCACTTATCTGGGGAACACATGGCACCAGGATGCACTATGGGAAGAAAGCAAGCCGGCGGAGGCAGTGTGATGCTTTGGGCAATGTTTTGCTGGGAAACCTTGGGTCCTGCCATCCATGTGGATGTTACTTTGACACGTACCACCTACCTAAGCATTGTTGCAGACCATGTACACTCTCTCATGGAAACGGTATTCCCTGGTGGCTGTGGCTTCTTTCAGCAGGATAATGCTCCTGCCACAAAGAAAAAATGGTTCAGGAATGGTTTGAGGAGCAGAACAACGAGTTTGAGGTGTTGACTCGGCCTCCAAATTCCCCAGATCTCAATCCAATGGAGCATCTGTGGGATGTGCTGAACAAACAAGTCCAATCCACCTCACAACTTGCAGGACTTAAAGGATCTGCTGCTAACATCTTGGTGTCAGATACCACAGCACACCTTCAGGGGTCTAGTGGTGAATATAAACCTAACTCATATTTAAACAACTATCACTTTGTGTTGTTGGCCAGATAAAATGACAGAGAAATGAAAAATGGACAATGAGTATTCTCCTTAAAAACTCTGTCTCTCTCTCTCTCTCTCTCTCTCTCTCTCTCTATATATATATATATATACATATATATATATATATATATATATAAATCCTCAGTTTGTCATATAGCTACATGTGTCATATACCTACATGTGCACAAATGCTGTATATACACTATATATGATTATTATGTTTACATTATAAATTGGGGGGGTAGTTTCTTTCTTTTGATTTCTAGATGAACAAGTTAGCTGTAACACATAAGCACAGGTGTAGATGACAAAAGTGTGCAAATAAAGGGGACTAGCTACTTTTTCCACTTCATCTACCATAATGTAAAGGAAATATAGGAAACATTGCATAATATTAGAAAAGCACGCTCACCAGCACAAACTCTCGACCCATGACTCTCAAATGACTGTAATAAACTGCCTATATAAAGACAGTGATCGTCCGACTAAAAGCACCAGAAAACGACTGGACGACACAGACGAACACCTGACACTCAACACAAGTATGATGACTTATGATCCAATCGACTACATCTGTAATACAAATCACTTATAAACACTTGTAGCGTTAGTATTTCATTATGTTGATAATTCAGTTAAATAGAAACTTTAAACATTTCTTGACCAGGTAAATTAGTATTTTTTTAACATTATGACGAGCGATTGACATTTCAGCACCTCATGAACAGAAAGCAACACTTAAGAAAAGCTTAATACTTGAGCTCTTGTTATTTTGTCAAACTGACCCTGGACCATAAAACCCCTCATAAGTCACACGGGTATATTTGTAGCAATAGCCAAAAACACATTGTAAGGGTCAAAATTATCGATTTTTCTTTTATGCCAAAAATCATTAGGATATTAAGTAAAGATCATGTTCTATGAAGATATTTTGTAAATTTCCTAATGTAAATATATCAAAAAATTATTTTTGTGGATATGCATTGCTACTTCATTTGGACAACTTTGAAAGCAATAGAAAAAAAATCAATTAAATTATTTAATATTATTATTTTACATTATTATTTTAAATTCCAATAGACCTTGCTTTCAAAAAGCTCAAGAAAAAATGGATTCTCCTTGTCGCCAGCTCAAAGGACTGGGAAGATTATCAACACCAGGTTTGTACTTGTTTTTGTTATTTTCATTAGAAATACATTTTGCTCATTAATCCTGCAAGGTTGCTGTACCACAGGTTGAATATGATATGACAGTAACTGAACATGGAAATCATCTTTTTTATTTGTGTTTCAGGCCAATGTGTGCTGTTTTTATCAGATCATTAAGCAACATGGAATTCCTGATGAGCAGATTGTGGTGATGATGTATGATGACATCGCTCACAATCCTCAGTGAGTCGTTTCCTGAAGCTTTTGAGTATCATGTGTTTCATGGTTGATCTCAGTCTTCAGTGCAAAACATACTGGTAATTAGTGCTGGAACAACAGAGTAATGGACCCTTGACACATGTCCGGGCATTTTAAATGCATTTTAAAAAATAGAGAGATTGATTACAGAAGTCAGAAGAGAGGAAGATGTCAAATTTACCATCACTCCCTCAGCCATGGATTACAAACACCCTCATTACAGCATTAACTAGTTTTTAGTCATTTAATGTCAAGGTCATATAACACAAAATATAGTGTTAATATGTACATAGTACAGTGTATGTGTAAAGTATGGAAGTATAGTGTAAAAAATGTTAGATTGATAGAGCTGATTGTGTTTAACACTTTCATTTTCTTCACTGCCTGCAGAAACCCAGATAATGGAGCCATTGTCAGTGTAGTAGACAAGACAAACGTGTACTTAGGAGTTCCAAAGGACTACACTGGAAAGGTAACATTTGTAATGTTAAATATTGTTTTGATGTTTTATTCCATTTCTTAGCGCAATTATAACACAACAACAGAGACCCCAGAGAACTTCCTGGCCGCTCTTCAAGGGAATGACCATACAGGGAAAAGAAGTCATAAAAAGGTTTGTTTGTTTGTTAAGAAGAAATCTTTCAATGCTATCAATATGTTATTTATCAATATTGATTATATATATATATATATATATGTGTGTGTGTGTGTGTGTGTGTGTGTGTGTGTGTAAAAAAATGTTTGTCTTTTGACCTAAATTTCACTTGTTAATTAAGGGCCAAGCCCTGCAGCAGGTGCATAGGTTGTAATTTTTTTTATTTATTTATTTTATGTGACCCTTCAGTGTGTCAAAATACACAACAATTTTCTATGAATTAGATGACAGCACTACCTACTGTTCAAAAAGCTATTTTATCCTGTTATAAATTATTTTACATGACAATTTTGCCTATATCACCAGGAATATGTACAGCTAAATAATAACAGATCTGACACTTCTGTGCTTGGCCTTATAATTACTGCTAATATGAATTTGCTGCTAAAATTAAGAACTATTATTATTTTTTATTTAATGCAGTGAAGAAAATGACAACATATATGTCTACATGACCGGTGTGGGAAATGAAGGCACATTTGAATTTCCTGAGAAGTTGTAGTATTAGAAGCTAAGATTTAAGAGATTATATCAGAATAATGGACATATATATAATGCCTGACCCCCCTAAGCAAATGTTTAATTGCAGTGATCATTTTCCCACATGAATTGGTGCCTCTGAGTCCAGAACTTAAATTCATTGAGAGTCTTTGGGATGTGCTGGAGGAGACTTTACAGAGTGCTCACCTCTTGCATTGTCAATACAATGCAAGAGGTGTGAAAAGTGTGAAAAGATGAATCTCAAAATCACACAGTCACTGCTGGAAAGGGTTAAAATATGCAAAAGATGCTTGAAAACTGAAGAATCTGCAGGAGCTGGAGGATTTTTCTGAAGAACAGAGCTCAGTTTAACTGCTCAGAACAAACAAGAGACTCATGAACAACCATCACAAAACAGCATTAGGAATCAATGGTTCCCAAACTTTTGAACAGGGTTATTTTAATAAATTCAGCTATTTTTTTTGTCTTGTGGACTATATGTAAACATATTTTATGTAAAATATCTTACTCAGTACTAAAAAATAAATAAATAAATAAAAAACATGCATTTTGTATGATCTCTCTTATTTTGTTAAAATGAATCACATTTTCACAGATTCTGCAAGGGGGGGGGGGGGGGGGGGGGGTCTTAAAGATCATTTGCTAAATATCCAAATGTGACAATCTTAACACCTTACACTATAACAGTAAAGCTTTCACAACTGTTACTCCAAAGCTATCGAAACAACCTGTAGTGATATAGAACTCCTGCAGTAAAGAGAATATGTTGGTTGTATCTTGTACTATTTCCTCATTCAAAACATATGTGCTGCAGATGGTGATATTCATGACCAGCAGTTATTCTGCAAGGATGTTTGAAGGCCTTCCCAATAATGTAAATGGTAAGACATTACATGAAAACCACAACTGACCTGTCTTATTATTTGAAAGTTTTGTGTCCATTTTCAAAAAAATGAAGGTTCTAATCTGTTCGGAATCTGTCACCCAGCTTATGCATTGACTGCATGTGACAAAAATATCCAGTGCTGTCCCAGTGATTATGACAAACTCAGGAACGTCTACCTCTCTGATAAATTCTCATCTACTTGGCTAAAATTCCTGAGTACAGTATGTGTTTTTTGTCAGTTAATGCATATGACATTATTAGCTCAATATTCTGAATTACAGTCACAAAGTAGACATGACATGTGTGCATTTGTCTTTACATTCACAGGCTGACTTTAATACAGAAACATTCCATAAACTGATAGATCTTAAACAAGCGAAGTATATTCGAGAATATCCTGGTCCCTGCCCCTGCCAGTTTGGGGACACGGTATTCAAATTTTCAAACTTCACACAATGAGAACATTTTAATGATTAGTGTTTAGATACATTTTAACATAGTTGTTATTTTAATATAAAAGGATATGAACACATACACACACACAAAGTATATATTCACAAGATCCATGAATGTTGAACTTTTTCTAAATTCCTTTGTTCATTTTTTTTTTTTTTTTTTCTTTAGAGCATGTACCCTCAGTGAGTTTCTGCAAAACTGAACAAGCTGTTGGAACTTTGTTCAAGAAAATGATGATGTTTTGTACTAGTTTCTTGTTTCAGAATTCTGGCTTTATGATTAGAATTAAATTGATTGCACCATAATGCACTATTGTTCAAAAGGCTGCATGTGTTTGATCAAAATAGAGCCTAAAGTGGTAATAATGATGTGAAATATTGTGAAAACAATAAAACTGAGAATAATATAGTTAAAAGTCCAGTGATTGTGTTATTTATTATTCATGGATTTGTCAGCTTCTTTAATTCTACAGTGTCTTGCGGTGCATTTAGGGTCTCCAATTTAACAGTTTAGAAAAAGATTTGAGGCAGGTGAAAAACTTGACTGGTCTGCACAAACCTCAGTCCTGAAACTCACTGAACACATTTGGGAGGGTTATTTATGTGCATGGTTTTGAAATTACACACAACAAGCACATATTATTAGTGTACTGTTTGAAAGCTCACGTTTGGCCATATGCAATTCAATCCAGAAGTTTACAACTTTGTTTGTGTGGTCTGAACACCATGATACTATTATGATGGGTTTGTTTCAAAACAAGAGAAAAGTATCTGATGGACAGATAATCCTGAAATATAAAAATCAGAACCGAAGACATTTTCCTTTCTCTTTAACTCAGAAACAACTTAAATACAGAATACAGCTACAAGCAGCAGTTATCCATGTCCAAGTATGGCAACAAACTAGTTTGTGAGGCTTGAGGATTTAGGGGTTATAATCCAAGACGCAAATCATCTTATTGTAGCGCCACCTAGTGTCAGACAAATGTGTGTCTGTGAGTCTGAGATGAAGTGCACATGGTTTATGGATACACTATTAAAGTAAAAAAAAAAAAAAATGAATTAGTAAATCAATCAATCAGTCAACCAGTCAATGAGAAAGAAGTAATGGGGAATCAATCTGACAAAGTCTGTCTCGTAAGTCTACCTGAAACACAATTATGAGTTTTGAGATGGACGACAATGGCACATTAATAACATTACTGACCAGTCCTACTTTAGTAACTGTCATATTATCAGACAAGCTTTTACTTATTTATAACTTTGCAGAAATGATAAAAAACAAACAAATAAATAAATCGTAATAATCGTATAATAGTGACAGTGTAATGAGTCAAAAACAGCTCATTAATCCAGCTCATTCTGCAAATGAAAAAGACCCAGGCCAGGGAGACAAACGGGATACAGTGGTTCGGTTGTACACTGTACATTCTGGAAAATGTAGTAGGTCAATCAGATATTCAATGCATATACAGAACATTTGTATGATGTGGAGTGTGCACATATACATGCTGCATTCTGCAGAAATGGTAAGAACAGATATTAAACATGTTTTTGTGAATATAGTGTGACTGACTACATCAAGGAAAAATGACTCCTGTGTAGCAAATATAAACCAGCTACAGTAGTTCTGTTTTATATATTTATGGATGTGCAGTTGTTCAGTTTGACACAAGAGGGTGCTGTGACTTTGTGCATTTTCCAACAAACTTGATTTGTGTGGGAAAACATTAGATTTGCTGGAGATACTTTGACATTAGCTGCTATAGCCAGTACTACAGTCAACTCTCAAACCTAAATCTAAGTTCAGAAACAGACCTGTGACCAAGTTTGTGTCTTGATTCTTTGGGTCTTGAAGTCTTGAAGCTAATTCAAAATATTAAAGAAAAGAAATCATCTTTAAAAAAAAAAAAAAAAAAAAATATATATATATATATATATATATATATATATATATATATATATATATATATATATATATATATATATTATTTTATGTAACTTTTATTCTCTTTGAGCATTGTTTAGTTATTATAGGATAAAACAATGTGTATAAAAGTATGAGTGGAGTGTTTGAAATCATATCCAGTGCTAGAGAAAACAAACATTTATGACAGAGATTACAGAGATACTGTATAGATCTTGTGACAACTTGCCTCAGTCACCACTATAGGGTTCTATATACACAAAATGCTGTTTTAAAAACAACCCAAGTTGGGTTAAATATGGACAAACCCAGCAGGTTGGGTTAAAGGGCACCTATTTCACAAGATAAGTCTCTGGTCTGGAGTTTCAGCTTAAAATACCCCACAAATTTGCCCCTTTTTGGGGGTGAGCAAAAACATGCCTTTTACTATATTACTATATTGCTGGCTAAAAACTAAAAAAATAAATCCAAAATTGGTTGAAAAAAAATGGCTGGGTGAAAACAACCCAATCCTTGGATTTTTAACCCAGCAGTTTTAGTGTATAAGTTACAGAAACACTAACTCACTTTGTAGCTGGTGTTATTATTGTCCAATGTTGAAAAAAACATCACAGTAGGAATTTCCACGGCTAATATACACACATTCTCCCATAGAGAGTCACAGACGGCTGGAGACAGAAACACGCTTCAGTGCATTTAGATTTATAAAGTGTGTGACACTGATGAATGCAGCTGTGTAGAAGAGAAAACACTAATGCTGTGCTCTACTTTACAAAGTCTCTGAGCCTCTTCTCCTCCAAATTATACAACGGGTGTTTTCTCTTGCTTCTCTGGTAGTAAAAAGTGTGAGATTACAGTTTATTTTACACATTCGCTATTGTTTTAATCTCTCTGAATGTTCTGGGTTTGTTCTCTCAAAAGCCTGAAACAGAAAGGCAGGGAATGAGAAAAAATAAACAGTGCTGCTGTCATTCAGGCGCCTGCTTTCACTTGGAAATGTTGTCTTTGCATCCGCTTTAATATCCTATATCCTTGTTCCTGGAGAAAAACATGATTATTTTGTGTGGGAAGCAAATTGCTGCGTCTCTCTTTGACATTTCGCCATCACCTCACAAGACCAATGGGGCAAAACTGAAATGTGGGCCAAATCAGCCACTGTACATGTTCAGGTACGATGCACAGATTACGTCTATGTGTGTGTGTGTGTGTGTGTGTGTGTGTGTGTGAGAGAGAGAGAGAGAGAGAGAGAGAGATTATTGTGCAGTTGTCACCACAATAAGCGAAAGCAGATCTAGTAATTAAATCAAATAAATTATTAATTATATAAAAAATGCATAATGAGACTACGAAGGGATATAATACATTTTGTTTAATCGTCTGTGCTATGTGTCTCAAACTTTGATATAATATTCCCATATTGCCTAAAATATTATGTTTTTAAAATGTTTACAAATTTGTGAAAAATCAAAACAGCAAATAAGAATTCCTTGGTCAGTCTAACTGGTTTTACTGAGCTCTATCACTCAGACTACATCTATTTCCCTTTTAGTTTAATGAGTGCTTTTATTTTCTTTATTTTTATATATTTTTATGAGAGAGTCAGCTGGTAAAATACAGAAAACTCAGTCTGACAGCTTCTGATTAACTTTTATCGTGGGAGTTTAAAGACCTCATTCTGGTAAGAAAGCTGCTTGTATACTATTAAATAAAGATTGTCCATCAACAGATAAAACCCCAGAAGTGAGCAATTAATTTGAATTTGTCACTCAGAAGGAAGTTCATGCTAATGAAACACCAATCAAAAGCCTCAACAAGGAAAATTTATAGTCATTTCGAAGGATTTCATAGGTATTAAAGCATCTGGTAACAAGCCAGTATTACAAGAAAACTGTTACATGTTTGTTTTGCCTCTTTGGTTCATAGCTTTTTATGATAATAAACACAGTTTAATAAGATTTGATAGAACACAAGGAGGCTAATAATAAAATTCCCATGATACACAAGCCCTGCAAGTGCGCTGCATCTTTAAATATGTCGTATATTGACACATAATGTCTTGCTAACAGTGATTGTGTTGTTTAGATTCCCTGTTAAACATCAGAACAACTATAAACCCCGATTACAGCAGAATTCCTGGAAGACACTGCTTTAAACAACTTGATAATGTGTTTTTACATCACAAAGCAAAACAGATATCATAACAGATATATACCGTAAGTGACCGCATGAATTATCTCAAATATTATCCCTTAGACGAGATACAGTACCAGTCAAAAGTTTGGACAGCCCTGACTGAATGTGTTTCTCATAATCCTACACACCTTTTGGCCTAAAGGCTTATGCTTAAGTCCTTGAAATGAGTTAGACAAATATAATTTAAGAGCAGACGCAGTCATGTATCCAGGCCGGTGACTTTGAAGAAGCTTAAATACAAGAAAGCTTTGATTTAACTAGACTTTACTTTTCTAAAATGTATAAAAATAGCAATAATATAAAAATGAGTGATATTGTCCATGTTTGATATTTCTCAAAAACATTCAGGTTTGTGTATTAGTTATTAAAGGTGCCCTAGAATCAAAAATTGAATTTACCTTGGCATAGTTGAATAACAAGAGTTCAGTACATGGAAATGACATACAGTGAGTCTCAAACACCATTGTTTCCTCCTTCTTGTGTAAATCTCATTTGTTTAAAAGACCTCCAAAGAACAGGCGAATCTCAACATAACACCGACTGTTACGTAACAGTCAGGATCATTAATATGTACGCCCCCAATATTTGCATATGCCAGCCCATGTTCAAGGCATTAGACAAGGGCAGCCAGTAACGTCTGGATGTGCACAGCTGAATCATCAGACTAGGTAAGCAAGCAAGGACAAGAGCGAAAAATGGCAGGTGGAGCAATAATAACTGACATGATCCATGATATCATGATATTTTTAGTGATATTTGTAAATTGTCTTTCTAAATGTTTCGTTAGCATGTTGCTAATGTACTGTTAAATGTGGTTAAAGTTACCATCGTTTCTTACTGTATTCACGGAGACAAGAGCCGTCGCTATTTTCATTTTTAAACATTTGCAGTCTGTATAATTCATAAACACAACTTCATTCTTTATAAATCTCTCCAACAGTGTGTAATGTTAGCTTTAGCCACGGAGCACTATCAAACTCATTCAGAATCAAATGTAAACATCCAAATAAATACTATACTCACATGATCCGACGCATGCATGCAGCATGCATGACGAACATCTTGTAAAGATCCATTTGAGGGTTATATTAGCTGTATGAACTTTGTAAATGCACTGTATTATAGTCGAGAGCTTGGGGGGGGGCAGGGAGCGAGAGATTTAAAGGGGCCGCAGCCTGAATCGGTGCATAGTTAATGATGCCCCAAAATAGGCAGTTAAAAAAATTAATAAAAAAAAAAATCTATGGGGTATTTTGAGCTGAAACTTCACAGACACATTCAGGGGACACCTTAGACTTATATAACATCTTGTAAAAACTGGTTCTATGGCACCTTTAAACTTGTACAATTAAAGGGTTAGTTTACATAAAAATGTTTCGAATCAGTGGTTCAAAGCGTGTCTCAAACTGCCAAAGTCACATGATTTCAGTAAATGAGGCTTTGTTACATCATTAGTATTTTGAAATTTCAATGGTTCACCACTGGGGGGCGTGACTTTGCCAGTTTGATACACACTCCAAACCACTGATTCGAAACAAAAGATTCGTAAAGCTTTGAAGCTTCATGAAGCAGTGTTTCAAAATCGCCCATCACTAGATATTGTTGAATAAAATCATTATTTTGTTTATTTGGTGCACAAAAAGTACAAAAAGGTTGAACCACTGTACTCACATGAACTGTTTTAAATATGTTTTTAGTACCTTTCTGGATCTTGAGAGGTTCAGTGATATTGCTGGCAATGGAGGCCTCACTGAGCCATCAGATTTCGTCAAAAATATCTTAATTTGTGTTCTGAAGATGAAGGAAGGTCTTATAGGTGCGGAACGACATGAGGGTGAGTAAGTAATGACAGAATTTTCATTTTTGGGTGAACTAACCCTTCAAGGGTAGGGTTAGGGTACGGTGCTAGAGATTGCATTGTGTCAATGAATGTCCTCACAAAGATAGATGTTAAAAAAGTATATATGTGTGTGTGTATGTGTGTGTGTGTGTGTGTGTGTAGCAGAACAGTTGTGCTGTGGTGGGTTTGGAGCATCTGTGCAAGCATCAGTGTGTTCTCCAGAATGAGGCTAATTAAAGGTTCCATGTGGCCGATCAGTGTTTTAATGTCCCTCCCCACCAAACATCCGTCTCAGGTAATGGGGTGTGGCTATACAGCAGCTTCCAACCAAACACACACACTCATATGGCATACTGTCACACACCCCCTAAGGTTTTAAACACTTCCTTCAGGACCGTATGCCTGACCGGAGAAGTGCAATTCCTGCACCAAACGTCACAAGTGCATTGTGGGATAGCTGTGTCATCACCGGCACCTAATTGATGGTGCAACAGGAGCCGAGGCAGTTGTCTGATGACAGCGCGTGATGTATCGAAGGCCCGTTTTAACAGTCTGACCTTTTTAGGGAAAGACAAAGAAGAATAACCATCAATGAAATATGAATCATTTGCTATAAGTTATTGTGGGCTTGTATAAATCATTTGCATTGGAAATCATTTGTTATAAACTGGTATGTGAAAATCTTTTGTGCTCTACTTGAGGAACTCTTAAAGGTTGACATGATAGATGAGGAACATAGATCCATCTGTTCACATTAAAAAATGTTTTATAAATATGTTCTAAACAGGGTGAAAACATAAAAAAATGTTACTTGAAATAAAATAACCATTCACAAAAATATTAAAAAATGAGTATACGGACTATATATATATATATATATATATATATATATATATATATATATATATATATATATATACATACATACATACATACATACAGCAAAATTACTAAAACGTAAACGTGAAAACTGAAAAAATTAAATTTAAATCAAAATAACAAAAACTGTAATAGTACATCAATGATATAAAATAACACTGGCTCTAAATGACAATATTTAAAGGAATAGTTTAAAGTAAAAAAAAAAAAAAAAAAATAGCTTTATCTGTCTATAAACCTGCATGCTATTGTGTTTTGCATAGACACCAAGGATGCCCCTGCTGGTAGATGTTGTAACTACATTCATCAATCTTTTTCCACTGACAAAAAAGTCTGGCAAAACTCTGACAAAATAAGCAGTTTGTTTATTTCTCGGAGTCGCAGCTGGCATTGAGATGATAGAGCGAACAGATCTCTGCAGGTATACAGACCTCCTTGATAAGCACAACGCTACACTCACTGTTTCACTGCTTTGGTATAAAATCACACATGACAGGTGAATTCTGACAGTACAGCAAACCTTGCCTGGGTCGTTAGTGCTAATATCACATTTCTTTGCCAATCCCTCATCGTTTTTGTGCTTCATTGACTATTTCTCTTCAAAAGATATTAAGTATTCAAACCTCATTTGCGTCCTTATTTTTCAATTTGCTGCCGCAGTAGTTTAATTTATTCCATATAATTTCTTTTTTCCGAGAGGGACATTAATCATTGCCTGTTCCTTTTAGTGCCTGTGGGATTCTTCTTCCTTCTGTTTTTAATCAATAACACAAGAGCCCCTCCTTCGCTGAGTAAGATAAAACAGTTAGCTAAAGGATATCTACTCTCTTACTGCACACCGATCATGCTGGATCTTACCTGCTCATGGCATAAGACTCTCTACAAATATAGGCTAAACACCCAGAATAAATCCAAACTGGAGTTCTGTGGATTGCAGTCCCAATTTTCAGACCATCTATGCTACTGTATGCATATATGCAAACTGCCAAATAAACTTGATTTATGCAAGCAAGTAGCTTAGTTAACTGCAAATCATGGTTCATGGTTAGTTTCACTCAAATCATCCTTGTTCACATTACTTAAAAATCTCATGCAACTGCATGAACTTAATTTAACTGAGTTGTTTCTACTAAAAATTAGTATTGTCAGCTTTAATTAAAGGGTTAGTTCACCCAAAAATGAAAGTTCTGTCATTATTACTCACCCTCGTGTCGTTCCACACCGGTAAGACCTTTGTTCATCTTCAGAACACAAATTAATATATTTTTTGATAAAATCCGATGGATCAGTGAGGCCTGCATTGACAGCAAGATAATTAACACTTTCATGCCCAGAAAGCTACTAAAACATATTTAAAACAGTTCATGTGACTACACTGGTTCAACCTTAATGTTATGAAGCGACGAGAATACTTTTTGTCTGTCAAAAAACTAAATAACGACTTTATTCAACAATATCTAGTGATGGACGATTTCAAAACACTTCTTCATGAAGCTTCGAAGCTTTACGAATCTTTTGTTTCGAATCAGTTGTTCGGTGCATGTCAAACTGGCAAAGTCACGTGAACCATTGAAATTTCAAAACACATATGATGTAACGAAGCCTCGTTTACTGAAATCACGTGACTTTGGCAGTTTGATACACGCTTCGAACCACTGATTAGAAACAAAAGATTCATACAGCTTCGAAGCTTCATGAAGCAGTGTTTTGAAATCGGCCATCACTAGATATTGTTGAAGAGCTCCCATGAAGAGCTGTGAAATGTTTATATATATATATATATATATATATATATATATATATATATATATATATATATATATATATATACAGTACAGTCCAAAAGTTTGGAACCACTAAGATTTTTAATGTTTTTAAAAGAAGTTTCGTCTGCTCACCAAGGCTACATTTATTTAATTAAAAATACAGTAAAAAACAGTAATATTGTGAAATATTATTACAATTTAAAATAACTGTGTACTATTTAAATATATTTGACAAAGTAATTTATTCCTGTGATGCAAAGCTGAATTTTCAGCATTGTTACTCCAGTCTTCAGTGTCACATGATCCTTCAGAAATCATTCTAATATGCTGATTTGCTGCTCAATAAACATTTATGATTATTTTCAATGTTGAAAACAGTTGTGTACTTTTTTTTCAGGATTCCTTGATGAATAGAAAGTTCAAAAGAACAGCATTTATCTGAAATACAAAGCTTCCGTAGCATTATACACTACCGTTCAAAAGTTTGGGGTCAGTAAGAATTTTTATTTTTATTTTTTTGAAAAGAAATTAAAGAAATGAATACTTTTATTCAGCAAGGATGCATTAAATCAATCAAAAGTGGCAGTAAAGACATTTATAATGTTACAAAAGATTAGATTTCAGATAAACACTGTTCTTTTGAACTTTCTATTCATCAAATAATCCTGAAAAAAAATATTGTACACAAATATTTTGTACAATTGTACACATTAAATGTTTCTTGAGCAGCAGATCAGCATATTAGAATGATTTCTGAAGGATCATGTGACACTGAAGACTGGAGTAATGATGCTGAAAATTCAGCTTTGCATCACAGGAATAAATTACTTTGTGAAATATATTCAAATAGAAAACAGTTATTTTAAATTGTAATAATATTTCACAATATTACTGTTTTTACAGTTTAATTAAATAAATGTATCCTTGGTGAGCAGACGAAACTTCTTTTAAAAACATTAAAAATCTTAGTGGTTCCAAACTTTTGGACTGTACTGTATATATATAGTACAGTCTTGTAACTTCATCTTTTCCGATATTCAAAAACTTTTTTTGCTTTAAAACAAAGTTTGTAGTGATTTGGCTTTGTTCATGGCTCAAAGACCTCCCTGTGGGAAAAAATGAATGAAAAAAAAAAAAAAAATTCCGGAACCAGCGCTGCTGAAAAGGGCACTCTACAAATGTGATGGCAGATTTAACAAGTATTATTTAATATAAATCCACTAATGAATTCAATATATACCTCAAATGGTTCATAAATATAGACCTATTTACATTCCTATAGTTATTAATATGACAAGAAACACTTATTATAAGAATGCCACACTTTATGCGTACAAATGTGCACGTTAAAACTTTATTATCTCAAGACTCGGATGAACCTGATCAAGAACACAGTTCCCTTGAAGGCAATCTGTTCATTAAGATAATATGTTAATTTATAGGAAGTGCTATTAAGATGTTCTCCAAAAAGAGTGCCGGTCAGCATTTTTCCAAACTTGGCCTTCTTAATTACATCATTCTTTTGCTGTCATTAAGGATATTAAAAATTCATTAACGGGACAAGTACTGCTGAGCTGCAACAAATCAGACGAAAAGTCCCTCGATGTTCTTCTAAAGGCCATAACTGTCATTAAGATGCTGTTAAAGCCCACTGTCAAGTTTTTCCTTTACTTTAAGTCTACATGATATTCCATATAGTATTTGGTCTGAGAAAAAAAGCCCTCAAATAAAAATATTTTTATTAAAAACAATTATCCAACTATATTCCAGTAATATTCATTTCAGAGGATCCATTCAGCATGGATAATTGCAAGACCTTAATCGTGTCACAGAGGCTTGAGGAGCTAAAAGAAATTCTGTTGACTCGTGTTTGTTGGTCGAAATGCTCCTCTAATGCGCTTGTGCCTAATATCTGACTGTATTTAACATTTACACCCCATTTTGTCGGTCACGGCCCAATGATTTTGCACAACAATTGCATTTGAGCGGAGGGCTCGTGCTCAGTGTTGTGGCTGTGTACACAGCTCAGTGGGTGTATACTGTAGAGTTTTATTGATATTGCTCTAAGATAGCTTTGCTCTGGGCCTCCCTGTTTGCCCCGCCATCGAGGAGTCAGCGCCGTAGGTGACCCGACAGATCAATTTATCTGAGCGAGAGCAGCAATCCGTGAGAGGCATCTTTACTGAAGAATGAATTAAATAAACGTGGTGAGGACAGACGAGTTTCTGTGATGGCCTGGAGTCAAACACACTCTTGATCTTCTCTGCAATACCAAAAATCATGTATTATTCTCATTTTAAAAGTGAAATTAATGTACTGTATAAAAATTGTTTCTTAAAGTGTTAAAAAAGTCATCAGCCTTATTGTTTTTCTAAAATGTCATCAACAGCAATATGACAAAAGACAACAGTATCCTGACGCAGCAACACTGGCTCGACCGACTGCAATCGCCACCATGGAAGATGACCAGAAAATGAGAAATAATATTCATAGACACTTACTGTGTATGTATCAATTATTAAAAAAAAGGGAAAAAAAGTCATAAAATCTGCTCAACATCTTTCTCAGTTCTGTGATTGTGTGATTGTGCACCATCAAAATTGGCAAATTAGGCTACATATGTTTGTCACTTTGTCCTATATAACAAAAGTGGGTCTCATTTTTTTTTTTTTTTTGCAGTTAAACTAAAGACTTTAAAACAAAAGCTTGTTTACGCCACTAAATAAATAAAATAAAATAAAATAAAATAAAAAGGTAATTGCAACTTTTTATCTCAAAATTCTGACTTTTTTCCTCACAATTGCGAGCTACAGGCAGAATTGCGTGATATAAAGTCAGAATTGTTGTGAGATATATACATTTTTCTCGCAATTACGAGGTTTTAATCACACAATTCTGACTTTATAACTTGCAATTCTGACTTTATCCCCTGCTTTCACAGACAAGGCTTAAGCTATTCCTAGACTAAAATGCATGTTTGAGCTGTTTCAACAAAAAGAAACTTGAACTGAGATATCTTAAAATATGTCAGTGCAATTGTTTTGTCTCAAGATGCACATCAGTAATGTTTTTTTCTAAGACAGTTACTTAAATGCCCTAATTGAAGTAAGGCCTAAACCTAGCTTAGTCTAAGCCCTGTCTGTGAAACTGGGCCTTAATCACGCAATTCTGACTTTAAATCGGGCAATTCTGACTTTACATCACACAATTCTGACTTTATAACTCGCAATTCTGACTTTATAACATGCAATTCTGACTTTACATCACACAATTCTGACTTTAAATCTCACAATTTTGACTTTATATCATGCAATTCTGACTTTAGAACACGCAATTCTGACTTTGTATCACACAATTCTGACTTTATATCTCACAATTTTGACTTTATATCATGCAATTCTGACTTTATATCATGCAATTCTGACTTTGTATCACACAATTCTGACTTTATATCTCACAATTTTGACTTTATATCATGCAATTGTGACTTTAGAACACGCAATTCTGACTTTATAACATGCACTTCTGACTTTATATCTCACAATTTCGACTTTATATCATGCAATTCTGACTTTAGAACACGCAATTCTGACTTTATAACATGCAATTCTGACTTTATAACATGCAATTCTGACTTTATATCACAATTTCGACTTTATATCATGCAATTCTGACTTTATAACATGCAATTCTGACTTTATAACATGCAATTCTGACTTTATAACATGCAGTTCTAACTTTATAACTCACAATTCTGACTTTATAACATGCAATTCTGACTTTATAACATGCAATTCTGACTTTGTATCACACAATTCTGACTTTATATCTCACAATTTTGACTTTATATCATGCAATTCTGACTTTAGAACACGCAATTCTGACTTTATAACATGCAATTCTGACTTTGTATCACACAATTCTGACTTTATATCTCACAATTTTGACTTTATATCATGCAATTCTGACTTTAGAACACGCAATTCTGACTTTATAACATGCACTTCTGACTTTATATCTCACAATTTCGACTTTATATCATGCAATTCTGACTTTAGAACACGCAATTCTGACTTTATAACATGCAATTCTGACTTTATAACATGCAATTCTGACTTTATATCACAATTTCGACTTTATATCATGCAATTCTGACTTTATAACATGCAATTCTGACTTTATAACATGCAGTTCTAACTTTATAACTCACAATTCTGACTTTATAACATGCAATTCTGACTTTATAACATGCAATTCTGACTTTGTATCACACAATTCTGACTTTATATCTCACAATTTTGACTTTATATCATGCAATTCTGACTTTAGAACACGCAATTCTGACTTTATAACATGCAATTCTGACTTTGTATCACACAATTCTGACTTTATATCTCACAATTTTGACTTTATATCATGCAATTCTGACTTTATATCACAATTTCGACTTTATATCATGCAATTCTGACTTTATAACATGCAATTCTGACTTTATAACATGCAGTTCTAACTTTATAACTCACAATTCTGACTTTATAACATGCAATTCTGACTTTATAACATGCAGTTCTAACTTTATAACTCACAATTCTGACTTTATAACATGCAATTCTGACTTTATAACATGCAATTCTGACTTTGTATCACACAATTCTGACTTTATATCTCACAATTTTGACTTTATATCATGCAATTCTGACTTTAGAACACGCAATTCTGACTTTATAACATGCAATTCTGACTTTGTATCACACAATTCTGACTTTATATCTCACAATTTTGACTTTATATCATGCAATTCTGACTTTAGAACACGCAATTCTGACTTTATAACATGCACTTCTGACTTTGTATCACACAATTCTGACTTTATATCTCACAATTTTGACTTTATATCATGCAATTCTGACTTTAGAACACGCAATTCTGACTTTATAACATGCACTTCTGACTTTATATCTCACAATTTCGACTTTATATCATGCAATTCTGACTTTAGAACACGCAATTCTGACTTTATAACATGCAATTCTGACTTTATAACATGCAATTCTGACTTTATATCACAATTTCGACTTTATATCATGCAATTCTGACTTTATAACATGCAATTCTGACTTTATAACATGCAGTTCTAACTTTATAACTCACAATTCTGACTTTATAACATGCAATTCTGACTTTATAACATGCAATTCTGACTTTGTATCACACAATTCTGACTTTATATCTCACAATTTTGACTTTATATCATGCAATTCTGACTTTAGAACACGCAATTCTGACTTTATAACATGCAATTCTGACTTTGTATCACACAATTCTGACTTTATATCTCACAATTTTGACTTTATATCATGCAATTCTGACTTTAGAACACGCAATTCTGACTTTATAACATGCACTTCTGACTTTATATCTCACAATTTCGACTTTATATCATGCAATTCTGACTTTAGAACACGCAATTCTGACTTTATAACATGCAATTCTGACTTTATAACATGCAATTCTGACTTTATATCACAATTTCGACTTTATATCATGCAATTCTGACTTTATAACATGCAATTCTGACTTTATAACATGCAGTTCTAACTTTATAACTCACAATTCTGACTTTATAACATGCAATTCTGACTTTATAACATGCAATTCTGACTTTGTATCACACAATTCTGACTTTATATCTCACAATTTTGACTTTATATCATGCAATTCTGACTTTAGAACACGCAATTCTGACTTTATAACATGCAATTCTGACTTTGTATCACACAATTCTGACTTTATATCTCACAATTTTGACTTTATATCATGCAATTCTGACTTTAGAACACGCAATTCTGACTTTATAACATGCACTTCTGACTTTATATCTCACAATTTCGACTTTATATCATGCAATTCTGACTTTAGAACACGCAATTCTGACTTTATAACATGCAATTCTGACTTTATAACATGCAATTCTGACTTTATATCACAATTTCGACTTTATATCATGCAATTCTGACTTTATAACATGCAATTCTGACTTTATAACATGCAGTTCTAACTTTATAACTCACAATTCTGACTTTATAACATGCAATTCTGACTTTATAACATGCAATTCTGACTTTGTATCACACAATTCTGACTTTATATCTCACAATTTTGACTTTATATCATGCAATTCTGACTTTAGAACACGCAATTCTGACTTTATAACATGCAATTCTGACTTTGTATCACACAATTCTGACTTTATATCTCACAATTTTGACTTTATATCATGCAATTCTGACTTTAGAACACGCAATTCTGACTTTATAACATGCACTTCTGACTTTGTATCACACAATTCTGACTTTATATCTCACAATTTTGACTTTATATCATGCAATTCTGACTTTAGAACACGCAATTCTGACTTTATAACATGCACTTCTGACTTTGTATCACACAATTCTGACTTTATATCTCACAATTTTGACTTTATATCATGCAATTCTGACTTTAGAACACGCAATTCTGACTTTATAACATGCACTTCTGACTTTATATCTCACAATTTCGACTTTATATCATGCAATTCTGACTTTAGAACACGCAATTCTGACTTTATAACATGCAATTCTGACTTTATAACATGCAATTCTGACTTTATATCACAATTTCGACTTTATATCATGCAATTCTGACTTTATAACATGCAATTCTGACTTTATAACTCACAATTCTGACTTTATAACATGCAATTCTGACTTTATAACATGCAATTCTGACTTTGTATCACACAATTCTGACTTTATATCTCACAATTTTGACTTTATATCATGCAATTCTGACTTTAGAACACGCAATTCTGACTTTATAACATGCAATTCTGACTTTGTATCACACAATTCTGACTTTATATCTCACAATTTTGACTTTATATCATGCAATTCTGACTTTAGAACACGCAATTCTGACTTTATAACGTGCACTTCTGACTTTATATCTCACAATTTCGACTTTATATCATGCAATTCTGACTTTAGAACACGCAATTCTGACTTTATAACATGCAATTCTGACTTTATAACATGCAATTCTGACTTTATATCACAATTTCGACTTTATATCATGCAATTCTGACTTTATAACATGCAATTCTGACTTTATAACATGCAGTTCTAACTTTATAACTCACAATTCTGACTTTATAACATGCAATTCTGACTTTATAACATGCAATTCTGACTTTGTATCACACAATTCTGACTTTATATCTCACAATTTTGACTTTATATCATGCAATTCTGACTTTAGAACATGCAATTCTGACTTTATATCACAATTTCGACTTTATATCATGCAATTCTGACTTTATAACATGCAATTCTGACTTTATAACATGCAGTTCTAACTTTATAACTCACAATTCTGACTTTATAACATGCAATTCTGACTTTATAACTCACAATTCTGACTTTATAACATGTAATTCTGACTTTATAACTCACAATTCTGACTTTATAACATGTAATTCTGACTGTATATCTCACAATTTCGACTTTATATCATGCAATTCTGACTTTATAACTCACAATTCTGACTTTATAACATGTAATTCTGACTTTATATCTCACAATTTCGACTTTATATCATGCAAATCTGACTTTAGAACATGCAATTCTGACTTTATATCTCACAATTTCGACTTTATATCATGCAATTCTGACTTTATAACATGCAGTTCTAACTTTATATCTCGCAATTCTGACTTTATAACACGCAATTCTGACTTTATAACATGCAAATCTGACTTTATAACATGCAATTCTGTCTTTATATCTCGCAATTCTGACTTTATAACATGCAATTCTGACTTTATATCTCGCAATTCTGACTTTAAATCACACAATTCTCACAAAAAAAGTCAGAATTGTGAAATAAAAACTCGCAATTGCAAGAAAAAAAGGCAGAATTGTGAGATAAAAAAAGACAGAATTGTAAGATAAAAAGTCATAATTACCTTTTTTTATTTTTTAAATTCAGGGCGGAAACAAGCTTCCATACTTTAGATATACAAAGATGTTGCACTCATATTACTATGAATGGGAGAAAGCGCAACTCGCAATATGGCGGAATAAGCTCCGCCTTCTAAATAAAAGGGCCAATCGCCAATTGGTAAAGTCATCGCCTCACTGCAGCTGCTGTTAGAAGCTCTGTTTGCTATAGAAACAGTCAGTGTTCTGAGACGCACATGCGCAATGACTGATCCAGCCTGAAAATTTGATTTGTTTCCCCATTCAAAGAGATAGGAGCTGGACTTGCATGCCATAGAGGCGTTTCAAAGATGGCCGCCGAGTGAAATGACATGTCTTAAAGGGTTCACCCAGAAATGAAAATTCTGTCATCATTTACTCACTCTTATGTTGTTCCAAACCTGTATGAGTTTCTTCTGTTGAACACAAAGCAAAATAATTTGAAGAATGTTAGTAACCAGACAGTTGATGAAGCCATTGACTTCCATGGTAGAAAAAAATGCTATGGAAGTCAATGACTACTGTCATCTGTTTGGTTACCAACATTCTTTAAAATATCTTGTTTTGTGTTCAACAGAAGAAAGAAACTCATACAGGTTTGGAACAACTTAAGAGTGAGTAAATTATGTTTTTGAAGTAATTTAACTTCTTCTTTAACTTCTTCTTCTTCACTTTTTCTTTACTGTAATATGTATATATATGTATGTATGTATATATATATATATATATATATATATATATATATATATATATATATATATATATATATATGTATATATATATATATATATATATATATATAATGTTTATCCAATTGATTTGTATTTGAAAAATAAAGTATTATGAGTTGAGTTTTTTTTTTTTTTTTTTTTACAGTGTTCATTGTGTAAAACCTTCACTGCTTGAATTCACTGACGAAAAACAGGACAAACTAAAACAATCATGTTATGTCAGAGCAATGATTCGAAGCACATTCATGGGGTCTCTTGACTTCATTGGGGGTCCGGGACTCCCTCTAATACACCCTCAATTTGAACACTGCATTGCAGTAATCATATTTCCAAAAACGATGGCAAGCTACACTTTAACAAACAGTCATATTGCTAATGTTTTGATCTTCCTTCTTCAAAACTAAAAGCATCCCATGCAGCCCCCCACCACAAATCACATCATCGACATTAAGGCGCGTCTTCAATGAAACGCATGCAAGATAATGGCGAGTTAAAACATCTACAACCCACAGGAAGCAAGCGGACAACAGTATAAACGTAGGGTAAACGCGGGGGTAATAACGCTGATGAGATCTTAGCAGGGGTGATTTCATTCAGATGTGAATTAGAGCCAAAAACCGGACTCACGCTGAGATTGTACTTAGGCCAATCTCTGTCACTTACACTCACTTACTGTTAATGTGGCCCCCTCCAGGAAGCACACGATTAACTAGCCCAAACTCCAGGACTTATTTCTGGATTATTATTATTACCGCTATCCCGAAACAGCGAGAGTGCGTGTTGGTTAATGGTTATCTCAATGGGCCTGTGCAAAAGGCGGTGAAGATCCCTATAGCTTTATTTCTGTTGACAGACAGAAAAGTTTCACTCAAATAAGAGGACATTAAAGTGCGAACGAGTCGCAGCAGGAGCCGTGTGGTTATTGGGGTTCAAATGGAAAAGTTAGTTTTGGTGCATTCACGGGGTGTGTTTACTTGAAATGGTTTTACAGATCAGCGCTTTAGCTACGATTACTGTGATGTAAACAACACAATCAGTGGAACATACTGATTGTAAAATCAGGTGAAATATCATCAATATAAAGTCAGTTAAAGGCCATCAGGCACAACGCAGAGCAGAGTGAATGTATTTAAAATACAGCAGTGCCATATTGCTCTAATGAAATGATTACAAAAATATTAAAATGTTATTTTAATAATCAAATTCCAAATGCCATATTTTCAGTAGAAGATACAGTTCCTTTTTTTTTTTTTAGATGTTAGGTGTTTAGATATTAGATTTTTAAGGCTATTAGAATAGTTTCCGACATTTTCTTTTAAATTTGAAATTGCAATAAAGTCACACGATAAAAGAGCCTTAAAAAATAAAAGAAATATTAATAAAATATTGCCCACAAAATTTAGCATTTAGTAACTTAAAACAAACGTATCTCTTAATAACGTAAAAAATAAAATGCCTCACTTAATGTTGTCAAAATAAATGCATCACTTAATATCATAAAATATACATATCACTTAATATCGTAAAATAAAAGTATCAGTTAATAACGTAAAAAATAAACGCATCACTTAATATCGTAAAATAAACGCATCACTTAAAGTCGTAAAACAAAGCATAACTTACTGTCGTAAAATAAAGAATCACTTAATGACGTAAAAAGTCAAATGTATCACTTAATTTAAAATAAACCCATCACAATGTCGTAAAAAATAAAATGTATCACTTAAAGTCGTAAAATAAACGCATCACTTAATGACATAAAATAAACGTATCACTTAATGTCGTAAAATAAACGTAACACTTAATGACGTAAAAAATAAAATGTATCACTTAAAGTCGTAAAATAAACGCATAACTTACTGTTGTAAAATAAATGCATCACTTAATGTCGTAAAATAAATGTAACACTTAATGACGTAAACAATAAAATGTATCACATAAAGTCGTAAAATAAACACATAACTTACTGTCGTAAAATAAAGAATCACTTAATGACGTAAAAAATAAAATGTATCACTTAACGTCATAAAATAAATGCATCACTTAATGTCGTAAAATAAATGTAACACTTAATGACGTAAAAAATAAAATGTATCACTTAACGTCATAAAATAAACGCATCACTTAAAGTCGTAAAACAACGCATAACTTACTGTCGTAAAATAAAGAATCACTTAATGACGTAAAAAGTCAAATGTATCACTTAATTTAAAATAAACCCATCACTTAATGTCATAAAAAATAAAATGTATCACTTAAAGTCGTAAAATAAACGTATCGCTTAATGTCATAAAATAAACGTAACACTTAATGACGTAAAAAATAAAATGTATCACTTAAAGTCGTAAAATAAACGCATAACTTACTGTCGTAAAATAAAGAATCACTTAATGACGTAAAAAGTCAAATGTATCACTTAATTTAAAATAAACCCATCACTTAATGTCGTAAAAAATAAAATGTATCACTTAAAGTCGTAAAATAAACGCATCACTTAATGACGTAAAATAAACGTATCGCTTAATGTCATAAAATAAACGTAACACTTAATGACGTAAAAAATAAAATGTATCACTTAAAGTCGTAAAATAAACGCATAACTTACTGTCATAAAATAAACGTAACACTTAATGACGTAAAAAATAAAATGTATCACTTAATGTAAAATAAATGTATCACTTAATGTCGTAAAATAAACATTACACTTAATGACGTAAAAAATAAAATGTATCACTTAAAGTCGTAAAATAAACGTATCACTTAATGTCGTAAAATAAACGTAACACTTAATGACGTAAAAAATAAAATGTATCACTTAATGTAAAATAAACGTATCACTTAATGTCGTAAAATAAACGCATAATTTAATAACGTAAAAAATAAACATCACTTAATGTCGTAAAATAAATGTATTACTAAATATCATAAAAAATAAATGCATCACTTAATGACGTAAAAAATAATATGTATCACTTAAAGTCGTAAAATAAACATCACTTAATAATGTAAAAAATGTATCACTTAATAACCTAAAATAAATGTGTCAGTCAGGAAGGAAGGAAGCTTAATATGCAAAGTTAACAACTATAATTCCTTGAAAAGTGTAAAACTATGATGCTTTTTGTGCAGTAAAAAACACTGCACAAAATATGGTTTCCCACAATGTAATGCACATGACTTGACTTTCCATTTCCTGTGTGAGGAATGAATAATTTGAACAAACCTGAATAATACAATAAAATCAAATGCATGTTTGTTGAATATGAATTTGCCCTGGAGAGTTGCAAGGATTTTGTGCTTGTTATATTTGAATGAGTAGAAGTGAGGGAAAATGTCCCTGTAGACTTGAAGCCTCCAGCTGAGCTTCTGTTCCGCTTGTTTCGTGTGGAATCTGTCAGCCGGCGTTTCTTCATACTGAGTCATTTGGACCTGATCTGATATTGAAATGATCTCACTGTAGACACGCCTGCTATGAATGTGTGTGTATGTGTGTGTGTGTGTGTGTGTGTGTGTGGCCTGAGGCCCTGCATTAGAAAAGGTCTGGTTTCAGTATGGAAGACACATTTTCCATGTTGCAGTGGATAAAAATGGTAATAACCTGCTGTGTGTATGTTTAAGTGTTTAATATGCAAAGCATACTTGTGAAATATTACCACATACAACAATAACTAAGTGTTGTTAGTGTTAAATCAAAATATGTTTCATTTTAATTTTGTATAAAACATTTTATTAATCAAATTAAAGTGTCATCTTTCTGACAAAAGATACAGATACATATCAGTCCCTGATATGTAAATATAATTTTATAATTATTATAATTATTATTATTTAATGTGTTAACAACACAACAAAACACAATACAACACAACATGCATTTACTGTATTATTCAGGTTTGTGCAAATCATTCATTCCTCACACTGGAGAAGGAAGGTCATGTCATGAGCATTGCATTGTGGGAAACAGTATTCTGCGTAGTTTGGTTTGCTTCATGCTGCACATTTTATTGCATTAAAAGTGCCAAAGTCACAATCTTACATTTTCCAGGTTAATCAGCCTAACAATAACACACTTTTAGTTGACTCTGCATATTAAGCTGACAAGAGAAAGCATTTAAAAAAAAAAAACATACTTAAGAGCCCCTTTTTAAGCACATGCTCTCTTCTGTGCCTCTTTTCACTCTCTCTGAATACATCAGGGTAATCAAACACCCCCTGTCGAGTATTTTAAAAGACCATATAGATCTGTGGCAACAGACCCGCCGAGAACAGCACAAAAGCTTGAGCGTATCTCTAGGGCAAACATGATAGCATTACAAAACGAGCAGCTTGTAAAGTGTCTGTGCATTGATGGAATAACATTTAATGACGGTCCAGAGGGAATTAAGGGGCTTTTGAGGGTTTAAACCCCACTGACTGCCCTTCTCACCCTGAAAACACACCGGGATACTTTAAATCCCCTACAAAAATCCCTTCCTAAACAGGGTGATGTCTGAGTTTATGCAGCTGATTTTATGATGATTATGTAGTCAGATAAACTGTGAATGGGTCATATAATGAAACGGAAACACACATAATATTTTTCAAATATTAACAAATACTTTAAAACAAAACTGTAAAATTATATATTTAAAATAATAAATTGATAACACTTTACAATAAGTTTCCATTTGTTAGTATTAGTTAACGAACTAACAAAGGATAATTATTCTAAAGCATTTTTTAATCTTAATTAATTTTATCATTTACTAACACATTATTAAAATCAAAAGCTGTATCTGTTAGTATTATTTAATGGACCTGAGCTGACATGAACTAACAATGAACATAATAATAATAAGAAAAGATTAATACTGTAACAAATGCTGCACTCATTATTAGTTGATAACATGAGAAACATGACTGTAACTAATCCAACCTTATTGTAAAATATTACCAAAATATCCAATAAAAATCTGATTCTGACATTTAAAACGTATATAAAAACATATTTGTATAGGATATACATTAATAGATCCATTTATTAACATTAATATCAGTGATTTGTGAATTTTGGTTGGCATTGGCACAGAGAGTTTATTATATATATATATATATATATATATATATATATATACACACACAAAAGAGAGCAGGTAGGAACAGTGTTCAACACCTCGCATAAATCAGTTTACATATTTACCCTATTCCAGGGCTAATTTTGCAGGTTTATTTCCTAAAATGAAACCTCTTCATCAAGCTCATTGATCCTTGCAAATCTGGAGCAATATGATTGTTTGTATAATAAATTAACTTATGATTCATCTGATGTTTGGGGCTGGAGAGAGGGAGGGCTGTGTTTAGCTGGAGCTGCACAAGTTTCTGTGGTTAATTTAAAACATTAAAGCACGGGAACGAGCTTCTCCATCAAATGTCCGACTTCCATTTACATTTCTTGCATACAAGTCAATTTGTGTCTGGACCAGGCCATAAATCACTGCCAGGCCGGGCCACAGAGCCTGGAGATCCACAAATTAGCTGTGCACGCTTCTTAAACAGAAAAAAGGGCTCCAATTTAAAAAGCCATTTACACACAGAACCAGCACTTAGCGCTTCAGTCTCTGCCCTCTCAGCGAAAACAGAACAAACCTGTGCTGCTTTACACAGTTCAACAGTAAGACGCTAATGTTTGCTTCCAGATAACATGAGCATGACATGAAGAATCACTAATGAGATTTCTTTCACATTTCAATTGCTTCACTTTAGACAGCAAGGAGATGAAATCAAATGAAGCCTTCTGCTTCTCAAAATGTTTCTACTGAGAAAAAGACTCAAGTCAATTTCAGTTTATCCTATAGTTTCAGAAGATGTCTACGCAATTTGCCATAAGACCTAATTTTGTGATCAAACCAGAGATCCTACATTCTTAAAAATGCTGGGTTGAAAATGGACATTGGGTTGGGTTAAATGTTTGCCCAACCTGCTGGGTAGTTTTATTTAACCCAACTATTGTTTAAATATTACTGTATTGCTTGCTTAAAATGAACCCAAAGTATCTTGGAAATTAACATTTATTAATAAGTTTAATGAATAATATTAAACAATAAATATGTATTAAATTGATTCAGACACATAATTACTAGATGCAACAATAATAATAAAAAGCATTTATTAATATGTTCACCTTTTGATTATTATTGTTGTCTCTGGTAATTATGTGTCTAATTTTGAATTTCCAACCTATTTTGGGTTCATTTTAAGTCAGCCATATAGTCATTTTTAAACAATAGTTGATTTAAATAAAACTGTCCAGCACATTGGGCAAACATTTAACCCAACTGCTGGGTTAAAACAACCCAACTGCAGGGTTTGTCCATTTTTAATCCAACTTGGGTTGTTTTTTTTGTTTGTTTGTTTTTTTTTAGAGTACATATACTATATATGGTGGATATACTATATTTAATCAAATTTTGCATTATATATGTCAAAAATCAATGTCAAAGTCTCAGACTTTTTAAAAACAACCCAAGTTGGGTTGAAAATGGACGAACCCAGTGATTGGGTTGTTTTAACCCATCAAATGCCTTGCTTTAAACCAGTGGTTGGGTTAAATGTGAGCCCAACATGCGGAGTAGTTTTATTTAACCCAACTATTGTTTAAAAAAAAATGCTGTATTGCTTGCTTAAAATGAACCCAAAATATGTTAAAAATTAACATTTGCTAATATGTTTAATAAATGAGCATTTATTAATAAGTTTAATGAATAATAATTAAAATTGCTGATTAAGAAATGTTCACCTTATGATGATTATTGTTGCCTCTAGTAATTACGAGTCTGATTTTGAATTTCCAACATATTTTAGATTCATTTAAAACAATAGTTGGGTTAAATAAAAATGCCCAGAAGGTTGGGCAAACATTTAACCCAACCGCTGGGTTTGTCCATTTTCAACACAACTTGGGTTGTTTTTAACCCAGCATTTTTTTTAGAGTGTATACTAAATCTTCAAATAAACAAATTGAATGCTATATTGCAGCATATTGATGTGATGACCAAATCTGAAAGAGGTGGATGGAAAAGACGCAGTCTTAGAAGAGAGACAAAGTAGGGGGGGAAATACAATGGATAAACACATGCACCTGTGAATACATGAACTCTGTTCACCACTTTTTCCCTTGTTCCTTCAATAAGGAACGGCTTTCAGAGTCACTGATCTCCCCTGCAGAAACTCTGCGCTCTGTAAAACAGCTACTGCACTCCGACATGTTGCAGGAAATAATTGATGACCCCCTTCACGGGATCCTCAGACGGCACGTTGGGAAATCATTTTCAATCTTTGACTTAGCAGATGAAACAAATGCTCCCGGCTTACTTTGTCAATTCTCACTCCTTAGGGTCAAACAAAGTGGTTTTCCAGGGCCGGCCATGAGGCGAGTACGCGAGCAGCCAAGCTGAAAATGTCTCTTGTCCTCCACAAAATGGTGCAATGTAGCATTTCATTTAGCCCCCCTTTGTTATTTGTCTTTGACAGAGTTGTAATAGGAAGCACCTTCATATTCATTGAGCAGGTGACCCCTGAGCGCTGCGGGCCCCTGAGCACTGCGGGCCCTCGCTGTACAGTGAGCCGGCTCTAAACTATTTATTCTGCACACTACACGCAGGACGGAGAAGTCAGGAAAAGTCAGCAAAGTGAGGGAAGTAATATAATAAAAAATGAAATAAAGACAAAGTTAGAACAAAAGAAAGCTGCAGTCTGATTATGTACTTTTATAAAGGCACATCAATTGTGCAGATGAACACTATATAATATGATATGGTTGGTTGTTTTGTTGAACAACTGAAGTTGTAAATATAGAACATTGAGTACTATCTCAATCTTTCTTCTACAAAAAGTCAATGTGTATTTGTAATTATTTGTGAAATGTATTAATTAATGAGTGAAAATTGTTTCAAAATAAATCCTACACCATTTTTTTTCAGTGCATCAAAATATATACAAAATTTATAAAAATGTATAAAGAAATTTCTGACTGTTTACAATTAAATTAATGAACTAATGAACTGTTAAGCATTATAAAATGTAATCTTTGTAGGTGTTATTATTAAAAATTGGCTGCATAAATATTATACCATTAATTTTATCCACTGACATTTCTTTTTTCCATAGTGTAATAGCATGAAACAAGCCAACCAACTCTAAAATAATAATTCACATTACAAACTCTGATTCAAAACAAAAACACATTTTAAAATCATAAGAAAAGACAAGGAATGAGTAATTATTTTATGAGGCAATGAACACATGAAGCATTGCAAATTATGTAATCAAATCAAATATTGCAGGCCAATTCGCGTACTTAGGCACTATTCTATGCTGTTTTGTAGTATAAATAGAGAGAGTAGTGTTTACACTAAAAATAGTGTTTACAAATAAAAAATGCACTTTAAATACTCGGATGATACACTTCATCAATCACTTAATTAACCGAAAAAACAAAGTGTGGAAAGTTGGACAGTTCATATACTCAACTGTCGCAGCTTTAATTACATAACAAAGGGGGGGGAGCTATCAGACTCCAAATTTGAATGACACAATAACCTTTTAAAATTCATAATTACACAGTTGAGTACATAGTGCATAAGTATATAAGTGCAGTATAGTGCCTCATTAAGGACACAACTAAAAATATGGTAAAATATAAAACTGTTATATACAAAGTATTTCAAGTTTCTTATGTATTATTGTGTGCACATTTTAATGTGATTTCAAACCATTTTCAAGTGCAACAATACGCGAGTTCTCGTACCCATCTTCTTGAGCTTGAACAAATAAAAACTTGTGTAAAAATGTCCTCATAAACACAGTCGGTTTTGTATTAAATGAATGTAAACAGTTGAGAAAGAAAACGCATGTGCAACAGTATATCAGATGCTGCATTAGGTCTTAAAGTGACAGCAGCCTAATAAACCTGCCGTCTATTATTACTATTAAATCAAAGAAGAAAAAGAAAATCAATTATTGATTTTGACTGTATAACTTTTGTAACTTTAATAAGGATTAAAATATATTTTATTAATACAAAGAACACTATGCGGTGTTATTTTACATTTGATTAGAATTTCTGTACCTGAACTTTTAGTTGTATTTATTTGTGCTATTGCTAATTTGTGTATTTGCACTTATTTTATTACAGTTTACTTGTCTTTAAGAATTTTTGACATTTATATTAGTTAGTGCATTTGTTTTTGCTGTGGTATTTTTGTTAAAATGTTGGTGTTCTTTAGGTTACTGATTTTTTGTAGGCTGCTGTATATAAATATACAGGTGCTGGTCATATAATTATATAATTATATATAAAGTTCATTTTTTTATTGTAAATTATTTTAAAAAATGAAACTTTCATTTATACTAGATTCCCTACATGTAAAGTAAAACATTTCAAAAGTTTTTTTTTTAGTTTGTTGATTAGAGCGTACAGCTAATTAAAGTCCAAAATCCAGTATCTCAAAATATTAGAATATTTACATTTGAGTTTCATTAAATGACCATCCCTACAGTATAAATTCCGGGTATCTCTTGTTCTTTGAAACCACACTAATGGGGAAGACTGCTGACTTGGCAATGGTCTAGGAGACAATCATTGACAGCCTTCACAAAGAGAGTAAGTCACAGATGGTCATTACTGAATGGGGTGGCTGTTTACAGAGTGATGTATCAAAGCATATTAAATGCAAAGTTGACTAGAAGGAAGAAATTGGGTAGGCAAAGGTGCACAAGCAACAAGGATGACCACAAGCTTGAGAATACTGTCAAGTAAAGCCGATTCAGACACTTGGGAGAGCTTCACAATGAGTCAAATGAAGCCGGAGTCAGCGCATCAAGAGTCACCACACTCAGACATCTTCAGGAAAAGGACTACCAAGCCACTTCTGAAACAGAAGCAATGTCAGAAGCATCTTACCTGGGCTAAGGAGAAAAAGAACTGGACAGTGAACAGTGGTCGAAAGTCCTCTTTTCAGATAAAAGTAAATTTTGCATTTCATGTTGAAATCATGGTCCCAGAGTCTGAAGGAAGACTGGAGAGGCACAGAATCCAAGCTGCTTGAAGTCTAGTGTGAAGTTTCTGAAGTCAGTAATGATTTGGGGGGCCGTGACATCTGCTGGTGTTGGTCCATTGTGTTTTATCAAGTGCAAAGTCAATACAGCCATCTTCCAGGAGATTTTGGGGCAGTTTATGCTTCCATCTGCTGACAAGCTTTATGGAGATGCTGATTTCCTTTTCCAGCAGGACTTTAGCACCTGCCCACAGTGCAAAAACCACTTCCAAGTGGTTTGCTGACCATGATATTACTGTGCTTTATTGGCCAGCCAACATGCCTGACCTGAATCTATGGGATATTTTCAAGAGAAAGATGAGAAACAGTCGATCCAACAATATACAGATGATCTGAAGGCTCAATAGTGCCTCAGCAGTGCCACAGGCTGATCACTTCCATGCCACACTTCACTGATGCTGTAATTTGTGCTAGGAGCAAGTCATTTGCTGTAATATGTGCTGCCGACCAAGTATTGAGTGCACAAATGAACATACTTTAAAGAACTTGAACTTTTCTGTTTTGCAAATCCATTTTTTGATTGATCTTAGGAAATATTCTAATATTTTGAGATTGGACTGGATTTTGGACTTTCATGAGCTGTACGCTCTAATCATCACAATTTAAAAAAAAAAAAAAAAAAAAAAAAAAAAAAAACTTTTGAAATGTTTTACTTTACATGTAGGGAATCTAGAATATATGAAAGTTTCATTTTTAAAAATAATTTACAATAAAAAAATGAACTTTTTCACAATATTCTAATTATATGACCAGCACCTGTAAATGTTTGACTAAATGTTTTAAACATAATCGGAATAGCTAAAATTCAAATGTTACCGAACCCTATACTATAAAAATATTTGCCAACCAGCAGGGGCTAATGGCACCTTGCTAACCAGTCGAACCCTGAGCCCTATGAGGGAGACTTACTCGATTATGTCATTTGCAAAGTTTTATCAAAGTAGGATTTTCATGCAACACATTTTTTTTAGGCTAAAATACCACTTATGGCTATAATACATCATCAATTAACCTCAGAGTCTGGAAAGGTTTATGTTATGGCTTAAAATCCAGATCTCTGGAGAAAATTTATGAGACTTTTACTACCAGAACCCAAATACAATCATAAAAATAAAGGTTCCAACAGGGGATTTTCGCCGTGATTCCACTAAAGAACCTTTTCACTATAAAGAACCTTGTGCAATTGAAAGGTTCTATGTTAAAGGTTCTTCATGTCAGTAAAGAAGCTTTATTTTTAAGAGTGTATTGCACTCTGTTGTGAACTGAAAGGCACAAGATCTTGTAAATGAGTGTGATTGTTAGTGCATACTGTATGTGTGTGTGCTATTAACCTGGCAAGCTGGGAGCAACATTGCATTTCCTATGTACTCCCGTGAGCCGCTATGGTGTGTGTGCATGTGCAAGTGTGAATCAAAGCTGCAGTTTATTCTGTAGCTGCAGGCCAGAAGCGTGCAGCATTATCAACACAATACAGCCATATGGAGAACAGACGGCTCTCGCTCTCTCCGTAAGCATTCAGACAGACCCCTGTCCCCCCGAACACCACCACGGTCACTTTAGGGTTAGCGCTTTAGCATAACAACAAATGAAAGGGAAAGGCCATTTCATTCCCATTTGGAGCCATTATTGTGACGGACGCGGGCGGAGGCAGGCATTCATTGTGATTTAGCGGTCGAGCTCAGTGGACAGGATGGCCTGGAGAATAACGGGAGATAATGAAAACATAATTTATTTAATTCCCCCACACATCCCCGCCAGCTTTTCTTCTGTGCCACGTGAAACAAGAGGAGATGGATGTTAAGATATAATTTGTCTCAACTAGGTGACAACACATGGTCTAAATAACAAAAGCACATCAACAGATTAGATAAACTGACCGAGGAACACTTACTAGTGTAGACTCAGTCTTTCTAGGGAAAAGGACTTTTATCTTGCACCAACACAATATTGCTCTGAAGATGTTCTCACCTCAGTTCAGATGATTTTGTTTGGATATGAAGTTTCCTTGCCAAGTTAGTCTTATGCTCTCTGAGGCTGCCTTTATTTGATCAAAAATACAATAAAAACAGTATTGTGAAAAATTATTACAATCCAGTCTTCAGTGTCACATGATCCTTCAGAAATCATTCTAATATGATGATTTGCTGCTCAAGAAACATTCCTGATTATTATTATTAATGTTTAAAACAGCTGAGCTGCTTTATGATGCTTTGATACATTTTTTAGGGTTCTTTGATGAATAGAAAGTGAATAGAAGTTATTTGAAAAATAAATCTTTTGTAACATTATAAATGTTTTTAATGCCACTTACAATCAATTTAATACATCCTTGTTGAACAAAATTTCTTTAAAAAATCTTACTCACAATTTAATATAAAGTCAGAATTGTGATATAAAGTTGCAATTCTGACGTTTTCCTTGCAATTGCAAATTATCACGCAATTCTGACTTTATAACTTGCAATCCTGACTTTTTTCTCAGAATTGCAAGAACTCACAATTGTGACATTTTTACTTTTTTAATGACTTTTTTTTCCTCAGAATTGTGTTTATATCTCACAATTTCTGACTTTATAACATGCAATTTTGATATATAATGTCAGAATTGTGTGATTGTAAAGTCAGAATTGCGTGATATAAAGACACAATTGCGAGTTTATATCTTGCAATTCTGAGAAAAAATGTCAGTCTTTTTTCCTACTGGACATTATAACACGCAATTGCAAGTTTATATTTTACAATTCTGACTTTATAACTCAAAATTCTGACTTTATATCATGCAATTCTGACTTTAAAACTAGTAATTCTGACTTTATATCTCGCAATTATGACTTTATAACACAATTCTGACTTTATATCTCATAATTCTGACTTTATATGTCACAATTGACTTTATATCACGCAATTCTGACTTTATAAATAGTAATTCTGACTTTATATCTTACAATTCTGACTTTTTAACTAGTAATTCTGACTTTATAAATCGTAATTCTGACTTTATATCTCACAATTGACTTTATATCACGCAATACTGACTTTAACTAGTAATTCTGACTTTATATCTCGCAATTCTGACTTTTTAACTAGTAATTCTGACTTTATATCACACAATTCTGACTTTATAACTCGTAATTCTGACTTTATATCACGTAATTCTGACTTTATATCTCACAATTGACTTTATATCACGCAATACTGACGTTAACTAGTAATTCTGACTTTATATCTCACAATTCTGACTTTTTAACTAGTAATTCTGACTTTATATCATGCAATTCTGACTTTATAACTCGTAATTCTGACTTTATATCTCACAATTGACTTTATATCACGCAATACTGACTTTAACTAGTAATTCTGACTTTATAACTAGTAATTCTGACTTTATAACTCGCAATTCTGACTTTATATCTCGTAATTCTGACCTTATAACTCGTAATTCTGACTTTATAACTTGCAATTCTGACTTTATATCATGCAATTCTGACTTTATATCTCACAGTTGACTTTATATCACGCAATACTGACTTTAACTAGTAATTCTGACTTTATAACTCGCAATTCTGACTTTATAACTCGTAATTCTGACTTTATAACTCGCAATTCTGACTTTATATCTCGTAATTCTGACTTTATATCACGCAATTCTGACTTTATAACTAGTAATTCTGACTTTATATCACGCAATTCTGACTTTATATCATGCAATTCTGACTTTATAACTCGCAATTCTGACTTTATATCTCGTAATTCTGACTTTATAACTCGCAATTCTGACTTTATATCACGCAATTCTGACTTTATAACTAGTAATTCTGACTTTATATCACGCAATTCTGACTTTATAACTAGTAATTCTGACTTTATATCATGCAATTCTGACTTTATAACTCGTAATTCTGACTTTATATCTCACAATTGACTTTATATCACGCAATACTGACTTTAACTAGTAATTCTGACTTTATATCATGCAATTCTGACTTTATAACTAGTAATTCTGACTTTATATCACGCAATTCTGACTTTATAACTAGTAATTCTGACTTTATATCATGCAATTCTGACTTTATAACTCGTAATTCTGACTTTATAACTCGCAATTCTGACTTTATATCTCGCAATTCTGACTTTATAACTCGCAATTCTGACTTTATATCATGCAATTCTGACTTTATATCCCGTAATTCTGACTTTATAACTCGCAATTCTGACTTTATATCACGCAATTCTGACTATATAACTAGTAATTCTGACTTTATATCATGCAATTCTGACTTTATAACTCGTAATTCTGACTTTATATCTTGCAATTCTGACTTTATAACTCGCAATTCTGACTTTATATCACGCAATTCTGACTTTATAACTAGTAATTCTGACTTTATATCACGCAATTCTGACTTTATAACTAGTAATTCTGACTTTATATCATGCAATTCTGACTTTATAACTCGTAATTCTGACTTTATATCTCACAATTGACTTTATATCACGCAATACTGACTTTAACTAGTAATTCTGACTTTATATCATGCAATTCTGACTTTATAACTAGTAATTCTGACTTTATATCACGCAATTCTGACTTTATAACTAGTAATTCTGACTTTATATCATGCAATTCTGACTTTATAACTCGTAATTCTGACTTTATAACTCGCAATTCTGACTTTATATCTCGCAATTCTGACTTTATAACTCGCAATTCTGACTTTATATCATGCAATTCTGACTTTATATCCCGTAATTCTGACTTTATAACTCGCAATTCTGACATTATATCACGCAATTCTGACTATATAACTAGTAATTCTGACTTTATATCATGCAATTCTGACTTTATAACTCGTAATTCTGACTTTATATCTTGCAATTCTGACTTTATAACTAGTAATTCTGACTTTATATCATGCAATTCTGACTTTATAACTCGTAATTCTGACTTTATAACTCGCAATTCTGACTTTATATCTCGCAATTCTGACTTTATAACTCGCAATTCTGACTTTATATCATGCAATTCTGACTTTATATCCCGTAATTCTGACTTTATAACTCGCAATTCTGACTTTATAGCACGCAATTATGACTATATAACTAGTAATTCTGACTTTATATCATGCAATTCTGACTTTATAACTCGTAATTCTGACTTTATATCTTGCAATTCTGACTTTATAACTCGCAATTCTGACTTTATAACTCGTAATTCTGACTTTATATCACGCAATTCTGACTTTATAACTAGTAATTCTGACTTTATAACTCGCAATTCTGACTTTATATCTCGTAATTCTGACTTTATAACTCGTAATTCTGACTTTATAACTCACAATTCTGACTTTATAACTCACAATTCTGACTTTATCTCGCAATTCTGACTTTATAACTCGCAATTCTGACTTTATATCATGCAATTCTGACTTTATATCCCATAATTCTGACTTTATAACTCGCAATTCTGACTTAATATCATGCAATTCTGACTTTATATCTCACAGTTGACTTTATATCACGCAATACTGACTTTAACTATTAATTCTGACTTTATAATTCGCAATTCTGACTTTATAACTCGTAATTCTGACTTTATAACTCGCAATTCTGACTTTATATCTCGTAATTCTGACTTTATAACTCGCAATTCTGACTTTATATCACACAATTCTGACTTTATAACTAGTAATTCTGACTTTATATCACGCAATTCTGACTTTATAACTAGTAATTCTGACTTTATATCATGCAATTCTGACTTTATAACTCATAATTCTGACTTTATAACTCGCAATTCTGACTTTATATCACGCAATTCTGACTTTATAACTCATAATTCTGACTTTATATCTCACAATTGACTTTATATCACGCAATACTGACTTTAACTAGTAATTCTGACTTTATATCATGCAATTCTGACTTTATAACTAGTAATTCTGACTTTATATCACACAATTCTGACTATATAACTAGTAATTCTGACTTTATATCATGCAATTCTTACTTTATATCTCGCAATTCTGACTTTATAACTCGCAATTCTGACTTTATATCTCGTAATTCTGACTTTATAACTCGCAATTCTGACTTTATATCTCGTAATTCTGACTTTATAACTCGCAATTCTGACTTTATATCACGTAATTCTGACTTTATAACTCATAATTCTGACTTTATAACTCGTAATTCTGACTTTATATCTCGTAATTCTGACTTTATAACTCGCAATTCTGACTTTATATCTCGTAATTCTGACTTTATAGCATGCAAATTCTGACTTTATAACTAGTAATTCTGACTTTATATCATTAATATCACGGAATTCTGAAGATTCCATACTTTGATGTAAAGAGAAAAATCAAGAACAATTAAAAACAAGTGCATTAAATAAAACTTTTGAAGTTAATAAATCAAAAGCAGCTGTAAACTACAGCCATATAAACTAATAAATTAACAAATGCATAAATTAAATCCTCTGGCTCTTCTAAGACAGTCTCTAGTTTAATTATCAGTGTAGATGGTGTCGATAATTATCGGTCCATCTGTGTGTAATGAATAGACTGAGTCATAATCTCTCTCTGATGGCTTTAGGACACAGCAGGGTCCTCTAAAGGAGACTAGACTCTATTGATCCTCAACGTAAACGCTCTTTACAATGTTAATAGTCTAATTTGCTTCAATGATTTCTCCCTGTGTTTTGCTAGTCAAGGACAGGCTAATTTATACTTAACTGGAGGTCCCAGTCAACAGCCCTGGAACGAGAGACTTCCTGTATGAAAATGTAGGCCATTCCAGAGGGAAACCGATGATCACGCTGACCATTAGTTCTTCTTTATTTGCCCTTCTACAGGCAATTATCATGAATTAATGCTGCAGAGCCCGGTTTCTAGCATTAGCCTTGTCAATGAAATGAAATTCTCTCGGCCAATAGAAGACACAAAAACCACAAAGCTCTTAATGAGGATGAGGTGAGGCATTAGCATTATATTACTCACTGAAATGCCCATTTTTATCAATCAAATGCATGTGGCAGGCCTGAACATCAATAATGTGAGCTGGTTAACATTATAGAATGAGTTTCATCATTGGTTCATATCAGAACAACTATATACCATTAATTTTATACATATCCATAGTGCAGCTGTTCGGTTGTCAACAATAGACAGACTTTCCTTAAAAGTGCTGTTTTTGGGATTTCACACACACACACACACACACACACAAAAAATAAATAAATAAAATCTTGAAAAACAATCAATACACTGACACACTCCTGCTGGGTTGCTGACAGACACTATTAACCTTAAATCAACCTGGTTGCTAAATCAGTGTCACTCAAAGTTAATAACAAGTGTAATCAAATTCATTATGTTAATATAATCTGATTTCTTTGTGCGTTATGCAAATCATCCCTAAATATAATGAGTCGTGACAGATGACCAGGATTTAAAGAGTCTAATATTTCTTTCTCATCCTGCTCAAGTGTTAACATGCAGTTTGACTTAAAAAAAAAAAAAAAAATTAAAATGTAGATGCAAAGCTGAATTTTCAGCATCATTACTCCAGTCTTCAGTGTCACATGATCCTTCAGAAATCATTCTAATATGATGATTTGCTGCTCAAGAAACATTTCTGATTATTATCAATGTTGAAAACAGTCGTGCTGCTTCATATTTTAATGGAACCATGACACACATTGATAAATAGAAAGTTCAAAAGAACAGCATTTACTTGTCTTTATCCGTCTTTGCTGTCATTTTTTTTATCAATTCAATGCATAATAAAATTGCATTAAATAATGTATTAAATAATGCATTAATAACACATAGGGCCCTATAATACATCCGGCGCAATGCGACGCAAGGCGCAGCGCAAGTGTGTTTGTTAGTTTGCGTCCGGTGCCGTTCGCGTTTTCCCGTTCAGCGCCACGTCCTTAAATTAGTAAATGCATTTGCGCCAGTTAATGCGCCCATGGGCGTGCTGGTCTAAAAAAGAGGTGTGTTCAGGCGCATTGCCGGCGCATTGCTATTTTAAGGAGCTGAAAATAGACTGCGCCATAGACCAACTCAAACCTGGTCTAAAGTCTAAAGTCAATGGCGCAATATTTTTTTGTTAGAGCGCGTTGGTAGAAACTGCGCCTCTGGGCGCGTCCACAGTGCGCGTTGACTTTGCTTATTACACACATTTGCGCATCACACAACCATGCCAAATATTAAAAACAAAAGGATTACAGTGAAAAAGAATATTATTGTGTAGGCTACATAAATATAAAAATGTAATGATGAATAGTCATTGCTTGTATTAGAATTAGGCTACCTATTTTCAATTCAGCCTATTACTACTTATAATGATGAACGAAATTGGCTAATTAATTGAACAATCGTGCCATTACACACACATATATATTAACAGACTCATTGCGCGGAGCTATTTGAAAGCCTGCATCCAACGCAGACGACTGAAAGATTGACTGGCCACTTAACAGATAATTTCAGCAAAACATCACTCATTGAACTCCTCAGTTGAATCGGTGTGTTTAATAAGTCAGTGTATTTTATAATGTTACGTAATATATATATATATATATATATATATATAACTTCGCGCACGAGCAGATCGGTTTCTTCGCTTGAAAAGCGTTCAGCTTTTCCGCCAACAAATTCCGCCATGTAAATAGCAATCCGCCATGGCGCGCTCTTAAAGGGAATGGGAGATGACACTCTGATTGGTTTATTGAACGTTACGCCCATTACTCATTAAGAGAATAGGGACAACCCATTTCAAAAATGCGCCCCGGCGCACGGACCGTTTTTCCGTCGTTAAAATAGCAAAAGTGGATTTGGACACGCCCTGAGTGCACCTGCGCCGTGCGCTTTACACTTTGCGTTTAGATCGTTAAAATAGGGCCCATAAAATGATAATTTCTTACTTAAATATTTGAGTTGGGATTATATTAAAAAAAAAAAAAAACATAACAAATTGGTCACAATGGTCACATATACAATTTAGCATGTCTATTCAAAAAAATATTTCAGTGCAGAATGCTGCAATTGATCAGTCGGAGTGTGCCGTTTTCTAGAGAGTTTTAGGGTACGTTTACACAACAACAATGTAATAAAAATGGATTAATGTTTTTTACTTACAGACGACAACATTGTCAAAATGATCCCCTTTCACATGGATTCAAAAACAATTAAAAACGCTGTATTATACTGCCAGTAGTTGGCGATGTATTTTTTTAAAGAAACACTACACGCCTATAAACTGAACACATAATACGCATTCGCATGAGGTCACCATTTTCACAAATGTGCTTTTTTGTAGTTTACACAGAGACGATAACGGTATTGTTTAAAAAAAAAAAAAAAAAAAAAGCTTGCACTTTGAAACCCGTTTTCAAAAGTTTGCATTTTCAAGTCCCCAAAACGCCATTGTCGTGTAAAGCCATGGGTATACTTAGTTTTTTTTTTTACGTGTACGCTTGCATATGCGAATGCACAGTTTTGAGCAATCTCTTGCCACAAGTTACAACCCATGTAAATATATTTGTATTCTTTCATGCTAGAGTTGTACAAATGAGGGTACTTTCTAACCTCTTCGCACAATCTCTCGTCTATATAGGCCTCCACCGCATACTCTTCTGATGACGAAATTCACATCACGCACACTGTACGCTGACCCTCGCGTATGCGTAAAAAGTGAACTACACTTTGGGCTTCAATGAACAGCCAAAACACATAAAAAGTTTTCTGCTTTTAGCTGAAAACAGTGTGGTGTAAACGGCCCCTCAGTTTACAAAATACATGTAACCCATGATGAGGAAAATATAGTGAAGTTTGATGATGAACATGCCAACAACTACTCCAATGCACACCCTGATTATTATACGTTTCACAGAGTGGCTAATCATAGACAGTAAAAGACAAATATAGAGAGTGAGAGAAAGGAAAATGAGCTTCGATCTTTCCCTGAGCTCACCCATCAAGAGATTTGGAGGTTAGTGAGTTGCTGCGGCCGATCAAGACCTTGCCCTGAGTGAGTCAGGCTAAATCAATGCTAATTACACTGCCATCTGCACGGCACTGCGTCCTGAGTCACACCTGTTCACTTCGAGAGAGACATGAGTGTTGTCAAAGAGTTTCTGACATTATCTGTGGTTATTAGTCATTGATAGTTTCTGTGCATTCAATTCAGTTTAGTCCACATACTGTAACTGTGTTCCACAACTCTTCAAACTTTAAAACCTCAATGATCATGAACATGATCAAACTTAAAGGCTGATCCAGCTAGATAACACCATAGTTTGTGCCAGTATAAGTTTCAGAGGTGTTCGCTCACCAATAATCAGTGTCTGTCAATGTTTTGCCCGCTGAAAGTGAGCTGCCATTACATCAGCCAGAGAAACAAATGAGGGCCATTTCTGCACCGCTGCTCTGTCTGATATGTCAATAAACTCGCAGCAGCGAGAGGAACAGCACAGATGGATTTTTCTCTGGAAGTCAGACAAACAGAGGGACACGTCTGAGTTTTCTCTTAGAGTGGAATCAGTCAGACAAAACGAGACGAGTTACGCACAACTAGCGCAAGTGATGGTGATACAGGTGTGAGATTTCAGTGTCAGGTGTGATTGACTGGAGTTAAAACTTAGTTAAATTGTGCAATAACATTTTGATCTAGAATGTTTTTGTTAATATATCAAAGCAATTTGTATGTGTTAATCAAAGTTTCCAAATTAGTTGGCTAACAGCAAATTAAAGGTGCCCTAGAATTAAAAATTGAATTTTCCACGGCATAGTTGAATAACAAGAGTTCAGTACATGGAAATGACATACAGTGAGTCTCAAACTCCATTGTTTCCTCCTTCTTATGTAAATCTCATTTGTTTAAAAGACCTCCGAAGAACAGGAGAATCTCAACATAACACCGACTGTTACGTAACAGTCGGGATCATTAATATGTACGCCCCCAATATTTGCATATGCCAGCCCATGTTCAAAGCATTAGACAAGGGCAGAACGTCTGGATGTGCACAGCTGAATCATCAGACTAGGTAAGCAGGCAAGGACAACAGTGAAAAATGGCAGATGGAGCAATAATAACTGACATGATCCATGATTACATGATATTTTTAGTGATGTTTGTAAATTGTCTTTCTAAATGTTTCATTAGCATGTTGCTAATGTACTGTTAAATGTGGTTAAAGTTACCATCGTTTATTACTGTATTCACGGAGACAAGAGCCGTCGCTATTTTCATTTTTAAACACTTGCAGTCTGTATAATGCATAAACACAACTTCATTCTTTATAAATCTCTACAACAGTGTGTAATGTTAGCTTTAGCCCGTTAGCTGCAGCCTAGCTACTATCAAACTCATTCAGAATCAAATGTAAACATCCAAATAAATAGCCTACTAAACTCACATGATCTGACGCATGCATGCAGTATGCATGACGAACATCTTGTAAAGATCCATTTGAGGGTTATATAAGCTGTGTGAACTTTGTAAATGCACTGTATTATAGTCGAGAGCTCAGAGGGGGAAGGGAGCGAGAGATTTAAAGGGGCCGCAGCCTGAATCGGTGCATATTTAATGATGCCCCAAAATAGGCAGTTAAAAAAATTAATTAAAAAAAATCCATGGGGTATTTTGAGCTGAAACTTCACAGACACATTCAGGGGACACCTTAGACTTATATTACATCTTGTAAAAAAAACATTCGATGGCACCTTTAAACAATTCACATTTATTTAAATAAATAAATATTTCTGCCTAATTATTAATTTGATTAATTATAAGAAGTATTAATTGCATATACTGTATAAAATGATTTGGCGGAAATCATCTCCTGCAGTTCTTATTGTAATTACAAAGTAAGTTTCTTTACACCAACACCTGTGTTGACTTATTAAACAAAAAGATCACTGCCTTTGGCAGTAGGCATATAAAGTACCACAATAAAATGATTAGCTTAAAAGAAGCTTTTAGAAAAATGGCAGAATGGATCCTCGATGGACATCGCCAAATGTTTCTGCATCCTCAAAGTAAACATTTAACTTTTAAATGTAACTTGTTAACTGCTTTCAAATGTCATTCATCTTGTGTTCACCCTCTGGTGCTGTTTGTGTTGTAAAACTTTATGAACATTTAGAATATTTTACTTCATCGGAATGATATAAAACTTGGTAAAGGTTTTGGAACTTGTTATATGAACACACACACACACACACACACACACATGTTTGTTTTTGTGAATTGTGGGGACTTTCCATAGACTTCAATGCATTTTACACTGAACAAACTGTACATTCTATCCCCCTACCCTGCCCCTACCCCTAAACCTAACCCTCACAGGAAACTGTGCAAACTTTTACTTTTTCACAAAAACTCATTCTATATGATTTATAAACCCATTTACATTGTGGGGACCGCTGGCTGGTCCCCACGATGTAGGTGAACTCAGGTTTATATTACATCATGGGGACATTTGGTCCCCACAATGTAATATAAACAAAAGCACACACACACACACACACACACACACACAAAACATAAACATGATTCGAAAAGGTTAAATGGTCCTGAAAAAATAGTCACACTTGTACTGTTCGCGGTCAAAAATTACAGCATTGGAAATTAATGGGAAGCGAATTTCATCTAGTGGAAACGTGGTACTGCGCCCAAACAAAATCTTACTGAAAGTTCATTTTTTGAGATATCATCCTCAAATTTGGAACACAAGTTGTTTATATTCATGGCTTTGATTATATTCAGATATTTTGATTTCCAGTTTTAGAGTAAAACACGTTTTGGAAAAAATACCAACAGGAATTTGGATTATTGCAGTGATCAACAAATTTTATAATTCTTACACATTTTGTTCATCGTGACAATCTTCACAAATGAACACAATCTTTATGAATTTTAAAACATAAATACTGTGAACTACAGAAATACCAAAAGTAAAAAGCTAAACATCAGCTAAACAAAGTACACCACAGTCACATGATTTCAGCATCACCACCATTATGCTTCTGACTGTTTCAGTTTTTATTTAAGCATTTTTCCCTGCAATTTTGAATAAGAATAGTTTGCAAGAGTGTGATTATAAACACAACGTGTCTGTGAAAGTGGACTAGTGAGTTTACCTGGGGTATTTCCCAAAGCGAACTATGGTTGCAAACTCCGTCATTACCAATAGAGTTCAATGGGACTTACAATCATAGTTGACTAACAGTGCTTTTGGGAAACGCACCCTAGTTCAGCTGTGACATATCACCCTGTTTAGATTTTTTTCTGTTTTGCACCATTTCCTGACACTAGTCCATAGTTACTGATTTCATTCATCATCTCTGTCAGCTGTGTATTCAACTTCTTTGTATTTAAGTCCTGTGTTTTCATTTTACCTTGGTCTGGTCTTGTTTACGTTTGGTCTTGTTTGCCTGCTTGTCTTCATGTGGATTACCTTGTGGATATTATTAAATACAGTGTGAACCTTTCATCTTCGTCTTCACGCCTTCATATGCAGCATAACCGTGACAGCGTTATGATGTTTAATGTCCCTGACAACCTAAAGTAACTGCTTTATCAAGGGGGTATTACTGATGTATTTTATGCCATAGAATAAAACATAAAGATTTCCTGGGCTTGAGTTCACCACAGACCTTATTTCACACATTTAAAACCCACTGATTTCATTACAATGGAACTGGAAGATCTAAAATGTGACTCATTTCCGGTTTCTCTCTATGGATAAAAATGTCACCCCTGCAGCACTCTTTATCATTAGATATCCATTGTTTATGAATATTTTGCACACCAAACCAAACCCTGCCCAACCCTATGAAATGTGTTGTCTCTGAACGACAGCATTAGTTGTCAAACCTGTTCAACACACCTTTCCTGTCTGTTATGAGCAAGTAAATTGCTGACATTTTCAGAGCTCCTAGAATAACTATAATGCTTTGCATGCTTAAAACCCATCATCTCCACAAGCAAGAATCATTTTAGCACTCTGTGGTGTTCTCTAACGAACTGCGGGTTTGAGTACACGTCCTCTTCGCCACCCAAGCATTAGTAAACTCATAAAGTAAATCATGCAGTAATGAAGACAGACAGACTGCAATGATATGGACTTAAAAACAAGGAAATGTGATCTTGGATATCTGAAAAGATCTTTGAGAGATGGATGGGGAGAGAAGGAGAAAATGGCTAACATTTATTTATTCTTGCTGTTCTCTTCTTCAGTACGACGCCATTAGAGCCAGTGGAAGTGTCCCATTGGCAGTCATTATCAAGGCTATCAGACCGGCCCAGCTAGACTCCAACACAGATATAAATACTATCCTCCACACACACACAGTTTAATGATGGAGCCAAAGCTAATGTCTCTCACCCCCTCCTGATATCTCCTCAAGACTTTTAAAATACAGGAAAATGACAGATATGTGGTGCATGTAAATATATATGGTATACACACACCTTGAAGTGATATAAATGTGTCAACCAGTAGAGATTTTGCTGTAACATGGTAGTCAAGTCAAGGTAAATTTATTTATATAGCACTTATAATGCACATTGATTCAAAGCAAATTTACAGAAAATCATGATGCTAATGTTTGTAATATCTTAATATCTTCATGTCTTATAGTTGCATTTAGCAAATTAGAGCTGGGTGATAATATAGTTACATTTTGTGATGATACACTCTAAAAAATGCAAGGTCAAACATTTAACCCAACCGCTGGGTTTGTCCATATTTAACCCAACATGGGTTGTTTTTAACCCAGCATTTTTTTTTTTTTTTTAGTATAGTCAAGTCTCATTTAAGTATTAACTTCCTCTCAGGTGCTTGTCCGAATCTTTATTAGGGAAATAAATGATTCAGTAGTTCACTCCTAAAATAATTTAACCCCACCACTGGGTTAAAAACAAGCCAAGTTGGGCTGAAAATGGACAAATCCAGTGATTGGGTTGTTTTAACCCAATGGTTGGGTTAAATGTTTGACCCAACCTGCTAGGTAGTTTTATTCAATTCAACTGTATTTCTTGCTTAAAATGAACCCAAAATATGTTGGACATTAAAATGTATTAATATGTTTAATAAATGAACATGTATTCATACATTTAATGACTAATAATTAAAAAACTAAACATTAATTAAATTGCTTAAAAATAAATGTTTTGATTATTATTGTTGCCTCTAGTAATTATGTGTCTGATTTTTAAACCTATTTTGGGTTCATTTTAAGCCAGCCATATTGTAATTTTTAAACAATTGTTGGGTTAAATAAAACTTCCCAGCACACTGGTCAAGCATTTAACCCAACCACTGGGTTTGTCCATTTTCAACCCAACTTGGGTTGTTTTTAACCCAGCATTTTTTTTAGAGTGTACAAGCAATCAAGCATATGCTATCTACTGCAATTCAATTTACAAATGGCCACATCCACCATTACGTTAAAAATAGGGATATAAGATTTTGGTCACACCGCCCAACACTATGTGGTCATTTAAAATCCCACACTAAACCGCTGAGCTCAATGTTGCAAGTGAAAATAAATGAAAAGATGCAAAATGGTATCGGATGCAAACAATATACGATAAAGAGAACAAAACATGATTGATGGGCGGCCTGATACTGTCCTGAGTTTCTGTCCTAATGCTCTGCGCTCACTGCTGATAGGTGCATATATCCATGAAGATGTTTCGACAGCGGTGCTGGGGAAAAAAAAAAAACGAAGCCATCATGTGGTTTTGTTATTAATGGGTCTGTATCGTATGCTCATGGCCAAGGACACAATTTGTATCACAATGCAAATATCTGTCATTAAACGCTGACAGTTCATTTTTCCTGCTAGGGAAAGAAAAATGTTTTTGGGTTTGGTGGGCCACGGCGCTTCAACCAGACAGACTTGAAAGGCGATTTGTAGACAAATGTGTGCTGCCATCAGTTTAGTTCGGATAAAACAGCTTTGAGAGAGTGTGCACTGAAACATTGTACTATTATGATATAAAAAGACTATATAACTGCAAGCAGCAATTATCAGGGTTCCAGTGCTTTAAGGCCTTTAAGCACATGCATAAAAAGGTATTATGTTTTATTTAGCAAGCATGTAACCACTTAGATCATAGATGGAAAAGACAGCCAATACAGGTAGTTTACCATAGGAAATACAGAATATGGTTTTTTAAAGCTTTTTAACAGTTATAGTGCCACATATGGTCCGATCTCCATAAAAGTTGGCATGCTTCTTAAGAGCCATATGCTGCAAGTGCTCACCTATTTTCGTAAAGTTCCAAGTTTTCATTTAGGATTTATAGGCTTTTGTGAGCACTTGGCCACGCCCCTTTTCCTGTTATAGTAACCCAAAGGGTAAAGTTCAACTTTTTTTTGATAATTATTGACCTAGAGCAGGGGTCGGCAACCCAAAATGTTCAAAGAACCATACTGGACCAAAAAAACAAAAAACAAATCTGTCTGGAGCCGCAAAAAAATTTAAAGCCTTATATAAGCCTTATATTAAGGCAACACAGGCTGTAAGTGTATATTAGCTATATTAGCCTACTATCAAAATGACTAAGTAGGCTACAAATACCTACATAATGAGGTATTCCCGAGGTATATATTTAAAAACTGCTGAAAGCAGAAAAAGAAGCAAATGGATCACTGCAATTCACAGAAACAGCTGGACTCCAGGCAGAGAAACATGGATTTGCATTTATTATTTTGTGTCAAATTGTTGGATTCTGAGGTAAAATAATTCCATATATATTGTATTGTTATATATTATGTTGACAAATCATCAATTAAATATTTTCCATCTTATATTCTGCATAATTGTGTGTTTTAAAATAAACACTGACAAAAACTATACTATAAAACTGCTATGTTTTAATATGACGATATATATAACATTGATATAAGTGATTACGCAGAATTAAACCTACCTATATTGCAGTTATATAAAATATTCACAGGCAGATTTGCTTTATGTATTTCCCCGGCGTCAAATCAGGCACATACAAATGTCAGGAAACACGATCCTGGCTGCATGTCAATATCCATGGATTAGGTTTATTTGAAAAGTTGTAAGAAACACTTTCGAGTCCAACCTTTAGTGTAATTTGTTTGTTTTACTCGCGTTTTCTCAGTTTCCTCTATTAAATCCAGTCACGCAGCAGGTTCTTTTGCCACTCAGTCAAGCTGAGGGAACGCGCTTTCGGCGGGAAAGTGACGTCGATGCATACCCTCGCGCCGCGCTGAAACGTGTGTCGCAAGCTATGACGCAAATCTTCGTTGACAGAAATGTTGAAATTTAATATTTATTATACACATTTTTAAAGCATTTGAAAACGTTAAGAATGTTTGTGTCATGTTTGTCCTCCTACAGAAACCATATGAAAACAAAAAATATTTTTCCATTTTAATACATTTTTGAAAAAGCTCCAGGGAGCCACTAGGGGGGCGCTAAAGAGCCGCGGGTTGCCGACCTCCGACCTAGAGAGTCCATAGAATTGTACTGCACTGGTTACTGCATAATCACGAATATTTAATGAACAATTTGATGGACAGCGGCAGTCCTAGAGGCAAAGTTGCTCAGAATGAGGAATTCTACCAATGTTGTGGGCATGTGCGAAAAATCGCTTTATATACAATGCTTTACGCACATGAAAAACACGAAGGCGCCCCCCGTTGGCTGATTTCTTTTGAATTTCTCACAGGCCTCTAGGGCCGTGAGTCAAAAAGGCAAGTTTTGTTCCAAATGGCCTCCGTTGACCTTGTCTGATAGCTGCTCAAACTTTGATGAACATGTTTTTCGATATAATTTAATGTCCTCATAGAAAATCATGGCACTCTGCACACAGACACTCAATTGTGTCAAGTCAATTGGACTAACGGTGAAGTAGTTATAGCCATTTTCATGTTTTTCCTTTTATAACGCCACCAAGTGGCCAGTCACAGCGTCCTTTCTCACATGACCACAGAATGAGCTCTTAGGCGTGCTGAGTTTGGTGATAATATCTGTTCATGAGTCTTGGCGGTCCTTAGGGGCCATGAATCGAAATTTCAACTTTTTTTTTCTTTATATAATTATGACAGACTCCGGAGAATCTCACTGCACTGGTTTGGTTCTGATCAGGCCTAGGACTAGTTCGCAAAAGTATTTTCAAAAAATCCAAAATACCTGAAAATTTTGCAAGAACGATGAGCAAATCTGACGCATGCATTTTGTTGTCAGGTCGATCGGGGCGAGCTTTGCTGACGTTGTAGATGGTGTGAGTACTTCCAGCCCTCAAAGTTTCAAGTCTTTACGACTTACGGTTTGGTCTGTCTGATTATTTTTAGGAGAGAATGCTGATCCTTTAACAATTTTAACAATTACTATAGGATTTCAGCGCTACGTGCATGAACCCCTAAATATATAATCGAAATATTTTCTATCCATACGCTTCATGACAGTCACAAAATACTATGTACTGCATTTTTAGGTCTGATAAATGATCAAAATTTGAAATCAAATTAATTAAATGACGGCAATGAGTCATACTAACCAAATATAAAAATGTGTTTACAATCACTCTTGTAAATTTGCAGTGCAAATAGTCAAAATACTGTGAAATGTGTAGCGAAGGCCCGTGAGCAGAGGTTGTGGCCACCGTAATGGATGGTCTCATGGGAACAGCAGCTTTGACGCTTATTGATTTCCCCGTTCTTGAGTATCCATTCATTCTCCACTCACTCTTTCTTTTTTGCAACTCTGATCAGTTAATTTACATTTAAGCCAGTTGCTGCTGGAGGCAATTAACTCTACAGGTTCATTAGAGCTTGCTCTGACTTATTAATTAATCAATCTGTGTGTTTGTGTGTGTGCATGGAGTGGAGAATTAGCATGGAATAAAACACACACTCATAAACGGCTTTATGCTTCCTTGCAGGTTCAGCACTGCGTTGATTATGCACTACTAAAGCCATGAGATACAACAAATTAAGGAGGACTATAAGATACCAGGAGAGAGCGTTCCGTTAGCATTCCCATTCATTTCAAATGCAGATGCTCAGATAGAGAAGGACTCCCTCAAAAACACACAATTTAAAGGATTAGTTCAGTTTCGTGATAATTTACTCACCCCCATGTCATCCAAGATGTCTTTCTTTCTTCAGTCAAAAATAAATTAAGGTTTTTGAGGAAAACATTCCAGGATTTTTCTCCATATCGTGGACTTTTCTGGGGTTCAACGGGTTGAAGGTCCAAATGTCAGTTTCAGTGCAGCTTCAAAGATCTCAGATGAGGAATAAGGGTCTTATATAGCGAAATGATCTTGGATGACATGATGGTGAGTAAATTATCAGGAAATTATCATTCTGAAGTGAACTAATCCTTTAAAACCTGCCATCTTTGCTTATGGCTGTTCAGATCTGGGCAGATGTTTTGAGTCTGAGCCGTAAATGATGTTACTATTCGTCACTGACATCGTGACAACAATGAATGGCTGATGACATGCTCAGACCTCAGCAGATAGGGCAAATATCAATACATTTCATTCAGAGCCCTGCAAAAATCAGTAGTAAGACATCTACTATGATATAATGAAACTCGTGAAATTTAAATTCTGCTTGCAAAAGATTACTTTTGAATGGCCCTCAATGGAGAAAAACTCCAGTAGGGACTAACTGGCTCATACTAACAGGGCAAACCTTGACCCCCCGTGTATAACCTAATCTCAGCGGCTGTTTTAAAGACAAATAATGAGGAAAGAGAAAATTAGGAGAGATATAACTGTAAATGAGCCCTGAACGCGGCTCTTGGCTCGTTGGTTGGCGCTGGCTCACATGCACCACTGGGTTCAAACTTGCTGAGCTATGAACTCCCATCAACACGAACACACACACACACAACTACACTATACCGCTCAAAGGCTTGAGGTCAAAAGAGAAAGAAATTATACTTTTATTCAGCAAGGATGCATTAAATTGACCAAAAAGGACATTAAAGACTTTCACCTCCAACAGGTTTGTGTGTGTTTTTCCAGCCGATTGAATAAAAGAAGCTAAAAGACGACTGCTGTGAACACAAAGCAATTCATTATGAATATTTATTGGACTCGTCCCCAATGATTTACGTTTGTGAATTCTTCATTCCTTCCAATTTAAATTCTGCTGAAATTAGATGTTACGTATGTCATCATTATGTTCATTGGGTGTAGATGGTATTTGTGGGCGGAGCCTGTGCGCTGCTGAGAGCTTAATGATGCATAAGATTAAACTGAAGCGCTCAGCTGTGCTGCAGTTCTCTCTCTCTCACTCACACACACACAAACACACACACACACACATTCGCTTGTTTTTCTGCCTTCTCACACCTGAACACATGTGTGTGTTCCACAAGAAGTCCATGACAACAACATCATGCTTCTAAACAATCTAATAAAGGTCTTAACGGGCAGGAGGTTAACCTTTTCCCAGAGCACAGGATGCATCCTTTGACCGCCGCATGATGGCTGCCACCGCGCGTTTTGTTCATTAGTGGCCTGACGCCCATCACAGCCCCTTTACTCACAGCCGAACCCCCCACGCTGGACTCCTCTGCTCTCAGCACAGCCCTCCCTATTCCCAGCGGACAGATCCCAGGCAAAAAACTAATTCTGCTTTTAATAATGTGTCAGGAGAAAGCGGGTAGCTCATAAATTATGTGTCTGCGCCGGTGCAGAGCCGGCCACCAGGGGAAAATCAGGCCGGGGAGGAAAAAAATCAAAGCCTAGCTTTGACAAACTTTTGTGGAAGATAAATAACAACTTACACATAGGATTAGGTGTTAAGTCATGGGCGAGGGGAGCCGGGAGAGCTGCTCCTATCAGACCTGTGCAGGGTGAGCAATTTATCGGAGGAATCTGTCATTTGTTTTTGTCCTTTTTCACTCTAGTTTTTATTTGCATTTTCTCCCAGATGTGTCGTCTGTTCAAGACGGCCTGCTACACCTGCGCTGCTGCCTTTGTTTTGGTCACTTTTCCGGCCTCTGTCACTACATTAGCTAATAGATAATATGCATGTATTATTCCATAGCAGTTTTTAACTATATTTAACTGTAAATAAAAAAGCAATGGTAATTGCTTTAAATTAATTCCCACTACTGCTGGGCAGTATGACCAAAAATCTGTATCATGGTGTTTTTTTTTTGTTTTTTTTTTTAAGATTCTGGCAGTTTTACAGTATATCACAGAAACATTGTAATGTCATATCAATCAAATCAATTTATAAAACTTTAACAAATTAAATAATATTTAAAAATGTAATCAAATGAAAAAGCAATAATTCCTTTTATTTTGGAAAAGTGTGAAAACACAAATTAAAACAGACAAAAATTGTGATATTGTGATATTTCTTTTTAAAAAATAAATTGTATGATTATTATTACTTTGAGAAGTACATTCTACTGTACAATAGTACACCTAAAAAATGCTAGGTTAAAAACAACCCAAGTTGGGTTGAAAATGGACAAACCCAGCGGTTGGGTTGTTTTAACCCAACAATTTTAACCCAGCAGTTGGGTTAAATGTTTGCCCAACCTGCTGGGTAGCTTTATTTAACCCAACTATTGTTTAAATTACTTTATTGCTTGCTATGAAGAATATGTTGAAAATATGTTGAAAATTAACATTTATTAATAATTTAATGAATAATAATTAAACAATAAACATTTATTAAATTGCTTATTAATAAATGTTCACCTTTTGATTATTATTGTTGCCTCTAGTAATTATGTGTCTGATTTTTAATTTCCAACCTATTTTGGATTCATTTTAAATCAGCCATATAGTCATTTTTAAACAATTGTTGGGTTAAATAAAACTGTCCAGCAGGTTGGGCAAACATTTAACCCAACCGCTGGGTTTGTTCATTTTCAACCCAACTTTTGGTGTTTTTATTTTGGCTTTATATGATTATGCGCCATATTTATGACCGTGAGCATGGCAAAGTAATGGCGGCCAATACAAAAACAGAGTTAGACTCATTCCTGGGTCAACATATTTTGCTGATCCAGGAACAACATTCCTGTCTGAAAATCCAGAGGTGTAAAATATTTCAGTAAATATAATTAGTTACTGTACTTGAGTATCGTTTTGGCTACTCTATAGTTTTACTGAGTATCAAAGCAACTTTTACTATTTACTTGACTATCACACATTACATTTTTCATGGCACCTAACTTTTTCTGCAGCAGTTTATTTCCACTTCAAAAGAAGTGATATCTGCAAGTACTACATCTTGTGTGTTTTGCCCTTACTCACGGAAACTTATCAAAACAAGGCTACTTTACTTGAATGCGAGTGCATTAGCAAATAGTCTTGAATCGCTAGTGTTTTATATATATGAGATGAGGACATGACTGCAGCCACCGATGAGACAGAAACCAGCACATCCAGTGCAAGAAAGCTTTGACTTTTTCATTTTACTTAACATTATTTTATTTATCTGTTATATTGAAGAGAGCTTTTTGAAGGATATTGCATTAATTATGCTCTTTTTGAGCACTTTTTTTTATTTTTATTATAGAAAATAAATATGATTGCTTTTCTCACAAATCAACAGTTGTGCTTGTTTCTTGTTTTGCACTGGCATGTCTCTTTGGTGTTGATGACTAGTGCATCTTTGAGCCTATATTCAGTATGAGTAAAATACAGGTACTCTAACACTTTTACTCAAGTTGTTTTGGAATTGGTGACCTGTAATTTGTAATGAAGTCATTTTCACTGTAAGGTATCTGTACTTTTACTCAAGTATGGTTTTCAGGTACTCTTTGCACCTCAACCTAATAAGTTATCCTTAAAATCAGAGGGAAACGATAGATTATTAGTACTGATGTGCTAATAATACAACCAAACCCTGGTTGTAAGCCTAAACCTATAAACTGTAAATGTGTTCCTCAAATCTGATTGGTTGATTGTAATTTTGTTCCAGGATCAATAAAGATGTTGAGTTCTGAGTTCTGAATCAGGTTCTCCCAAACAGAAATACCAAGAAAAATGCTGATCTTTTGGACTTGAGTCATCTGAAAAACATTTTTATGCATCTCAAGTTAGCACAGACCCTACCAAATCTAACACTCAGGGACTTTAAAATATGTTTAATATGTTCCTTCTCCATATAATTGCATTGGATTAATCATGGATTAAAGCGATACAGCAATTGTTTCAGTATTTGAAAAATACATATGTGTAAAATTAAAACCGACAGCACTAATTCCCCCATACCTTTTTGTGAGAAAATGCCTAAATAAAGAGATATAACTTGCTATCGGTCTAGGCTGTTAGCCTGTGTGTCCATGTGTATAATGGTGCGGTTATAAGAAGTGCAGTCTTGCTCTTTGACCCCGTGTCAATATCTTCACAAACGATCAACATGTATCATAACTGTGGTCCTCTATCACGCGCCGACTAAAGAACAATCTCTATTAGCTGACAGCAGGCGGCTGCCTTGATAAATGTTCCCTGACCAAACGGAAGGAATTGCGTGAAATAAAGAGGCATGTTCCAACAAGTCGTGTCAAAATGGTATTGATTCAATCATCCCCAGAAATACACACTCTTGGGCAGCGTAGCGTGTAGCAGATCTGATATGCTCCGCAGAGGTGGGCGACAGTGATTGCAAACTCTTGACGCTTAAATTTTGGCACACACTTTCCTTCATTGAGCTTTCAGGTGATGAAACGCATAGTGAGACGCTGACTGATTTTCCCAGCACTTCTCTCTTAGATGTTATCCTTACGATATTCATTCTATCTGCGTGTGAAAGACGTCTCATTATGAAACAGGTGGGCGAGGCAGCGTATAGCCGCTTGTCCGATACACAGCGCACGGGAGGTGAGTAACAGCGGCGTTCAATCATTCAGACACACTGCTGGAGCCCCTGCAGCTGACCACAGAAGTGGAAATGTTTACATTAACTGAGCATGGCCAGCGTGCTCCTGCTGCATGCGCAAAAAGCTAATGATGAGAAAAACCACATTAGTGGCTGCCGTGATGTTTGGCATAGATGAAGGGAACACAGGACCTTCCAAAACCTACACTGCAGGGGGAAAAAACTTCATAACATAGAAATAGCACTGGCAAATATCTGTTAAGTTTACGGACATTTCCTCACTGTAAAAAAATATTTTCATGATTTGTTATCACAACATTTTTTTTCTTTTGTCAAATCAACTTAAATAATTAATGTGGTTCAGATAACATAATAATTTGAGTTTCTGTTGAATAAACCAATCGCCTTCATTGAATTAACTCAAATTTTTAATTTCAATGAACTCAAAATTTTAAGGCAACCAGGTAACTTACTTTTTGAAGTTAAACCAACATTTTTTTTCACCCTAAAATACAACACAATATATTGTGCATTTAAAAACACCCGTGAAAAATCAATATGGAAAATTGCTTACACTTTAGTATACACTCTAAAAAATGCTGGGTTGTTTCAACCCAAATTTGGGTCAAATATGGACAAACCCAACCGTTGGGTTAAAAAATGCATTTAAAAATTTAACCCAATGGTTGGGTTTGTCCATTTTTGACCCAAATTTGGGTTGAAACAACCCAGCATTTTAGAGTGTAGGAAACACAACTATTAACTACGAATTTTCCCTCAATAAACTCATAATTTACTGTGTATTAATAGTTAGTAAGGTAGTTTTAAGATAGGATTAGAATGTAGAATAATGTCATGCAGAATAAGACATTAATATGTGCTTAATAAGTAGTAATAAATAGCCAATATTCTACTAATATGCATGCTAATAAACAACTACTTAAAAGTGCAAAATAAAGTGTTCCCATTCCTTCTTATTTACACAAGACGTTATACCCTATTTTGTAGTGAGCTGCCTATAGATACACTCTAAAAATAAAACATTGGTTCAACAAAAAAAAATATGTTAACGTTTTCCACTAGAATTTTTAACTTTAGCCAATTGGGAGAATTACATTAATTCAAAGCAATATTTTGAGTTGATCCAACATAATGTTTTAAGTAAGGTGAAGACGTTTTTTTTGCCACAATAAATACACATTTCTAAGTAACATGAACTTAATAATTGTCAACATGAATGCAACTATTTAAGTTGATCCAACATAATGTTTTAAGTAAAGTGAAAACACTTTTTGGACACAATAAAACTGCATTTCAAAGTAACATGATCTTACCAAGCACCGCTTGTCACCATGATTGTAACTCTCCAAAAACCCACATTAACACATTAATTCTTCTAAATTAGCATAACAAAACCCTAATTACTGCTAAATCTCCCTTACCATTAATCTTGTGCAATAAACATTATATAACACTTAATTTTAGCATTTACTCGCCCTTTCAAGTGCCATGGGCAAAGCATGATGGGAAATATAAATCCCAGCCCAGTTAAAAGAAGTGTTCATATAACTCAAAACAATGAAACACGTTTACACGTCATCAGAATGTATTTTACATTAACAGAACTTAAAATTAATTACATTTTTGATTAACTGAAAATGTTAAACTATGACAGTAAGTCATGACAGTATATCGAATCAATAGGCATAATTTGTGTGTCATCCAAGCTCAATAAAATAACAATTACAAGTAAAAAGTCTAACAGAATTTCAGAACTTGATTTTTTATTTCACAACAGTATATATATTTAGGTAGTGACTAAAGGTCCCCTGAATTAGTTTTTAGAGTGTAGCGTTTCAAGTGATGCACCTAAACCATTTTTGTTAACACTTCACAAGGTGACCTAGTTACACGTTACTACATGCACTTACTTTAGTAATTAGTGTTGTCAAAAGTACCGACTTCAATACCAAGTCGGTACTGAAATTTTCAAAATGTGACACTTTGAGCAATTTTAGCCAATCACAGACATATCTGATGAGCGCATGAACACAATGGCAAATCAGAGTTGTTTACGAATCCGTTCAACAGCGTTTAAAGTGTCACATTTTTAAAATTTCAGTACTGACTTGGTACAGAAGTCAGTACTTTTGACAACACTATTAGTAATAAGAGTAAATTATGCATAATTACAAGTAACTAACCCTAAACCAAACCCTAACCCTAACCGTAACTCTATAGTAATACATGTAATATTCCTCAGTACTTATTTGAGCAAGTATAATGTAACTATCACACCTTAAAATAAAATGCAACCCAATTAAATTTCAGTAAATGGGTAATTGAACATTTTATGCTGTTCAGGGTGTCGTGTTTTCAGCTGATAGCAGTTCTTTGGCAACAAGATGCCTCTCAGAATTTCAGCCAAACAAATGTCTTCGATGTTGACATGTTTATCTGTTGTAGCTTATCCATGTTGTGTGCATGAAATAGACATTACAGAAGCGCTAATTAAACAATGTTTCGGTTGATGATTTTGGGATTTTTGGCCCTCCAAAAATATTTCAGCCAAAACCTCTGACCTGTCATGTTCTGTTGTTGTTTCAGTTTCATTTTCAATAGCTGTGTTTCCACCTAAAGTTGCAAATTTAACTTTGGAATATCGCATAAAACATTTACGAATAAACAAATAAATTTTCCAACCAGCACTATAAAAATAAAGGTGATTTGACTTGACTTGCTAATTCCAACATATTTGCCTATGTTGAATATTCAAGATCTATCACTCATGAGGTTACATTTTATTTAGGATGAAGCCTTAAAATGTAGCCTATGTAGACTATATGTAGTCTATATAGATAGCAAGGAAGTTCCCTATAGGTTTGTAACACACACATATACAGAGAGAGAGAGAGAGAGAGAGAGAGAGAGAGTGTGTAATCCTCCTTTGCTTCTGACCTTGACTCTGTGGTCTGGTAGACGTTGAGAGGGTAATACCTCATCATATCCAGGGCAACTTTAGATGCAGTGGGGAAAACCTCATAAAACAAAAGTATAGCAGGTTAAATAAACCATCAATAAACCACCCACACAAACAAACACTCATTCGGGGCCACTGTGAGCCTGACCTCCAGTACAGGAGGGTTAATTCAGTTTTCAGTCACTCTGGTAACACCAAATCCCCATGCATACATCATGCACACATTGCAGAGCTGAAATTAGCTGGAAACATGATGCACCAAAATTATTAACTGAAAATGATTATAAAATCATCATCATTATATGACATCAGTGAGATTGTTGTACAGGTGAGCACATAAAAACAAATTGTGCAAATGCATGCTTTTGACCAGCATTACCTGAATTATTTCATGTGCACAACACTCAATGCCAAATGTCCTAGCGATTTCTGTTCGTATTTTAAGGTTCTCTTAAATAAATGGCGAAAATTTCAATGCATCTCCACTGTAAACCACCATGAAACAGCTAGTAAGAATTAGCTTCATAGTCATTCTTCCTGGAATACTTGCAGTTGTTGCTTGAGTCCTTGGAATTGTGATTTCCACACCACATATTAAAGAATCTTCATAAATGTAAAGCTCGACAAGCCTGACATTCACAGACAGCAGTGATCAGTCAAACAGGCCAAAAGAGACAGAGTTAGCTGGTCACGCAGGAAAAGAATTTGAGGTAAATATATGCCTCTGCTCTCCACAGCAAGGACAAAGACAATGAAGATGGCTACACCTGCCAAAGACCAACCAACTGAGACGTTTAACACACACCAACACCAGGCAGCCTTCTCCAAACACACTCCACGTTGCCTTCAGTGTGTTAAAGATGTAAATAGCTGCTCATAATCGGATAATTGCATTGCAGACTGAAAGCGATCAATTCCCAATCAATTCAAGCGTCTGTAATGGTAAGAAGAATAAGAGATAGTTTTCCAAACTTTAATGCTGAGGATGGACGCCCGAGGACGCCTAAATGGGTCTAACGCCCATTTAACCTTTAGAGATGTCAGACATGGAGCATATTGCTTAATAAACCATATCATGTGACAGATTTCCTGCTTGCTCAGCCAAATAGTGCATATTTGAACTACTGCCTTCCACGTCAGATTTGTCACACATGCAGGTGCAAATTCTGTCTCAGATCACAGAACAAGGTGTAAAAAAACGTCCATGTGTGTCCGAGCAAACGAGAAGCATGCACATTTTCTTATCAAACAGAAAATTACACAGGAATGTTTGATACGGTTTTCAGTCAGACTCGATCTTTGAGTCAATAACAAGTGTTCCCACTCCGAGTAATTAATAGGAACATCAGGGAAATTTTATTAATTGTATCTTGTATAACATCAATTTAGCTCAGATTGCCTTTTTGACAAGCCATTTTAATTAAAAATATCAAGAGCAACATTGAAGAAGTACTGCAGCCGTTTTAGGAAAATATCAGATAATACTGCCATCTGGCACTTAAAGCGTCTCTTGTTTCAGGACTAATTAGAAGCAATGCCGTAACAGACTCAGAATAATGGCAGCCAGTGCGAGAACTGAAGCGCAGCTGAGATTTTAGGCCTGATGGTTTTCATAATCATTAAAAATAGATCTCTGCACACCTGAACATCGGTAATTTATTTAACTTTAGGATGCATTAAAAGGAACCTAATATTGCAAAATTCACTTTTACATGGTGTTTGAACATAAATGTGTGTCGGCAGTGTGTGTACACAACCACTCTATAATGGTAAAAATCCACCCTCTCCTATTTTTTAATCCCCATAAATGTGTCTCAGAACAAGCCATTTGCAGATGTGACATCACATTGGTTAGGCCCCGCCCATGACTGCTGATGGACTCTGCCCTATTAGCATAGACCCCACCCTGAGTGCGCTGTACACAGTCCGCCATGTTTATCTCCTCAGCAGATCAATTAACAGCAGCATTCAAGTAAGAAATGTATTCTTATTAAAGCTACTAAAGTTATTCAGTTAAGAGTAGTGAGTGATTTTCTGTTTTTCATTTGATGTTTGGTTTATATTAACAGCATTTACAACAATATTTACTGAATATTATGCTGCTTTCACTTTAATACACAGATCTATTATACACATGCAATTTCTTTCACTGCTGTTTACATTCACAGACATAATCGACTGTGTTTATGTGAACTGTGTGGGTTTTTTACTTAATCTTGTGTGTATTTGGCAGTGTAATAAGTGCAATAAGATGTGAAAGAGAACTTAGTTTAATACTCACAGGACGTGCCGTCTGACATCCAGCTTTCTGTGTGCATGCTTCGGATGTGTGCGCTCAGAAAACTAACTGTATATCAGAAGTTTAAACTGTTATGGCTTTAAAAATGCATGAAGATAAACTTTCATAATGATGATGATGATGAACTGCAATGTCACGTGAGCGTGATGTTTTAGTTTTTGGCAGAGTATCACGAGCTGCACAGGCTCCGCCCTCTTTTGGAAAGTGGGGGCGGGGAGCAGCAGCTCATTTGCATTTAAAGATACATGCATGAAAACAGCACCTTTTTCCTTACATTCAAAAATGGGCATTTAAAACATGGTATAATAAATGGTTCTGGCGACAATATAAATTCTGGGGACACCAGAGACTTATATTACATCTTGTGAAAGGGGCATTATAGGTCTCCTTTAAACACAAATGAACTGATAAAAGACTGCATCCTGATTTCATCGTGATCTCAGTATTCGCTGTTATGAGTATAAAAAGTGTGGTCGCCACACATATATGTTATGGATAGATATTAAAATTATCAAATTATTCACATCATCTACACCATAAAAATTAAGAACTTTAGATGTACAAAAATGAAAATGTACAAAAATGAATGAACCTAAATTTGAAGTAATAATGAATTGTAATAAATTTAGCTAAATGCAAACACTTTAACATAGTGCTCCAAAAAACTCTATACTTGCCTTCACCAGCGAAATACATACTTTTCTTGTATAGTGCTGAGATGCCGACTATGTCTAAGAAAGATAAGCATTTACAAGAGTCTTATGATGATGTTTATGAAATGATATTAAGTAGTTCAGCAGATAGCGAGCAAGAACAGCATGTAAATTACAAGTGTGTGTGTGCTTGTTGACCCCGTTGCTGGCTCGTGTCTCCAGTCACTTTCCTCGGTAACTATGAGTCATGCTTTGTTTCACCTGACGTGTAATTATTTTTTCCATTAAACACAGAGTCATATTTCAGTTTGTCGGTAAAATTTCAATCAGGGTGCACTAATGCACAATAGACAGGGAAACTTTAGAACAATAACAAGATGCATGCGCAAAGAAAATATAACACGTCAATAAGGAGAGAGAACGCGTACAAGAAAAAAAATCATTTGCAATCTGAGGGTGATGTATACGTTAAAGTGTCAGCAACTGATGAAAAAAAATTAATAGCTTTCTGCCAAGAGAGAAACATTCTTTGATGGATATGCGCTCATTTGCATATTTTCCTTTACACTTGGAGTGGCGCTTGAGTGATATTTAAATCTTCACCTTGACTACATAATGAGGGGCGGAGCTTTGCTCTACACAAGCTTTCATTATTGACCTGCATGTCAACACGCTGTAAACATGTACTGTACAGTGACAGAGCTGTGTATGCAATATATGGCAGTATTGCAGCATCTCCTTCAGATTAATGAATTATAAAAAAAACTTCTGTCTGAAAGAAAGAATGGTGGGTAATGAACCCCAATGTCAAAGTAGCTAAAAACTTGGTTGTATTGGAATAGTTAACCCAAAAACGAAGAATCTGTTGTTATTTATTCACCCTCATGTTCTAAACCTGTATGCTGTATTTTTCTCTTGAAAACAAAGGATTTTTTACAGAGTTATGATAGCTTTGTGTGAGAAACAGCTCGGAATGTAATCGAATAAGAAGCTCCTTGAAATCTCCAGCACTGATTAATCTTTAGAACTTCTCAAAAACTAATGACTGACTTTCTTGATGGAGTTGGCTGAAGATTGCGGAGGGCGGCTGCAGTGATGAAGCCTTGAATATAGAGATCACTCCATTTCTCAGGCCCTGATATGACCGGCTTTTCCCTCACTGTAGTAATGGGCAGTTGAGGGGATCTGATGCGTGACATTTCAAGCGTTCAGTCTAGAGGTAAGTGACAGAGAAATGATCACGCCTCGGAGTTAATCTAAAGTCCTGATACCTGCGCAGCTGTGTGCATGTGCGCTCTCACAGATCTGTTATAGAGAGACTCCGCTGCGGGCTGTCACTGATTTCTATCAAGAGCTGTCAGATAATTACATGACCGAGAGAACCTGAGCACTACTGTGGTCCATCAGCCCAGAGGAGTTCTTACAAAAAAAAATCAACGCACACCTTAGCTGTCTCAAACCACGGGCCAGTTTATAAACTGTTATTTTGTTTCTGAACTGAAACTGAGTTGGTGAGAATTTATTGCAGATTTCAACAAATGTCAAATCAAATCATCTACAAACATTCCTCTCATGAAGGAATCTACTTTTATATACTTTTTGGAGCTTGACAGCTACTATGTACTTTCATTTTGAATGTTTTGATTGTTTTTAATGTTGGATTTGTATTTAAATTATGTTCATTTTAATAAATGTAGTTGTCATGATTGACCTTGATTGCCAAATTGTTTCATTCTGAGTAACCTACTTATTGAGTTGTTGCCTTTCTATGTATGTGTGCCTGACAAAGGTCTCTGACCGAAATGTTGCCACTTTTAAACTTTGTTAAATAAAGGGAGAAACAGTGTTCAGATCTCCTTATTTGGTTTCTCCTTATTATTTGATCATTTTTTTTATCTTGCACCTGGCCTTGGATGTGCGTACCTTGATCTTTTTCATGTTTACATGACATATTTTTTTTTCCTTCATTTTTCATGTACAGACAACACCATTGTCAAAACAATCCCCGTTCACATGGATTTGCGAAAACGAGTAAAAATGCTGTAGTATGCATGCCAGGCCAGTAGTTGGCGATGTCACTTTGTTAAGAAAAACTACGTGCCTATAGACGGAACATGTCATCATTTCACAAATTTGCATTTTTACACAGAGCCGATAATGGTATCGTTTTCAAAAATGTGCACTTTGAAACCCTTTTTCAAACATTTGCATTTTCGAGCCCCCAAAAATGCATTGTCATGCAATTGAATGTCTAAAATGCATAAAAAGTTTTACGTTTTTTGTAGAAAACGGTTTCGTGTAAACAGCCTCTCAGTTTTGGTTTTCTTCCTGTTTCCCTTGCAAGGTTCCTTGGTTACTGATTATGTTACACACCTGTTTCAGTTTCTGTTGATTACTCCCTGTGTATTTAAGCCTTCAGTTCTCACAGTTCTTGGTTTGGTGTTGTCTGTTTTACGTGGTTGTTCTGCTAAGCTTCTCCTGCTTGTTCCTTGTTAGATTTACAAGTTTATGTTTGAAAAACATCATGCAATTCATTGCAACCACCCATGACAAAACATTGCAGATGTAACTTTAATAAACTACTAGGTCTAGTCTTACAAGTTAGTCATCAAACTTCTTCTTTAAGACTGTTCATAACTTAAGTCAGTAACATAAAAACATAGATTGACCTAATTTGATACAAAAAAGTAAGACTGACTACCCCTTAAATAACTGCTAGTGGGTCATACTAGATCTTAAGACACTGACTCAACATAATGGCTATGTTTAGGCAACTAGCTCTGAACAATAACTCTATCTCCTGGGTTTATGTTGAACATGTTTAATCACAAGGCGGAATACAAAAAGTTTACAGCACCAATTATTGTAACGATGCAATAAAACAAAATATAAATATTTGATGGAAAAAAATTAAACAAAAATTTGAAATGTTGCCTTGGCAACTAACTAAAATAAAAACTAAACACAAAATTTACTAAAAGTAGAATAAATTTAAGCTAAATAGAAATATTAAAAACTTAAAACTGAACATAAAAAAGTCCAATAAAATTATTAATAAATACTCTGATAGTAGGTTATATAAATAATACTAAAACAGCACTGCTCAATGCTCTAGCCAGCCTGGCTGCTCTGGCCTTCAAGGGAGAGGCACAACCTATCGAAGGCCAACAAATCATGCTGTAATCACCCTTTCTGTCCTGGATCACCCATGCATGCCCAACGGCCCATTCCAGTGAGGCCTAGGTGACCCCACACTGCTGCTGACCTCATCTGCACTGCACCTTGTGCTGTCATTGCCCTCCTCCCGACGCCCGTGAGACATCCTCTACTGCTCAAGACCTTATGAGTGTCTTTCACATAATTCAGTATTCTACTGAGAGTTAGAATTGTTAAATAAACTATGTTAAAAGTTTTTATTATAAAACTGCTATGAATAAAAGCATTTTCTTTCAGTTTTAATTTTTTTGCTTATTAATACAAAAAAACTGAACTGAATGTACTTTTTGCAAATAGCCCTAGATTGTCGTATGTTTTGCATAATTTGATGGATGGATGGATGGATGGATGGATGGATGGATGGATGGATGGATGGATGGACGGACAGGTGGTTAGTTGGGTAGACAGATGGATGGATGAATGGATATGTGGGGAGATGGATGGATGGGTGGGTGGATAGATAGATAGATAGATAGATATGTGGGTAGTTGGGGAGATGGATGGATGGATGGATGGATGGATGGATGGGTAGTTGGGTAGATGGATGATGAATGGATATGTGGTTAGATAGATAGATAGATAGTTGGGGAGACAGATAGATAGATAGATATATGGGTAGTTGGGGAGATGGATGGATGGATGGATGGATGGAAGGATGGATGGATGGGTAGTTGGGTAGACGGATGGATGGATGGATGGATGGATGGATGGATGGATGGATGGATGGATGGATATGTGGATAGATATGATAGTAGTAGATAGATAGATAGATAGATAGATAGATAGATAGATAGATAGATAGATAGATAGATAGATAGATAGATAGATAGATAGATATGTGGGTAGTTGGGGAGATGGATGGATGGATGGATGGATGGATGGATGGATGGATGGATGGATGGATGGATGGGTAGTTGGGTAGACGGATGGATGAATGGATATGTGGGTAGTTGGATGGATAGATAGACAGATAGATAGATAGATGGGTAGTTGGGGAGATGGATGTATGGATGTATGGATGGATGGATAGGTAGTTGGGTAGACGGATGGATGGATGGATAGATAGATAGATAGATAGATAGATAGATAGATAGATAGATAGATAGATAGATAGATAGATAGATAGATAGATAGATAGATAGATAGATAGATAGATAGATAGATATGTGGGTAGTTGGGGAGATGGATGGATGGATGGATGGATGGATGGATGGATGGATATGTGGTTAGATAGATAGATAGATAGATAGATACATAGATAGATAGATAGATAGATAGATAGATAGATAGATAGATAGATAGATAGATAGATAGATAGATAGATAGATAGATAGATAGATAGATAGATATGTGGGTAGTTGGGGAGATGGATGGATGGATGGGTAGATAGATAGATAGATAGATAGATAGATAGATAGATAGATAGATAGATAGATAGATAGATAGATAGATAGATAGATAGATAGATAGATATGTGGGTAGTTGGGGAGATGGATGGATGGATGGATGGATGGATGGATGGATGGATGGATGGATATGTGGTTAGATAGATAGATAGATAGATAGATACATAGATAGATAGATAGATAGATAGATAGATAGATAGATAGATAGATAGATAGATAGATAGATAGATAGATAGATAGATAGATAGATATGTGGGTAGTTGGGGAGATGGATGGATGGATGGGTAGATAGATAGATAGATAGATAGATAGATAGATAGATAGATAGATAGATAGATAGATAGATAGATAGATAGATAGATAGATAGATAGATAGATAGATAGATAGATAGATAGAAATTTCTTTTTCACATATTCATAACAACTATAAGATTATTAATGACAAAAGCCTGGAATGCTCAATCAATTCATTTATCTCTCTTTGCTCTCATCAGTTTGGTTATATCAAGTTCTTCTTCCAAGACCTTAAGGCCCTGAAGCAAAGCTAACAAAGGAAGATAAATTCCTCCATTTTCCTGTCAAACCTTCACTCTCTAAGGTGCCTCATACAAAAAGAGAAGGTAGAAAAGGTGTCACAGCTGTAGTCGGGTCACTTGAAGTGTTGCTGAGGTGATTGAGAATGTGTTCATGTGCTCAAGGCCACACAATACAGAACAGTACCGTTCCAAACACAAGGTCACACACACACACACACACACACACACACACCGGCACTACAACAAGGACAACTCTATATTGATTATGACGTATCAACAATATGTGCTTTGAACGCTTAGAGAGATCATCAAGATGGATGGTGGTGAACTGCTTTGTTACAGAGTGAGTTTTTGATAAGTTCACTACAGAAGTGACTCATGATGCGGAGACACGGTCAGTTGAGCAGTCAGAGATCTAATGGTCCAGTTTCCAGTTACTCACACTAAGATAGACCTCTTTATCTGGCTCTCATAAGGTTTATTTCCTCCATGCATGAGTGTTCACTTCATTTGTAAGGTTTGGACAACTCATTAGCGGTTGCTTTATAATTGCAGAGAGATTATAAAAAAGGATAGCCCTACTGTGCACAGAAACACTGACTCTGCGGTGGCACTGGAATTAATGAAACCCCTATATGCCCCTGTGCTGATCATTTTTTCTATGTACTGTGAGGAAGTATTTCTATAGTGTTCAATAGGTTGTAAAGTTTTTAACTTTGCTGTTAATCTCTGAGCCTGGCATAACATTGATAATGTGTTTTCAAATTATCTGCTTCACAAAAGATGAACATGACGGCACATGCTAGTCAATGAGTTGAATCAACTCCACAGCAACTACATCAATTTATCCACTAACCATTCAGAAACGTCTAAAAGTTGTAACTTCTTCCTGAGTCTCTCCATCAGTGTCGACTCCGGTTTGAACAATGTAAGGCTGAACACCGTTACTGACAATCCTCATTTTGGCTGCGTGAGATTGTCCAGCTTTGTTGTTGTTGAGCTGTTAAAGCTCCGCCCTCTTCTGGAAAGGGGGCGGGAGCAGCAGCTCATTTGCATTTAAAGGGACACACACAAAAACAGCATGTTTTTGCTCACACCCAAATAGGGGCAAATGGAAGAACTAGCAGATTTTTTCATGTAGGCTTTAAAGGGTTAGTTCACCCAAAAAATGAAAATAATGTCATTAATTACTCACTCTCATGTCGTTCTACACCCGTAAGACCTTCGTTCATCTTCGGAACACAAATTAAGATATTTTTTATAAAATCTGATGGCTCAGTGAGGCCTCCATTGCCAGCAATGTCACTGAACCTCTCAAGATCCAGAAAGGTACTCAAAACATATTTAAAACATATTCATGTGAGTACAGTGGTTCTACCTTAATATTATAAAGTGACGAGAATGTCTTTTTGTGTGCCAAAAAATCAAAACAACTACTTTTCAACAATATCTAGTGATGTGTGATTTCAAAACACTGCTTCGAAGCTTTACAAATCATTTGATTCGAATCAGTTGTTTGGAGTGCCAAAAGTCATAACCGATAAAAAAATGCAGCATGTTTTTATATATTTACAGATAATTATCCTCACTTACACAAATGATAGGCTAATTAATGATGCACTATAACCTCTCCAACCATCAACAAAACACCTGTAAAATAGACTAAAGCAACACTTATGACCGTTATAAACATTAACACATGAATGGAGAGCCCCATTTCATCTAACATCTAATCACTTGAAAACAAATTCATATAGTCCTGATGTTCCATCTCATTGTATTTCATTTGTTTTTCATCAATATTTGGTCTAAAGTTTCTTAACTTAAATATGGAAATCGAATTGGTTTAAATTGTTATGTTTGACAGTGATTGGTTGTATATGTGGAAAGAGGCAAATTTAACAGATGATGGTGCATTATTTGAATATCCGATATGATTGGTAATTTTGGTAATAACAAGAAGAGCCTTTATGCTGTCAGCCTATACAGTGATTAAAACTCCCTTACTGTGTATTGAGGAACATATTTGATTTTGGTTACATATAGCCTAGGTATAGAAAACACAGACTTTAGGATAGATCTGATCTGAAGCAGACGTATTTGAAATCATTTGGGGTTTTGTCCCTTAAATGCCTATAATGATTCCACAGCCATCCTGTTGTGATAAATCAAGTTATTACACATAATGTTCTTGCATAAATAATACTGATTAATTAGCCAGTCAGACCAACTGAGGATGAAGGGTGTAATATATATCACTGTCAAATGCCCTGAACAAATCATTTACACTGCTATGATTTTAATTAACTAACTAGAAACCTCTCCACGTCAAGAGGAAATTAAAAGGAATTATGATCTCGGGGTCTAATTGTGCTCTCAGGTTAACAAATCTTATGAGAAATGTTTAGATTTATAAGCATTTATCAGTGTCATTAATATGTTTGGATTATGAAATAATGCACTAGACTTGCTATTTAAATAAAAACGCCACTTGAACACTTTCTGTTATTCTGTGAGAGGTTGAATTTTAAGTGAAGTGTTTTCTGAGCCACTAGTGGCACCATAGAGAAATGCAATCTGTTTTTGTTTATTTGTTTGTTTGATCAAGAAAGACTCAACATTGCCAGCATATTTTGGCACTAGTTGGCACTAGGTGTTTATACTCACCCTCATGTGGATCTTCCATGGAACAAAACTGGGGTAACAATACGCAGGACAAAAACACACAAAAGCTAAATCGGTCGGTCTGAGAGATTTTCATCTCAATGCCGCAAAGACATTATCATATCAAAGCCATTACAGGTTAGAATTATCGTCATGATCATACAGAGCTACAGTACGGCATAAAACACAAATAGCGCACCTAGCTCTCCGGAAAATGAAAGTCACACTTGAGTTGAGTAGGTTAATTAAACCTCTCTAATGAGGCTACTAAACCAGGATCTAATGTAGCTTCTCGGCAATGCTCGTGGGGAATTGTGGTACTTTGGTTTAATAGCGGCGGCTATGTTTTGCCCTGCCGAGGCCGTCGGTGGTAATGGAGCCCGTACATGGCACATAAAAGCCATTGTCTTTGTTCTTTATGGACTATCCGTGTCTTCTGCTCAACATTCATCCATTACGCACAAAAGAAGGAGGGCTGTCCTGCGCTGCCTTATAAATCTCAATAACGAACGACACCCAAATGTCCACAGTCTCAAAAAGGTTTAATTACGGTGACTCTTAGAATCCCTCCTCATATTCAACTTGATTACAGTACAATTGATACCCAGGTAATTGATAATGCCTGGGTGAATAATGTTGTCAATTTTCTCCCTAAATCCCATTTTGGTAGCCATCTGGGCCACGTAAACAGCTCCCGAGGGAGGAGAGCTATTAGACAATAATTACTCAGAAGTCATTTATTCTTGAGGAGTGTTTAGCGTTTATCTGTTTTACAATTAAAATGGAAAACAGGCCTCTCCGCACACTTATTCTCAATATACGGAGTGTTCCACCTCCTCTGACAGCACTTGAACTCTTGACACACTCTCATTGTCTCTTGATAAGAGGATCTGGGACAGCCCGCATCCACGATGTTATGGTACTGTGCAAACAGCAGCCAGTACTGGCTAATAATATAATGATTATTAAAATGGCAAACATGGTAAAGTGACTATATTGTTGGAAGATTAGGTAATTACTAAACTAGTTGGATGATTTCACAAGGATATGCACCTTTTGCCTTGATTTCTTTAAAACAGCAAAGTCCACACTGAGGTTGGCTGAGCAAGGTAATTAAGAATGTTTATGACTTCTGGGCAATTCTGCGCAAACTGCCCATTTATTCATTCAACCTTACAGTTTGCTGACTAGCAAAAAAATCATAATTTTCTCACTTTGAATATATATATATATATATATATATATATATGTTAAGGGAGATATATTATTTAATTATTATTTGCAAGTAACAACAGATTATTTTATGATTTAAATGGGTTTCATGTCTGTATAACTTTGCATTTAAAGTGGCAAAAAGCATGTGAATTTTTTTTACATGATTCCATTGTGGATAGAGATAGAACAAGGAGTTATTCATTTTAGTATAAAATTGAGTTCTGCATTTTAAACCTGGCCTACAATGTCAAGTTAGATCAAGTAACATTTCTTTATATAGGGCTTTACACAATAGAGATTGTTTTAAAGCAGTGTCAGAGTAATAAAGAGAAAAATAACAGTATTAATGTTGCAAAGTTCTTCAATTATGAAACAAATACAACTTTTAGCTGAAAAAGTAACTCTAACAACATGATAGTGTGATTATTCAGCTCAATTCCGGTCTAATGCTGATTCAATTTAGTTTAGTAACAGTAGCCTACCATAGATGCATAGAAGTGAAAAGAAGTTGGAAATACCTTTGCAGCTATATATTGTTAAGGGTTGCAAGGTTTTCATAACAAAACCCACCCAATTGCTACTCAAAACTAGCCCAATAGCGTTTTTAGGGGGGTCCACCAGTAAAAATAGCATTCCGATGGGTAAAATTCGCATTTCTGGCGGGGTTCCCCTGGTAAAATTCGCCTTCCAGGGGCTAAATATCATGTTATTTGGGGTCTCTTCAACCCGTGGGCATGAAAAAGAACCGTAGGCACATGCCATTTAAACAGCGTTAAAGTAGCCCAATTGCGCGGGAAAACCGCGGACTTGGCAACACTGATCCAGACGCCGTTCACGCTGAATATATGTGCTGCACGCTTTCCTCTCGATAACAAAATAAAAACAGCAACAGAAAAAAGACAGCGGTGAGAAATCAGCAGAAAGAAAGCATCTGATGATAGCGATGTGGATCTGTTTGGACCAGCTCTGCACTTCATCAGCATCAGATGAGGTAATTAAAATTACACTGTTATTATAGTTGGATTATAAAGTAGTCTCTTGAGACTATACATCTGGCTATGTTGAGACTATAGTTTAAATTAATCTATTTTCTTTTCATGACACAGTACAGAATAGCATTGTACGCATCCTTTAAGTGTCATGGAACGGAAGAGAGGTTCGCGGGAGCGAGCGTAAACATTCTTTAAAAATATATATATATATTTTCCCGGCAAAAACGACCCGTCCTTCACAAAAAAAAAAAAAAAAAAAATCAGTCTACATGCTTTCATAGACATCGTAGAACTTCAGAAAAGGTCTCATTTTTTAAGTTTGCTTTACAAGCTGTTCACACATTGGCAAAAAAAAAGAAAAAAAAAGAAATTATTAACTATTAATGCATGTTTACTTTTACGATGTTTACTTTGCAAAGCCATTAAAATAATCACCTTGGGTGTGCCATTGTGGATCAGGATGAAAGAACACTTTCCAGAATGCATTCACTGTGTTGAATTACAGTTCAGTTCAGTACTGGTTCGAAATAAACTGCACAAACTTTGGTCATGTGATGCCTACGTCTAAACAGATCTTTATTCTTTCCTCTGCTTCCGCTGATTGCATGACTGTCTCAGCGGGGTTAACAGCCATCAGGGGGAGTAATACACTGCGCATAATGTCCGACTTAGGAAAGGAAAACACCACTCAGCCAAAAGCGCCTCTGATGGCGAAGACCACCTCGTGTCCCCTCGTCTAGAGCAGCATATTTTAATTCCTCACAGAGTTAAAGATTTAATCCTCATTTGCCTGAGGCCCTCTGGGCGAATCACTGACATTTGGAATAATTGTTGTTGCAGGGTAATCTCACGAGGGGGCACAGAGGCAGAGAGAGGATCTGCGGAAAGGACTATGTCAGCTTTTATTTATTTGCACAGGAATCGCCAGGGGCATCTCCTCCTCGTCACAATTATGAAGCTGGCCCTGAGAGAGGGAGAGAGAAACTGCAAAGAAAGAACTGAAACTTAGCAGGGCTTGCTAAACAAATGGCCATGTAAGTACATCAGCTCAATGCAAATTTGATCCTGCGTCACGAAAACGTCACTCTGGCGGGCGCCATGTTCAAATCGTTTTCATGGATTCCATTACTTCATCAAACGCTGAACTTTTAAAGGTGCTCTATGTAAGTTTTTGACTGTATTAAAGCATACAAATTCTATAATATGTTTGCAGATATTTATTAAACATTATGAGTTCACATACTAGTTTCTCTGAAAACCATTGCTACTACAGTTATTTTACTTTGAAATTTGCTTTGTGTCAGAATGTCTGCTTTTGTTTACATCTGTGCAAGACTTCATGTTGCCAATTTACCCAATAGTATTTCACCACCCCGGGTGCGAATTACAGCCACAGAAGCCAGCGAACAAACTGGGTCAGAGATCGCAGATTCTACCCGACCTAAAATGCCTCAGCATCCATCTAAAAATCTCTATGAACGGGAGCATATTAAAACACGATATCAACTCATCATAAATCAACTAATCAACTAATTATCTTACAGTGTGTAAGTCACCTCACCTTCCAAAGTCAATTGAGCTCGCTCCTGTTGCGTGTCTTCAAACTGGCAACCCGCGAGAGCATTGAGCCTGAGGAGGAGGGGGCGGGGCAAACAATATTTTGAATTTGGACTGCAGTACCCATTTCAACCACTAGCTCTCATTCTTACATAGAACCCCTTTAACACTGATAGAAAATGCATAGGCCTACCTGCCATTACAGCTTAATGCAAATGTACCATTTCATTTAATCTTCTAATCACTCACTCCCTGAAAACCACCTGTGCACATTTATTAATGTTTTTGAAGTCTTCCCAATGTTGCCCATTTTCCCGCGCAATTGGGCTACTTTAACACTGTTTATGTGCCATGTATGGTTGTTTTTCATGTCCGCGAAAAAACATGATATTTAGCCCCTGGAATGCCAATTTTACCAGGGAACCCCTGACAGAAACAGATTTTTACCAAGGGACCCCCTGAAACATGATTGGGATAGTTTTGGGCTAGTTTTGAATAGCAAAATGTTTTTTTTTTTTTTGTGAAAACCTGGCAACCCTGCCTAGGCTGCATTTATTTGACCCAAAATGCAGTAAAAACAGTAATATTGTAAAATATTATTGCAATTTAAAAGAACTGTTTTCTATGTGAATATATTTTAAACTGTAATTTATTCCTGTAATCAAAGCTGAATTTTCAGCATCATTACTCCAGTCTTCAGTGTCACATGATCCTTCAGAAATCATTCTAATATGCTGATTTGCTGCTTAAGAAACATTTATGATTATTATCGATGGTAAAAACAGTTGTGCTGCTTCATATTTTTGCGGAAACCATCATACATTTTTTTCAGGATCTTTTGATGAATAGAAAGTTCAACGGCAAAATTATCAAATTAAAAGATTCATCTTTGCTGAATAAAATGATCCATTTCTTTCTTTTGAACAGTGTATTAAATACAAGCCAAAATATATGTACAGTATTTTGGGTTCTAACCCAAAAATACAGCATTAAATCAAACCTGAGAAGGATGGTGGAATCAAACTCAGCTCCAAACCAAGTGTGCAACTTCCAAAACTTTTCAGTGTGTATTTACCAACAACAGCTGAGGTATTAGTGATACCCAGGGCCTCTGCAAGAATGTGTAATCCTCACAGGCCTGTTCCCCCCTCACCATTGAAGCGCTCTGTCCCATTGTCTGCTGCACTCAAAGGGAAAAGAGGGAGGAAGCTTTGGATTGGGAAGCCCACACGGTCTGTTCTACTGGCCCTCTCTCTGAAAACACCCCAAGCTTTTGTCCAAATATTACAATAACACTTTTTTTTGATCTATTGTGCCTTCTGTTGACTGTGCCTACTGACCAAACGGACTGGACATGGAAAGGAAGTGACCCCCCCCAAGCAAATGAAAAAGCAAAAATCCCTTTCTTCTTGCTGGTAAGTCGCCCCTCGCTGAGGTTTAAATCTTGAATTAAACTTTAAAGGAGGCTTAAGAGCAGAGGGCACATCGAGCCCCCCGAGACAGGCCAGAGAGAAAGAATAGACGACGCAACGAGAGATGAGAGGAGGAAATAATAGAAGGATCCAAAAGAAAGAAAGAAGACGGTCTGTTTCATGATCATTTTTTCATTCCTCTATCTGCCCCCTAAGCAGATGCTGAAGCAGATGGCGGAAAATGAGCTGAAAGTTTATGAGGAGGAGGTGAGAGATTGCAGGAGGGCAGCTGGGAAGGTGAATCAGAGAAAAGCGAAAGAATCAGGGCTCTCGCAGTTTAGAGGAAATGATGTCATCATCTGCAGCATTGCTCACTTTAAGCCTCTATGTGTAGATTTCTGAAAGAAAAAAAGGCCAATCATTCTTCATTCTGTCATATCTTATATTGTCATCATTTGGCTGTAAAGCAAAAACTCTAAAATTATTTATTCAAATTGTCTATTAATATTTGGGAAGATATAAATAAAATGTGGCAATTACTGCAATATTACTGTCCTCTTCATGAACTATTAAATACAGATTATAATTAATGCCGAACAATGAGAGAAATACTATGCAGGACTATTAAAAAAAATGAACTAGTGAAATCAAAGTTGAGAGGAATAATCGAAACATCTAAAATATATGCAGGTAATGTCCAAAAAGTGGCCCCAAAATATTAGGATGCTTAATAAAACTTAAAAAGGTCTGAAGATCATTGTATTAGATACAAAATATCAAACCAAGCAGCATCTTCTCATAATTAACATCACTATTCTTAACTACTCCTTTCAACTTTGCTATTTTATCAAATTACTTTTTAACATATATTTCTTTCTTTCTTTAAAACATAATAACATGTAACATAAAACTGTGTTTTCTTATTAGTGCTGTCAAATTGTAAATCATAAAAGTGTGTAAATATATAATATATGTGCGTATACATACACACACACACACACATATGTGGGTCACTGATGAATAAGGTTTTTAAAAGTGTATAATTAATTTTTAAGTTTTATTAAGTGTTAACAATGCAATTATGTGGTTTTTATAATAAATTAACACTGCTTTTATCATTTTTTGCAAGATAGACAAAATTTGTCACCAAAAAAAGTCATTCGGTTTAACCAAAATTTCGTTTTTAATGAATGACACTTTTGGTTATACCGAATGACAATATTTTCAAACAATGCTAACAAGCGGATATCTAGCTAGCTAGCAAAAGGACAATCAAACATTTTATATTTAGTACAAGCTTTTAAAAATATTACAACATTTTCCATGTTTTATAGTGGATGTACCGAATGACCTGATGTTTCGGGACATGCGTATGATCAAGTGAAAACATGAATTTTTTAAATAGTTAAAAGAGAGTTAGTTACTTTGCTTCATGACTGTGTGGTCCTTTGCAGGTGTCTGAATGATGTCACATCCTGTCACATGATATTGACAACATGACTTGATCTAAAAATGGTCTCTTCATATTGGTTAATCCAAATGACATCAATGAAATTCATTTTTCCGAACATTCTTTCTCATAACAAAGCAATGACTTCTACATAATTTTGATAAAATTTTGCACTATATATGATGTTATAAAATCATGCCAGAATAAAAATATATGTATATATATATATATATATATATATATATATATATATATATATATATATATATATATTACATTCTAAGATATTTTAATCACAAATGAAATGGCTGTATTGGCCTTTGGACGGTTAAACTGAATGACATTTTGACACTTCAAAATCTTTAAAATACCTTTATATGTAGCAAAATATAATTAAAACCTTTTGGATTCAATAAAAGAGATATAGTTGTACCACCTTACTTTGGATGTCATATCTTTGTTTTTTTTTTAATATTATTAAGGCCTTTGGACTAAAAAAAAAAAAAAAGACCCGTCACGTCATTGACCCATATATATAAATTTAAAAACTTTTGTTTGATGCACAAAAACTTGGTTTGATATTTTCTTGTCTAATGCAGTGAAATTCAACTGTTTAAAGACCGGTTTAAGTGTTCAGATGTGTTTTAGGGTCACTGTATGGTATTAATGCTTTTGCTTCCATTAAAACAATAAGGTTTAACCTGTAAAACTGAATGCACAGCAGATCTCTCAGGGCTGTGGAGAAACAGGGATCACATGCAATTGCATTAAAAGATGCGATTCCAGCTGCCTGAGAGATGGATGTGATTCAGGCAGGGCCATCAAACCTCCTCTATCCTCAAACAGAAAAACAGCATCTCACACGCTCCCTCTCCAGAGGGGCCGCAATCGCTGTTTTTACATTTCACCATCATTTCTGCCCATGAGGAATATGGATGTGAAATGAAATATTCAACCCTATTGTCTGATTTATTTGCTACATTATCCAGCGGTATCACCTCGGCAGTTTAAAGGATCGTTCCTCTCCATTCAGGACCTGCCCGCTGGGGGTCCGACAGCCTATCTGCTTCCTCCCGCATAAACAGGGCCGGTTTGTCTGAGCACTTCAATATGTTCTACTTGAAGGTTTTCAGCATGCAGAATTTCTAAGTAGAGACCGAGCGGACAAGCCTTGGGGGAATAAGGTGGTGGGGCTCTGAAATGATAAATTTGCACGCCATCCGTTCTTGAAATGGGTGAACAAAATGTTATTAATTTACAAACTGATGGCAGGGCAGCATATAACACTATCCCAGACTGTAAGTAATATTCCTGTCAGGAGAAGGTGAATGACAGTGGCTATTTCTCTAAAGGATGTGTCAGCTCTTGTGTGGCATCTTCTGTTCAGTATGAAGACTAACTTTAACCCTGTGTACTAACTAACCACAGAGATAAAGACACTGATCACAATTAATTCATAAATCTCTCTTCAACTGAAAATAATAATAATTATTATTATTACTCTAGCAAAAACATTACAAAAGTATATATGCATTATATATAAGTATATATGCATTGTCATGTGTTATGCAGGAAGAAGAACCAATGAGGTTGATTTTAAACTTCTCCAAGAACTAATGAGGTTCATTCTCATGTTATGCATCACTTTTGAGCTTCCTCAAGACTCAAAGAGGTTCATTCTTGTGTTACGCAGCACGTTTCAGCTTCTGTAAGAACCAATGAGGTTCATTTTGAGCTTCTACAAGAACCAAAGAGGTTCATTCTTGTGTTATGCAGCACGTTTGAGCTTCTACAAGAACCAGTGAGGTTCATTTTGAGCTTCTACAAGAACCAAAGAGGTCCATTCTTGTGTTATGCAGCACGTTTGAGCTTCTACAAGAACCAGTGAGGTTCATTTTGAGCTTCCTCAAGAACCAATGATGTTCATTCTCGTGTTACGCAGCCTGTTTGAGCTTCTACAAGAACCAATGAGGTTCATTTTGAGCTTCTGCAAGAGCCAATGAGGTTGATTTTGAGCTTCTACAAGAACCAAAGAGGTCCATTCTTGTGTTATGCAGCACGTTTGAGCTTCTACAAGAACCAGTGAGGTTCATTTTGAGCTTCCTCAAGAACCAATGAGGTTCATTCTCGTGTTACGCAGCCTGTTTGAGCTTCTACAAGAACCAATGAGGTTCATTTTGAGCTTCTGCAAGAACTAATGAGGTTCATTCTCATGTTACTCATTACTTTTAAGCTTCCTCAAGAACCAAAGATGTTCATTCTTGTGTTATGCATCACTTTTGAGCTTCCTCAAGAACCAATGAGGTTTATTCTTGTGTTACGCAGCACGTTTCAGCTTCTGTAAGAACCAATGAGGTTCATTTTGAGCTTCTACAAGAACCAATGAGGTTCATTCTCATGTTATGCATCACTTTTGAGCTTCCTCAAGAACCAAAAAGGTTCATTCTTGTGTTATGCAGCACGTTTGAGCTTCTACAAGAACCAGTGAGGTTCATTTTGAGCTTCCTCAAGAACCAATGATGTTCATTCTCGTGTTACGCAGCCTGTTTGAGCTTCTACAAGAACCAATGAGGTTCATTTTGAGCTTCTGCAAGAGCCAATGAGGTTGATTTTGAGCTTCTACAAGAACCAAAGAGGTCCATTCTTGTGTTATGCAGCACGTTTGAGCTTCTACAAGAACCAGTGAGGTTCATTTTGAGCTTCCTCAAGAACCAATGAGGTTCATTCTCGTGTTACGCAGCCTGTTTGAGCTTCTACAAGAACCAATGAGGTTCATTTTGAGCTTCTGCAAGAACTAATGAGGTTCATTCTCATGTTACTCATTACTTTTAAGCTTCCTCAAGAACCAAAGATGTTCATTCTTGTGTTATGCATCACTTTTGAGCTTCCTCAAGAACCAATGAGGTTCATTCTTGTGTTACGCAGCACGTTTCAGCTTCTGTAAGAACCAATGAGGTTCATTTTGAGCTTCTACAAGAACCAATGAGGTTCATTCTCATGTTATGCATCACTTTTGAGCTTCCTCAAGAACCAATGAGGTTCATTCTTGTGTTACGCAGCACGTTTCAGCTTCTGTAAGAACCAATGAGGTTCATTTTGAGCTTCTACAAGAACCAATGAGGTTCATTCTCATGTTATGCATCACTTTTGAGCTTCCTCAAGAACCAATGAGGTTCATTCTTGTGTTATGCAGCACTTTTGAGCTTCCTCAAGAACCAAAAAGGTTCATTCTTGTGTTATGCAGCCTGTTTGAGCTTCTACAAGAACCAGTGAGGTTCATTTTGAGCTTCTGCAAGAGCCAATGAGGTTGATTTTAAACTTCTACAAGAACCAATGAGGTTCATTCTCATGTTATGCATCACTTTTGAGCTTCCTCAAGAACCAAAGAGGTTCATTCTTGTATTATGCAGCACGTTTGAGCTTCTACAAGAACCAGTGAGGTTCATTTTGAGCTTCTGCAAGAGCCAATGAGGTTGATTTTAAACTTCTACAAGAACCAATGAGGTTCATTCTCATGTTATGCATCACTTTTGAGCTTCCTCAAGAACCAAAGTGGTTCATTCTCGTGTTACGCAGCCTGTTTGAGCTTCTACAAGAACCAGTGAGGTTCATTTTGAGCTTCTGCAAGAGCCAATGAGGTTGATTTTAAACTTCTACAAGAACCAAAGAGGTTCATTCTTGTGTTACGCAGCACATTTGAGCTTCTGTAAGAACCAAGGAGGTTTATTTTGAGCTTCTACAAGAACTAATGAGGTTCATTTTCATGTTATGCATCAGTTTTGAGCTTCCTCAAGAACCAAAGAGGTTCATTCTCGTGTTACGCAGCCTGCTTGAGCTTCTACAAGAACCAATGAGGTTCATTTTGAGTTTCTGCAAGAGCCAATGAGGTTGATTTTAAACTTCTACATGAACTAATGAGGTTCATTCTCATGTTACTCATTACTTTTAAGCTTCCTCAAGAACCAAAGAGGTTCATTCTTGTGTTACACAGCACATTTGAGCTTCTGTAAGAACCAAGGAGGTTTATTTTGAGCTTCTACAAGAACTAATGAGGTTCATTTTCATGTTATGCATCACTTTTGAGCTTCCTCAAGAACCAATGAGGTTCATTCTCGTGTTACGCAGCCTGTTTGAGCTTCTATAAGAACTAATGAGGTTCATTCTCATGTTACTCATTACTTTTAAGCTTCCTCAAGAACCAAAGATGTCCATTCTTGTATTATGCAGCACGTTTGAGCTTCTGTAAGAAACAGTGAGGTTCATTCTCGTGTTACGCATCACAATTGAGCTTCTACAAGAACCAGTGAGGTTCATTGTCATGTGTTACGCAGGACGTTTCAGCTTCTGTAAGAACCAGTGAGGTTCATTTTGAGCTTCTACAAAAGCCAGTGAGGTTCATTCTCATGTTACGTATCACTTTTGAGCTTCCTCAAGAACCAGTTAGGTTCATTTTGAGCTTCCTCAAAAACCAATGAGGTTCATTCTCATGTTGCGCAGCACGTTTGAACTTCCGTGAGAACCAGTTTAATTTTGAGCTTCTGTTTATGTTCGCAAGCATAAATAAATAAAAGCCTAAATTTAATCTATTCATCATATAAAGTGATCGAGTCTTTTCAGAATTTTTGGACTAAAATGCTCAATTAATAAGGGTTCGTTTTACAATATCTTTGTGAACTTTAGCTGTCTATGGAGGGACAGAATGCTCTCATTCAATAAAAATTTCATTAAAATATAAGTCTTATGGGTGTGGAACGACATGAATTTATCTGAAGCAGTAGCCTATATATATTTATAAAATTTGTAATCATTTGTATGTAACTTTTAATCAGTTGACAGCCCTTTATCCTTAACAGAATCAAAAATAAACTTATCCTCAAGTTTATCCTCACAAAGTAATTGCATACACACCCAAATACACCGCAGTCATTTTTTAGGACAATAAATGCTTTTATCTCCCTGTTGTTTTCCAAATGCACTGAGATAATCATGTCATATTTAATATGACCCTGCTTGTAAACTGATACGTGCCAGTGTGTCCTTGCAGGCCAAATAAAACATTGTTTCATCGTTGGTGCTAAATAACGGCTGCAAATTTATGGCAGGCTCGTCATAAGCACAGAACGCTTCGTAAAAACACCTCGCCATAAGTTTGAGAGGAACAGATTTACCTCCCTGACCTTGAAACAAATATTCTCTCTCTCTCTCTTTCTGAAGCCTTCTCACTTAGTAGGTTCTCAGCAGGAGCACCAGATGAGTTCAGACTCATAATATCAGGCAGAACCTCTAGATGTCAGACTAATGCAAAACACACAAAAGTCCATGAAAATACTGGCATCATTTACTCTGAACCTGTCTGCATTTGTTTTGCCTGGGGAACACAAAATGAGAATTTTTGAAGAAGCTCTTTTTTTGTTTACCAACCATATAATTTTTATAGTGACCACATCTGCCCAGCTCCAAAAAGGACAACTTGTACACTATATACTAAATATATTCTGCATGATCTGCATGCAAGCCCACTCAAACCTTCATCAAGAAAATTTGAGTTTACAGCCAGTGCAAAGCAGAAGTGATATTTTATCACTTCGCTCAGAATATTTTAATATGCTATCAAGCTGCAACTTCAATTTCGTTTTATGAATATTTTCCATAGGGGTGGCAGGCATCAGCAGAGAAAGATAGAAATTTAAAAAAGATAAATAGTGCCATTAATCCAGAGTGTTTCACTTTCATTATCCTTGAAAACGAGGAGCTATTTTTCCCAATGAAATGCTCCTAATTAGCTCCTTACACTTGATTCGCTAGCTAGAAAATGACCATGTTCAGAAAATTTTAATTTGTAATTAAGTGGCATTCAACATAATGTAATTTATCTTTTTGACAAGCCGCAGTCTGGATGTTGGTGAAGCTTTCGGTGGACAACTAACTACAATATCTTGCTATAATTTACATGAATATGCCTGATATGATTTCATGTTAGTAAAAGAAAATATGAGACATAACATGAGGAAAACAAATCACATTTGGTCTTCTGGATGATTTGGGGCAAATTTATTTCCTGTAAGTCTGACTTTTCAAAACTGCCCACGTCTCTCATCTATAGAAAATCATCTCAATAGCAATAGCAAATCAGAGATTTACTGATCTATGACCCGAAAGCAGTCTGAAAATGTTTGGCGTAAATATATCTTCAGATTCGATTAGCCTAAGAAATCTTTTAGAAGACACACATTTGCTTTTCACTCAACTCAATCAACAAAAAAAATACAAAACATCCTCTTAAAACACCTGGACATAATAAGAAATGACAATTTTCACTTGTTTAAACTTGTTTTAATCAAAATAAAGTCTAGTTTTTCTTCTGCTTGTATCAGTGTGGAATGAAAGCACAGGTAGGTCACAGAAAACAGCGTCCCGAATCATTCATCAGAGCAAATGTGGAGAGAAATGGAGATCATAATGAGCCTGAGTCATTTTCTACAGCTCCCATTACTGCATTCAGATATTATTTTCCTCTGAGTCAGAAAACAAAATGTGTCATGCTTTACCCTGTTCTTTTCCTGCCATTCCTTAACTCACTTAACACAAGGAATTTAGCATTAGATGTCTTCATTGATGTCCACTAAGGATGACAGCACCATTACTATCGCTTATGCTTACAGTTAGTAAAATGTACACACCTCTGGCATGCAATTTGTGTTGCATCATTTGCACTACAGGCATGAAAGGCATTAAATCATGTGTTGTTACTTTACTAAGGGATCAGACTTTCATTTAGGGATGAAAATATCGCTCATAATTGATAGAATTTTTCAATTGTACAATTAGTAATTTTTAAAATTGTGGACCTGCACACCAACTGATGCTACTGCAAGTCACCAAATGCGTCCATCTCTCTCTTTCTTTCTCTCTCGCTCTCTTTCTGCCCTCCCTCATTTTTATGGATGGATAGAACAGGAGAGTGTGTCAGGGATAATGGTTTGCGAAGAGTGAAATAGCAGAGAAAAAGGCTAATCAGCATGTGACCTCAGCTGACGGGTCGTTCATCTTCCCATCCGTCTGAATTATTTCCTCTGAAACTCTCACAAAGGGAAGCAGGACAATTTGTTTGCCTCGCAGTTGCAGTTTTTCTATAATCTGTTTCCTTTCCATTCCATCAAACTCTATCTTTTTTTTTTTTTACAAACCAGGAGGGCCGATGACACATGAAATAATGGACATGTGTGAAGTATAACACCCAATACAGACTGGATGACCTGAGCTCAGTCTGATATAATCATCTGAGAGCATTCAAAAACAGTCCAAATATTTTGGAATCTTTCGAAATAACATTTGTGTTCAGATTCTAAAATGGAACGTTGAAGTGAAATTCCAGGTGTGATGTCACTGATGCAAATTGCCATTGATTCTTGTGGAACCAAATATGGACGCACTAATTTGAATATGTGAAATGCACACTCTAAAAAAAAGGCTGGGTTAAAAACAGCCTAAGTTGGGTTGAAAATGGACAAACCCAGGGGTTGGGTTAAATGTTTGCCCCACATGCTGGGCAAACTATTCTTTAAATATTACTATATGGCTGGCTTAAAATGAACCAAATGTTGGAAATTAAAAATCAGACACATAATTACTAGAGGCAGTAATCGAAAGATGAACATTTATTAATAAGCAATTTAATAAATGTTTATTTAATTATTATTCATTAAACTTATTAATAAATGTTCATTTACTGATAAATGTTAATTTCCAACATATTTTGGGTTCAAGCAAGCAATACAGTAATTTGTAATCAGTAGTTGAGGTAAATAAAACAACCCAGCAGGTTGGGCAAACATTTAACCCAACAGCTGGGTTAAAACAACCCATTCGCTGGGTTTGTCCATTTTCAACCCAACTTGGGTTGCTTTTAATCTAGCATTTTTAAGAGTGCTGAATGATTTCAGGTTGTTCCCACAACTTCCACTAACATTTTGTAAAGGTTTAAAACGTTTTTAAACAACATTTATAGAACAATCTTATAACATTGGTAGAATTTCATATGTGTTCTCAGGATGTTGAGAGAAAATATTCTTAGAATGCCTTTATGATGTTTTTACTTGATAAACGTCATAATGTTGAAAGAATGTTCTGAGGACAACATTTTCAGTATGCTGAATGTTAACGTTCTTGAAATATTAAAAATCAGTGTTCAAAGAGTAAAAATAAGGATAATGTTCTACATTATTGTAACCTTTTAAATAACGTTCTAATCACGACAAGAAAACTGGACATTTTAGAAACATTGCAAATCACTGTTTCCATGTTTTAGTTAGTTAGGATAGTGTTTTCATGCCATTTTTATGGTCACAATAAACTGTCATAGTATTCAAAGATTCCTTCCTTTCAATATTTTAAAGCTTGAGTCAGTCAGACTGATATTTTGATATTTTAGGTTTGATATCAACAGAACAGCCGCTGAAATCAACAAACACACGTGCACGCTCAGAGAAACATGGACCATTTGTCAGGACACAGCGATAATGGGGTGGTGTGGGGGGGCTTATTCACACTATTCACAGACAATTTGTAAAGCGACCCGTGGAAGCTGGGCCGCAGACACCAGAACAGCTGGGGGTTCTGTGAGATGGATTCACGTGAGCTGCAAGCGGTCCATTTCAATCTGAATGAAGACAAAAGAAGCACAGACGCAGAGAGTGTGTGTCCCGTAAAAGCCATTAGGTGACGATTTCAGGCGACCCAGAGCTCTCGGCTGCCGTTTACACACACACACACACACACACACATTCACAAGGTTAAATGGGAGTTCATAACCCTGGGCTAATTAGCATTTTTATGTAATTTCAAGTAAATGCTCTTTTAGTCAACAACTCCATAATTAATTTACCCTTCAGCCCTGACATGAGTAAACTGACACAGAGACACACAGTAAACATGTTTAGGTTAAAAACTGATGGAGGGAAAAGCCTAATTACTCGTTTAAAGTTTTGTTTCAACTTATTAATTTATAAAAAAAAAAAAAAATATGGAAAATGAGTAAGTAATGCAAAAATGCAATAAATATTGTTCATCTGTGAAGCTACAGTTTTAGCTGTAGTTTTAGGGGCAGAATATATCATTTTTTGAGTATAAAAACAATAAAAGTAAATGGAAAGTGTCAAATGTGGCTTATTGGTGGACGTGATTTCCTTGCTGATCCTGGAAAAACATTCCAATCAACCAATCAGATTTGAGGTATAAGTTTATAGTTAATGTCAAGTTTAGGCTTACAACATTGGTTATGTGCTTCTACACCATTCTTATTCATCTATCATTTCCCTCTGAATTTAGGGATAAATTATGAATAGGGTAAGATTTGCAAAAGATGTTGATCCACAAACATGTCTTACTTGTCAAAATCATGGTGACCGTGATATTCTGTGCATAAACAGTTTAATACAAGGAAGGGTTGCACTTTATTTTGATGGTCCATTTTAGATTATTAACTAAAAGTAACTTTGCAACAACATGTCAACTAACTCTCATTAGAGTATTAGTAGACTGTTACGGTAAGGATAAGTTGACATGTAGTTGCAATGTTAGAATGTCTGTTGGGAGCATCAAAATAAAGTGTATTAAGCATCTACTAATACTCTAATGAGAGTTATTTGACATGTAGTTGCAAAGTTACTTATAGTTAGTAGCATTCAGTAGTAGCATCCCACCAAGGAACCATTTAGAAAAGGAAAATATATTAATGTTATAGGCAAACAGGCATGAATAAACACGCACACACACACACACACACGCACACACAGAGCGAGGCATCATCTCTGGAGGTCCCTGTTGGACAGTGATGTATTTAAGGCTCTGTGGGGTCAGATGGACTATGTCCAGCACATCACCTGCAATCAATAGTGTTGGTAAAACAGCTTAGCATGACACACACACACACACATTGGGTTTCCATGTTTTATGGAGACTCTCCACAGACATAATGATTTTTATACTGTACAAACTGTATATTCTATCCCTATACACTTTCTGCATTTTTACATATTTAAAAAGCCTTTAATTATTTTATTTTTATACCAGTTTTACAAATGAGGATGTCCCTAAAGGGAGATTTTGGAGATTTCGTCAGGTTTTGGTCAATTCTGGGTACAAATTTGTCCCCAAAACATAGTTAAATAGGTACACACACACACAAACACACACACATTAAATACTCATAAACATGGACAACACAAACTAATTCACATAGAATCACATTATCATGTTCTACTGAAGTTTCACATTTTGGTCTTTTGGTCATTTTATTATTGTAAACTATATGCTTCTTTTTGTGAACTGCTTTCCTTTTTGTCCAATCACTTGCACTTGCTTTTATATTTTCTTATTTAGTGCAATTTCTGTAAAATTGTGAAATATTATTACATTTAAAAAAAAATGTATATTATATATATATATATATATATATATATATATATATATATATATATATATATATATATATACATATATATATATATATATATATATATATATATATATATATATAGTAAAATGTCATTCAGTGATCAAAGCTGAATTTTCAGCATCATTACTCCAGTCTTCAGTGTCACATGATCCTTCAGAAATCATTCTAATATGATGATTTGCTGCTCAAGAAACATTTCTGATTATTATCGATGTTGAAAACAGTGGTGCTGCTTCATTTAATTTGGAAATCATGATACATTTCCCCCTGGATTCTTTTAGTGCTTTTATTTTTAAATGAAAATGCATTTACTTTGATTAATTTAATGCATCCTTGCCTAATAAAATATCAAATTCTTTAAACTTTTGAACAGCAGTCTATATGCCAGTAGCTTTAACTGCAGTTTTTCTATTGGATGATAATATTGGTAGGTGGAGCTTAATGACATCAATTTTTCTCTTTCTTCAGGCTGGCAGGGTTGATGTCACCCATGTGCCATTCCTGCCCTGTTTACCTGTTAATAACTCTATCAGTCCCTCGCGCCCGCCGGTGCCCACCTGCAGTACCACCACACAAGACGAGCACGCCACACCCTCACCCAGAGCAATGCCTGCTGGGAGCCTGGCAGCAGCGTGACAGATGTTTACCTGGCACAGGTGAGAACCTGAGATGAGATGAGAACAGCAAACAAGTGTTAAAGCATGTGTACAGCAAACACACACACACACACACACTGAGACACGGCAACAGGAGCAGAATACAGCTGTGCTGAGAAGCCTGTCAGACTGCGCACTGAGCCGTATACAGCGCTGAACACATTTACCACAAATCCACAATACCTGAATTTCTTTAGAAAAGAGACACATTTGTATGGAGCGTACGTGAGCCCGCTGAGCCCTGAGACTCCTCGTAATGGGCTGTTTATGTGTTTATTTGTTTGTTTGTTTGTGTGAGTTGGGAGTGAGGGAGGAATGATAAACGAGAACTCGTTTCCTCCGACGGCCTCCGTGTCACAGGATGGATGAGAGCGGCGAGCCCGTTGCGTCACGCTGATGCAGGGGGCAGTTAATTACTCGTGATGGACTGATTGCGCCACAGAGTGCCGCCCCACGGCAGCCATATTGGGCTGCCCGCTCTGGGGTTCACAGGTTAGATTCACACTACAGACTTATGGGTAACAAATGTGCAGAGTCTGTTTGTTATTGATCTTGGCAGTTTAACTCTGTGATTTTAGAAATAGAATTTCGCTCTCTTAACTTAAAGTTTATGAAATATTGCGGAATTACAAATTTTATTTTATTTATTTTTAATCAAAATAACTCCCCCTCCCTCTTGCAGCAACATCTCTTCTCTGATGATGAGGGCGGGGCAACCTGTCGCTCACATGAGATCCACCAATAGCAAACCACAACCATTCAATCAATTCCCCACAGACAAATTCAAGCCCCTCCCTACATTTGTTCTTGTTCCAGAAGCCGTTTCACTTGGATATATGGCACAATAGGGAAGAAAAGACTATCACAACTTCCATTTCATGATGACTTTAAAGGATTAGTTCACTTCAGAATTAAAATTTCCTGATAATTTACTCACCTCCATGTCATCCAAGATGTTTATGTCTTTCTTTCTTCAGTCAAAAAGAAATTAAGGTTTTTGAGGAAAATATTCCAGGATTTTTCTCCATTTAGTGGACTTCAATGGGGTTCAACGGGTTGAAGGTCCAAATGTCAGTTTCAGTGCAGCTTCAAAGAGCTCTACACGATGCCAGACGAGGAATATCTAGAGAAACCATCTGTCATTTTCTTAAAAAAAATAAATAAAATAAAATAAACATTTATATACTTTTTAACCGCAAATGCTTGTTGGAAAATCCCATTGGAAAGGTCACGCGTATGGTATTAAATTCCCACCTAAAGTATTGCGGTCACGGATCAAAAAATAATAAGTGTGAATCAAAAATTTAAAAACACGTAAAAATATATTGCACAAACTAAAAAAAAATTATGCAAAATGATCAGAAAGTTCAAAATATAATAAGCATGAATCGGAAAATTAAAAGGACATTTAAAAAAAAAATAACAAGCATGGATCAAAACTTTAAACACGTTAAAAAATATATTGCACAAATCTTAAACTTGTGTTTGTGTTCTTAAAAGTTGTTTTCCTTGGTTTTATTTCTCTGTACTTTGTGCTTTCTTACATTTTCTGCTCATATTTTACTCTTTTGTACGCTTGTGCTGTTTTTCTCTTTGCTCTTATTTCCACGTTCTGCTCTTGCTTTTCCAAATGTTGCAGTTTGAGTTTCATGTAAATGAGGGCGGGCTTAAGCGTCACCATTGGTCCACTAGTTCTAGATTGACAGCTCCTCCTCTATTTCTAGATTGACTGAGAGGGACATCACTTCAGTGCGACGCTTATTATTTTTTGATCCGTGACCGCAATACTTTAGGCGGGAATTTAATCCCATACATGCGTGACGTTGGCACAACGCAGAGCATTGCAAGATGAGCATTTGTGGTTAAAAAGTATATACATTTTTTTCCCCTCTTGCAGCAACATCTGTTCTCTGATGATGAGGGCGGGGCAACCTGTCACTCACATGAGATCCACCAATAGCAAACCACAACCATCCAACCAGTTCCCCACAGACAAAATCAAGCCCCGCCTTACATTTGTTCTTGTTCCAGAAGCCGCTTCACTCAGATATACGGCACAATAGGAAAGAAAAGGCTCGCAACTTTCATTTCATGATGACTTTTAGTATATAAGTATTGTAAAATGAACTAAACACAGATTCAATTTAAACACTGAAGTCAGTGCAGTGGAGACAGTGTGGCTCTGTTCCAAAACCTAATGAGCTGTCTATGTAGGCAGGATTTTAAGGTACTACATGTCATGCACACTTCTGGCAAGAAGACTATATTTAGGCAGTAAAATGATGCTGCCTTCTAAGAATCATTTAGGCCATATTCAAGCTATTTTAAGTGAAAACATTAACTTAAAAGTAATGAAATACTCATAAGAAATATTCATAAAATAGTCAAATCAGCATATTAGAATGAAGGATCATGTGACACTGAAGACTGGAGTAATGATGCTGAAAATTCAGCTTTGCATCGCAAGAATAAATTACATTTTAAAATATATTTAAATAGAAGACAGTTATTTTAAATTGTAATAATATTTCACATTATTACTGTTTTTACTGTATTTTTGATCAAATAAATGCAGCCTTGGTGAGCAGAAGAGACTTTTCAAAAGGAGAAATAAAAATGGACTCAAATGAGACCCTATTATAAGTGTATAAAATGATGGAGATCTCTTCTGAAACTCTAGAGGAGAAAATCTGAGAAGTTTATAGCCAACATAAGCATTAAGGATAACGCTGTGACATCCAGGAGAGCAATTTTAAATATTTATGAGGTTTTTATTTCTTATATTGCATAATAAAAATAGTTTGTCTCGCCTATGAAGAGCACATGTTGTGTGCAAGTACGAAAAACTACATGAGAAATAGTGAGAAAGATAGACAGCGCCCAATTATTCATTCAACTGATAAACACATTTATTTGTTTACCTGTCAAAGCCTCGTCTCTCAGTGAGGGGTGGAGGACACTCTTCTACATTCCCCTTTCAAAGAATTAACTACAAATGATTCACACAACAGTGGAATGTTTGTGTCCGGATAAATGATGAGAGTATTAGCATAACTACAGGCTCTAGAAGAGACCGTGTCTGATGCCACGGGCCGCGGGGATGAGAGATTATGCCCAAGGGCCGACTTGGACAGACGGGCTGGTTCCCATATTGCACCGGGGTGCAAAAAAGCTGTTTTTTGTCGCTTCAGAGCAGCGCAGCTGTGTGACACACACACACACACACACAGTCACTATGGACCTGCTTTAGGGCAAGCACTGGGAAAACTGGTCTGTCACCATCTTCAAACTTGAGATCATTAGCTAGTGACTACAGTCAATGTCTAATAAAACATCTCTGATTTGAGATGTGCTAAGAATAGATCTGCTCATTTCACAAGAATGCTTTTTTAGTTCAGATGAGAGACAAATTTGACCAGTAAAGCGTGAACGGTTTAAGGACTTATAATTTTCCGTTTTCCCTTGACAGCAGCAGTGAAAAACCCAGGCATAACCCCAACACTATTTATATTTAAACACTTCAGGGCACATTTAGGAATTCTTTCTAAATCTGCATATTGTATGAACCACTGACTCTCATGTGCTGGATCTTACCTCCCCTGTGTGTTTAATATCAGACAGATTAACCTGATTATTAGCCTGTGGGACGAGATGAGACATGAGCTGGAAGTTACACTATATCATTTTTCATCATTATTATTATTATTATTATTATTATTATTATTATTATTATCATTTGTGACCCTGCACCACAAAACATAGTCATAAGTCGCACAGGTATATTTGTAGCAATAGCCAACAATACATTGTATGGGTCAAAATGATCAATTTTCAATGCCAAAAATCAAGATCGTGTTCCATGAATATATTTTGTATGTAAATATATCAAAAATGTATTTTTGAGAGTGGATATGCATTGCTAAGGACTTCATTTGGACAACTTTAAAGGCGATTTTCTCAATATTTCAATTTTTTTGCACCCTTTCAAACAGTTGTATCTCGGCCAAATATTGTCCTATCCTAACAAACCATACAATACAATACATCAATGGAAAGATTATTTATTCAGCTTTCAGATGATGTATACATCTCAATTTAATAAAATCGACCCTTATGACTGGTTTTGTGGTCAAAGGTCACATTTAAAAGTTGTTTTAAGTTTTTTTTTCTACCTGCATGCATAGTTTATATTATATTATATTATATTATATTATATTATATTATATTATATTATATTATATTATATTATATTATATTATATTATATTATATTCCTCATAGAATCGTTTTTACCAGGTTTTATGTTTAGGCTTCTTTGATTTGGAGTATTAAAGACATAAAAAGAGAGCGAGAAGGAGGGACAGAGACAGGAATCGTCATCCTGCTGTTGTTTCATCTGTGAAGAATTTCTCATTTCGTTTCCTAATTTATATTTTCGGCGTATTGCGTTTTACGACCGGGCTCTAAAAGGCATATTTCTGCGAAATCAGGTTTATGATCTAAAACGTGGGCTGAGCAGTAGTAAAGTTAAATATTGAACTTTCATTTCGCGGCGTAATTTTTGGTGCTTTTCATGGGAGGCAGTAACTTTCAAGAGCCTGTGAATGAAGTCGACACGAGCCGAACACACACACACACACACACACACACACACTCCTCACGACACAAACACTGAACAACCACGACTGAATATAGGCTAAATATAATAATATATCGAGTACATTACTTTCATTATAAAGTGCTGTAACGAGTTTTTATTGATCAGGAGTAGGCCTAATATTAATAATATCACATAATAACATTTTCACATACTTTTATATAGGCTACATTTCCTTATTCCTTTGCAAATTCTGTTGAATGAAAATTAGGCTACATTTTCATAATTTAGTGAATGAATGAATGAATGAATGAAGTGTGCCATAATTCGCCTCATTTGTCACATATGTTCTGGTATATATGCATATAGCTCTCCTTTAGGTCTACAAACGCATCGCGCACGTGTGTATGTGCGCGCGCGTGTACGTGCGCGTGCTTCCATTTACTCACTAATATGCCTTTTTTAATAGGCAACATATATCTAACAGCTAACCGATTCACCTTTTAATTTTGGGCCTAAATGGCGAGATCAATGGAAAACTGTTGTAATGATCTAATTAATTATGTCGAAATTAAAAGCGCGCGCAGAATCAATCTCTCGCGTGAAGCCTCCATCTGTCCCCTCACAACACAAGCTCGAGGGCCAAATCCCTTTATTTGACACTCTCCTCTTTGAGATTATGGGGTTTATTATGGGCCGTATTTTCGTTTTATTGTACAGCAAACGGGGGTTTATTTTTGTTAAAAGATTGTAATGTCACTTTAAAGTTCAAAAGGGTGTTTGTTTAGCCAAAAAATAAATAAATAAAAAATAAAAACAATGTGCCCATATCTGTCACTAAGATATATTTTATGAAAGAAATGCATTAATAAGATGAATAATAAATTAACGAATTGTTACTATAAATTACAAAGGGAATAAAATATTTTAAATACAATAAATAATATTTTATTAATAATTATTTTAGTAGGCCTATATGGTTATATTTGTATGCTACATTCTAAAAATTCTGGGTTAAAAACAACCCAAGTTGGGTTGAAAATGGGCAACTCAGCGATTGGGTTGTTTTAACCCAAAATGTTCTGGGTAGCATTTCCCAAAAGCATCGTAAGCCTAAGTTGATCGTAGCTCCATTGGTTTCAATGGAGCTACGATCAACTTAAGCTTACGATGCTTTTGGGAAACGCAGCCCTGGACAGTTTTATTTAACTCAACTATTGTTTATGGCTGGATTAAAATGAACCCAAAATAGGTTGGAAATTAAAAATGACACATAATTACAAGATGCTATAATAATAATCAAAAGATAAACATTTATTAACAAGTAATTAAAAAAATGTTCACTTACTAAACATATTAATAAATGTTAATTTCCACATATTTTGGGTTCATTTTAAGCGAGCAATAGTCATTTTTAAATAAAATAGTTGGGTTAAATAAAACAACCCAGCAGGTTGGGTTAAAACAGCCCAATCACTGGATTTTTAACCCAGCATTTTTTAGAGTGATGGCAATATTAAGCGTTATGAACTTAAAACGACAAAACAAAATGGACGAATATCAACTCTTCGCCATCAAAAACATAAGATGACACGCATATAAATCTATAGAGTTGCACACATGTCGTTTGGAGTCAGACTCGGTAATGAAGTGCTCGCGCTCTGATCGATCAGTGACGTTACCATGAGAACGGGAGGCTGAGAGAAGGAGGAAATATCTTCACCTCTGGCGAAACGAGCTTCCTCAATGCTCAGCAGAACGGCGCGGGAGAACAGAGGAGAACCGGAGCGGAGAGATTCATCTTCGGGACGCGTGTGTGTGTGGTTCGGCTGGAGCTCACAGACTCCGAACAGCGCCGGAGAGAAGATGGATTACTCACTGTCAGCTCGCGAGGCCCTAATCAAATCAAGAACCAATATCTTTTTTTTTTTTTAAGATTCTACATTTTACTTCGCATCGCTTGTAGACTTCTAATTCTATATATGTATTTAGCTGCACATCCTCAGGTGGGATTATTAAGAGTTTTTATTTAGATACATAAAATCATAAATGTATGTTAAAATGTGACTGTTGCATATATAAATAAGTGGCATTAATCTGTAAAAAAAAAAAAGCATGTTTGGCTTCATCATGTCTGTAAACCCCTGACGGACTCAAATACACAACGCCTGCTATGATTTACAGTGTCTGCTCAAATTCAGTGTGAAATTTCTCCAAGGGTGACAAAAACACTAACACTTAATTTTAGAAGTCTACAAAAAAGCGCAGAGAGCACGAGGGCAGGGGGGAAAGGCTGGGAGGGGGTCTCACAGAGAAAAAGCCCTAGCTTTGGGGAAGGTGTGCAACGGAGGGTGAAATTAGAGCCCGCAGTGCTACATATTGTACCAGAAGCTCCTCCAAAAACACCAGGAGAAAGAAAAATCATCCTCTAACCTAACTAGGAGGCAGACTAGCCGACCTGCCCCCTACGTCCCTCAGAGATCTGTCCAAAACACTTCCACTTTACCGCCGCTTCCGCCAGTCTTTATAGAGGCGAGGAAGTATTTCAGTCTTTGTTTATATTTAGTAAACATAAAATACATTTAAAAAAAAAAAAAAAAAAAAACTGTCATATTGTTAAATATTGTATGAGGTCATTTTGGTGTGCATTAATATTTTAAATAAAATTATATTTTCCGATCCATTTCAGCTGAAATTACATTTTTATTTGAATATATATATTTTAAATTATTTAATTTTCAATTATTTTTATTTATTTAAAAATGACACCCATCAAATAACAAAAACATTCTGTAATACAGTTCGTTTATAACATTAGCACTCACAAATTATTATTTATTTATTTTTAAATTTTTATTTTATTATTTATTTATTTATTTATTTATTTATTTTTTTGTAAATTACAAATAAAGCGATGTGAATCCTGTGAATTGCAGGAACAACATCGAACACTAAACACGTAAAATACTTACAAAAAAAGTTGGAAAAAGTTTACTTTTTGTCCATTTTTTTTCGGCTGATCTAGACAGGTGCATCTCGAAAAGGTAATTTCTGAGTTTTTCTGTGGCCAAAAAGATATTATAATATTGATATAATAACATTTGCATTTCTTAAAGGACATGTAATTGCAGCAATAACATTATAATAATATTTACATGGGGAAAGAAAAAAAATCATTGCACCTAAAACTGAAAAACCACACTCTAAAAAAACACTGGGTTAAATGTTTTTATCCCAATGGCTGGGTAAATATAGGACAGAACACATGTTGGGTTCATTTTACCCGACAAATTGGGTAATTTAACCCAGCATAATGGGTTGATTCATTTTTACTATAACACTAACTTTTTGTACCTCATACATTTCGTATTTCATACTTACAATGTTTGATTAACTTAAATCCTCTATATAATTCCTGTAATATTTTACAGTATAGACTATTTTATATCGTTTTTAGTCTGTAACTAAATACTAGGGTGAATTCAGGGTGATTGGGACACTTTTTCCACTGGGGAAAAGTGTCCCAATCAACCTAAATTCATTGTATATATATAATATATATTTGTGTAACTTTGCATCATATATATATGTATAATGTAACCAAACCGTGTCTCAGGAGGGTTTGGAGACGATAGAGCGCCACCTATAGTCAGTCTGTGTCTCTGTGACCCGATCCAGAGCTGCTCATCACTGCAGAGACGAGCGCAGCAAATCAAAACAAGATGGTGTTTAAATCAAACCATAATCACACCATCGACCTCCCCATTAATGACATTAGCGCTGTGCTTTTCCAGCAAGATGCTTATTTGGCATTATATTTCGAAGGCCACAGCTGTGAGCTTTTATTCTGAGTGTTAATATGAGATGTTTAAGGTGACCATGTTAATACAAATGCTCATATTACGCATGTAATTACCTGTGTGCTGTCACTGTACCAACCTCGTTACACAACTGATACAGGCTAATTCATTGATAACATGACTTCTTCAAACTATTATCACAAAGAAAAGCAAATGATTTGCTCTCAATTTCCACTAAACTCTCATTCACTCGGAGGTGAATGTTTCTCCCTCCCCTTTTTGGAGTGACAGGCGGATGGAGCTTCATCTGAGCGAATCACAAAGTGCTGGAATCTACTGCCTTTGTCTGATACACTCACCCGTAGTGGCGAAAGGGGGTCCGCGTGAAGGAGGGGGCTGGAGCTTTTACAAACCAACACAACCGACCCAAGTCCTTCAGTCCCGGGCCGTGTGCGCATGCAAACGCATCGCGTTGTTATTGAGGGAAAGGTGGGCGCAGGAAACCCGCAGTCTCCGATGGTTCTGCTGTCTGTCATCCATGCGCAGAACCGACACACAGCAGCCCAGCACCTGCTAACCGAGACCACCGGGATATAAGAGATATAACACGCGGATGGATGGGACGAACGCTGGGAAATGAGTTCTGGGGAAAGCATGCATGCTGAAAACATTTAAACATTTCCTGCTGACCTCGAATATACGGTCATGTCTGACACCTGACAAATCCTGCGTCCATTTGCAACTTTCCGAAGTTCCCCGCTCCTCGGCTGGATTCACGTTACATCTTCGTTTCTTTCAGTTGTTCTGAGTGTAAGAAAGACGAGACGGCGACTTCAGTTGATTATCTGTCTTTTCTCGGTTATCCGATGGATATTCACTGTAAGGCAGACCCCTTCTCCGCCATGCACCGTGAGTTACACTGGAGTTTATCTGGAGAATGATGTTAAGATCGTCACTGGAATAGGAAATTATTAGGCTCCCGGGAAAAAAAAGACCAAAATTACACTCTTCTTATAATGCATTTATACTATAAATAAAATCGTATAAAACAGAAACAATACTCGGGTAGGCTAATAATCAAAATAAATGCGGCTGAGATGACAAAATTAAAATATGCGATGTGCATATCACTATGTGATTATTATTTACAAAAAGGAATTCAAGATAATGCCAAAATTTTGTAAGCATATTGGGATAATTCCATTTAGCTTTACAGTAGAAAATATGTTCAAAACAAAAAACTGTACATGCTTAATGTTTCTGCATCAATCTATGGACTTTTAATTGAATTAAAATGGAATGTTTTTTTAAACAACCAATCGGGATTAACTATGTAATTTGATCAAACACAACTGTTTAATAATTCATATCTAGGGAATGAAAACAATAAATGCTCGTGTAATTTAATCGCTCACCTACGACTAACAAACAACAGTATTATTTCAACAAGAACATCCAACCAGAATAGATTAATGTACATCACTAGAAAAAAAAAAAAAGAAAATAAACATTTATTTTATTTGACAAACGCTTAAAAAGCTTCTGATAGTGATTATATTACTGCCAGTGTGGATTTATGGACAGTAAAATAACATTACTCTTTTTTTTTATAATAAATATATACGCATACATATAGGCCTATTAATGTTTTAAACAATAGCATTTAAATATAATACTTTTATGTATGTTTTCGCTGTGAAAATAATGCAGACTAATTATTTTAATCATTGCACCGTCTATTTATTCAGTAATTTAATGTGAGTACAGACAGGAATTCATTATCACAAACTGCGTTTGATTGTAATGAACCTTTCTGATGGCTGATAACTCGTGTGTCGCCACACAGAACGCGTCGTCTGTTAATTAGATGAATGTGACATGACTTATGCCGGACGTCACCGACGGCCTGTATGTAATGTTATGTTTTGGGTGCTTGTTGCTGTTGTCTCCGGTATAGGGCACGGGGGAGTGAACCAGCTGGGCGGGGTGTTCGTGAACGGAAGGCCCTTACCTGACGTCGTGCGCCAGAGAATCGTGGAGCTCGCGCATCAAGGGGTCAGACCCTGTGACATCTCGAGACAGCTGAGGGTCAGTCACGGCTGCGTCAGCAAGATCTTGGGCAGGTGAGACCCTCATACGAAATACGACAACGTGATATTTAGCCTACCATTTAAGAACAACGCATCAGTTGAGGTCGTGTATATGTTTTGTGCTGTGACCGAGTGCCCACATCTGGTTTTTCCACATTTTTAATCTTTTTAACCGTCACTAATTTACAATCCAATTTTAAAGTGTACACTCTAAAAAAAAAAAAAAAAGAAAAAAATGGGTTAAAAACAACCCAAGTTGGGTTGAAAATGGACAAACCCAGTGATTGGGTTGTTTTGACCCAGCGGTTGGGTTAAATGTTCGCCCAACCTGCTGGGTAGTTTTATTTAACTCAACTATTGTTTAAAAATTACTGTATTGTTCGCTTAAAATGAACCTAAAGTATGTCGGAAATTGACATTTATTAATATGTTTAATAAATTATCATGTATTAATAAGTTTAATTAATAATAATGAAACAATAAACAATTATTAAATTGCTTATTAATAGGCTAAATGTGCACCTTTTGATGATTATTGTTGCCTCTAGTAATTATGTGTCTGACTTTTAATTTCCAACCTATTTTGGGTTCATTTTAAGCCAGTCATATGGTCATTTTTTAACAATAGTTGGGTTAAATAAAACTACCCACCACATTGGGCAAACATTTAACCCAACAGCTGTCCATTTTCAATCCAACTTGGGTTGTTTTTAACCCAGCATTTTTTTTAGAGTGTAGCCTATTCATCAATTAAACTGAGCTCATAAAACACTGGATGCATAATAATAATTGTATAAAGAATTAGCAAAATGCTGCATTAGATTGACGCACCCAATACACTGTCATCAAATTAAAACATTTGCCTTTTAACAGCACAGAATTGAGAATCATATAAATGTGCATTTTTTCCTTGATTACTAAATCCCAATTTGAGATAAACAAAAACTAAAGAGTCGCCTAATGAGCTTTGAAACTCAGCATTATGAGATCTGTGATCATTATTATTATTATGTCCACAAAAACTGTTTTCATCTCAAACTAAAAATCCCAAAATATTTGAAATGCCCTTTGTTTTTCATATAGAAAAAAGAGCAATTCATTTGCTTTTAGTCTATCAGAACTGGGCGTTAAAAAAGACCAAATATTTGACCATTGATTTGAATGCTTTAAAAGGATCAAATTAATTATTAAAATTAATTTGTTATAGTTCAGGGTATTTCAACAAGGTCAGAACCATAAGTACAAATGCTAATGAGTTTGTTCAGTCATCGCTTGTTCATTTTATTAAGTATATTTAAAAAAACCATGTCAGACAAAAATACGTAAAATTCGTTTCAAGCTTCATTTTTATCTGAGATTAATAAGTAACTAAAACAGATGGTCTGCTTAATGTCCTGCTGCGCAAAATTTTAAATTAGTATTCTAATCATATGATAATTTCCTACTAGTACTGCTATGGGCCGTGTTAAGTAGCTTAGATAAAACATTTTCATGGCTTTGTTAGCACGCATCTGTTGTTTATTGTCATTAGGTTTGGTCAGGTTATGAAAGTCAGATTTACACTTGTTTCTGCAGATATTACGAGACTGGCAGCATAAAGCCTGGAGTCATCGGAGGATCCAAACCCAAAGTCGCCACGCCGAAGGTGGTGGATAAAATAGCGGACTATAAAAGACAGAATCCCACCATGTTCGCCTGGGAGATCCGGGACAGGCTGCTAGCGGAGGGGATCTGTGATAATGACACCGTCCCCAGCGTCTCCTCCATAAACAGGTCAGAAGAACCGAAGCCGTCATTTAACAATAACCAGTGTGTCAATTATTCAGTGACTTGTATTTGGCGTCTCTAATATCATGCGTCAAATTGCCTTAGACATTTTTAACAAAACAAAACATTTATGTGATATTCTTTTGTTGTGTAAATCTGCAATAGGCCTACAATTATTTGACAATAGGCTTGTGTTCTGTCCCGATACTGATCCTACCGAAAGTGCACGAGCTGCGTATGGTTGCTATGGTTACCAGGTGAAAGCAACGTAGCGAGCGTCTGTTTAGCTCAACTCGTAATCGTGGATTTAAACCTTTAAATGAAAAAGAAACCCCATACATTTGAAACATACCTATATTTAAATGAAAAACGAACTAATTTAAGTAACATTTAACACTCCTCAATTGGGGCAAACAAGAATAAAACAACCGTATAAACTTTAATCGAGCAGCTTTTCCTTTTTTATACGCAGTCTGATCGCCATTCATTGAGGTAAAAAAAAAAAAAAAAAAAGAACGAAAATTATTTACACAGCGTTTAACTATTTGCTTGCTGCTTTTCAACACTATAAAAATGCTGGGTTGTTTCAAACCATGTTTGGGTCAAATATGGACCAACCCAACCGTTGGGTTTAAATTTTTCATTTAAATTTTTGAACCAACGGTTGGGTAAATATGGACAAAAACAACCGTTGGGTTTAAATTTTTAAACCAACGGTTGGGTTTGTCCATATTTCACCGAAACACGGGTTGAAACAACCCAGCGCTTTTTAGAGTAATTTTGAAATAATACATTCTAGTAGTTATCAGGTATTTTGGTTGATATTAGTCTGTCTGTTGTGTCAGTATAGAGGTTTGTTCTGTGGTTTGCCGGTGGTCTTATGTGTGTAATTCAACCCTCTACTCTAAAATACCGCAACAATGACAGACTGAAGCTCTAAAATCTCATCTGACCGAGTGAAAACCGATCAATGAACGCTGATCAGACCTGGTAAAAGAGACACAGAGCTGCTCGATTAGAGTTCATGCCGTTATTAATCGGTTCCTTCTATTTTCCAAAGAAGAAGAAGAAGTAACGAGGCTTTTCATATTTTCATCCCTTTCCAAGAGACTAATATATGGGATAAAGGATGTATTCTCATGCTTATTTGTGTTTACATAATTATTAATCTAGAAAATAAATTCTTAATGAATACGTTTTAATGCTGTGAGTGAAAATGTTATTATATAAGACGGTTTTAATTTTGGTCCCACTTTATATTAGGTGGCCTTAACTACTTAAAAAAAAATGGTGCAATGTACTTATTGTGTTCACATTGTGTGTGCTGTATTTTCTACTGAGGTGGGATGGGGGACAGGATTGGTGGTATGGGTAGGTGTAAGGGATGGGTCAACAGTGTAATTATAAATGTAATTACAGAAATTGATTACAGATGTAATTACATGCAGGTTTATATATATATATATATATATATATATATATATATATATATATATATATATATATAAAGTACAATGTATGTAAACAATAACTGCATTGTATCAAAAGTTTCATTTAAGTGTAAGTACATAGTAGTTAAGGCCACCTAAGATAAAGTGGGACCTTATTTTTTAACATTTTTTTTCCCCTCCAACTGGAATGATATCGATAATGCACACCTATAAATTACAATATAGGAAATCTACAGTATGCATAATCCACAATCCAATATGATCCTATTTACATCCTTAAATTGGTGTTTTGGGGTGGTATGTTAGACTTGTGTGGAAAATCAAAACGGTAAAAAGAAGCAGTGAGGCGCTGAACTTTGGTTAAGATTCACTCTTCCATAAAACCAGACTCTGCATTACATTTTAATGAGTCGATGGCGAAGAATAGAGCGCCTCACACAACAGAAGAGAAGGCTAGAAAAAATTCATTTCATGCCTCATGGTCACCTAAAAAGGGCCGTTTGAATGTCTTTTGACATGAACTTGTGAGATAAATGCAAAATGTACGTTAATGTAATTACCGAAGCCCTTAAACGTCTCTAAAGTCTAATTGAATTCAGTCTGGATATTTTGAAACAGGAAACAGGTCTTTGTTTATGAGGAAAATTAAAATATGAATGTGGGTAAAAGACTTTGATGAAGCACAATTTATTCCATCTTTATGTCTGTTTTTATATGTTGATATACTCATGAATGAAGCCCTGTCTGGATCCTTGAATAAGGCTGAAACCAAACTCAGTCTGTTGATAGAACATATAATAATTTGGGAATCATTTCTGAAGTCAGTTTGATGAAATACAAGAAAAGAGTCAGTTTCACCCGCAACCTTTTATTCATTAAAGTGAAATGTTGCTTGTTGCAAAGTTGTGTGCAAACTGAGCCCGGCCTGTTGACAGTGAGAGGATGTTCAGACCTCAAGCACTTTTCTTTAACATACATTATTAAGTGTTACAGAGTTCCTGTTGTACTAAAGTGTCTCCACAGCCAACAAGTGACAGCACTGAAACCGCCAGACTTATAAAAACCACCTCGACAGCACTCAATACTATTGATTCACATGTAAAGCATTTTTAATATTTCTTAAGAGGATTTTCAGACACAACCCAGACATTAATTCGCTCTCCCAAATGACTTATTCAATAACAGAAACATAGATTCTGGATAAAGTCTGCAGATTTATTCTCCCCAGGCCATGCGAGAGGGGTCAAACAATGGTTTTAAAGAGAGAAATGAAATATAATATCGATATGTTGTCATTGTTCTTTCCTTTCAAAGCCCCGAGGACACATCCCTAAAGCTGGTGTTTATTTCAGCAGATATCAATATTAGCAGCACGCTCATTTAAATGGAAATACATATGCTCTTTGAATAGTATCCGCGGTCACAGTGTATATTCTAAATATTTTTACAATCAATAATCTTCATGGGGCATGAAATGAAAACTATGCCATGGTTTTTGCATGTATGTTGCATTTGTTTGCTGAAACAGAAGCAGCACTGGTGATGAATAGATCTAAAGTTTACAAATGAGCACGACAGCGGGCCCTTTTCCCAAAGTGCCGTTCAGATTAACAGAATCAAATGCTGGCGTAAGCTTGTACACCGCACTGAGCAACTATTGCTTTCCTGTCACATATAATTTATAGCTTTCCATTTGCATCCAGGCACCCATGTGGCTAATTTCGAACTTTTTATCCTAGAGTCTAGATCAATAGAACCTCATCCACACTAGAACCGAGCCTGAGGCTCTCCTCAGGACCGAAACGCACACCGAGAGCGCCGTGAGGACGATTATCGAGGTGAATTGTTGTGATTTCATGCTTTGTTTGCAAGATCACTCAAGGCAAAAGAGCTCAGAGAGCTTTTCGCTATATCTCACCTTAAAGGTACAGCGAGTCTGCTGCTTCTCGCTCGGGTAAACGGGATCTGGACGTCTGCGGTTATCCGTTCTGTCAGATCCCCCCTGCTCGGAGATATATAAAGTAAATCTGAGATTATCAGAGAGAGACAGACAGACTGAGACATTGGCTCTGGAGTTCCATGTGAGTGAACGTACTGTATTTACTGTGCAGGATCATTCGGACGAAGGTTCAGCAACCGTTTCACCCCTCGCCAGATGGGACATCTCTTTCCACCCCAGGACACACTATAGGTAAGATCACATCATTAACTCCAGGGGCCATTTTTGGACCTTTCTGGACAAGGTCAACCCTCCAAATCAAATCAAGGGCCAAACCGTTCTGCTCCGGGGGAAAATAAAAAACAAAATCCCATTCCCTGTTTACTATTTCTTAGTGATTTAATAGAAAGAAGTACACACACTAATCTTTTACTCTTTATAAATCGTATCTGAATCTATAAAACCCGTCAAGTTACGGTAACTCAAACCATGTAAGTTTTAAAACCAATACGTGTGAGTACTGTAAACACACATGTATATTATATTTTAATGTTGGTTTAGTCAATCATTAACTCAACTTAAAAATTTTAAGTTTATTCCACTCATTCAGTTTGAATTCGGGTAACAAATCTAACTAAGTCTTAACAACTATGTACCTACTTAAATGGTTTGAGGAAACCGATTGCCTTAAATGGTTTAAGTTCATCAAACTCAAAGTAATAAAGTTACATAAGAAGTAAAAACTAACATTTGTACAAAGCAATGATGACAGAACAGGAGAGGCAACAGTTAAATCCAAAAACTACTTTAAACCTGCGAATGACATTAAATACATTTATACTGTTCCTTTTATTGATAATATAAAATATTAATGAAATAAAATTAATATTATATAAAATAAATATAAATAAATAAATAAATATAAAACATAATTATATATATAAATATATAATGAAATATAAATATTATATATTCAATTTTATATAAATACAAAATAACATATTAATAATAAATATGTTAATAATATTATAACACATACTAATAATATTAATAAATTAATATACATATAATTATTACAATTATTATTAATATATATATATAATTAATTAATTATTATATTATATATATAAAAAATATAAAGCAGCACAACTGTTTTCAACATTGATAATAATCATAAATGTTTCTTGAGCAGCAAATCATATCAGAATGATTTCTGAAGGATCATGTGACACTGAAGACTGGAGTAATGATGCTGAAAATTCAGCTTTGATCACAGGAATAAATTACACTTTACTACATAGAAAACAGCTGTTTTAAATTGTAATTTTTTTTCAAAAGTTTACACTATATTTTTTGTTAAAATACATGCAGCCTTGGTGAGCAGAAGAGACTTCTTTCAAAAACATGAAAACTTAAAAATCTTACCGACCACAAACTTTTGAACAGTATACATCTATATAAATATAACATTTTCCATATTTATTTATAATATTTCTAATTTAAAAACAAACTGAAATATATGCTATTTTGCTATCTACATTATTTTCTTTAAGATTCAATGCCATGCAAATCCAGTGAGAGTTTTACCTCAAAATTGCTCATTGTTGCAACCCAGCAACACCTAAACACACATCCAGACTTAACGAAGAAATATTTACTATTCTTCTTCGCTATTGTAAGTGACAAATCAAATGCACGTAAATCAATCGTGTGCAGACGGTCAAATTTTCTTGCATCCAGTGAAGCTTGAGATGCTCTGAATTCATGCTGGAGATCATGATCATCAGGTTTTGTTCATGTAGCTCCAGTGCTGCTGCTATTCATGCAAAAGAGGCTTCATGTTCGTGTTTTTAGTGTCATCTGTAATGAAACTTCACTAGTGGTCACAAACTTCTGAACCCAGTATATCTTGGAAAACAGCCCAAATGCAAGCGATATAAGATGCAATAAACCTTTCTGTCCTGTAATCAGACTCTGATGTGATGTTATACTCATGGGAAGAAATTTGATCATCTCTCTCTCTCTCTCTTTATAGTCCCCAGTACAGCATCTCCTCCTGTCTCCAGTTCTTCCAACGACCCCGTGGGCTCCTACTCCATCAATGGCATTCTGGGAATCCCTCGCTCCAATGGAGAAAAGAGGAAAAGAGATGCTGGTAAGTCTGCGGTTTCTGCTTTTTTTTTTTTTGTGAAGGATATGCAAAATATTTGTGGCCAAAATATAGGCCACAAGGGCTGCAAACAATATAATTCCAACTTTAATTATCAATAATTATTATTATTATTATTATCATTAAATGTATACATTCATAATTATTAATATTTATTTTCGTGTTGAATTTACTACATACAAGATTGTCCTTGAATGTGTAATGATTGGGCGCAGTATTTATCATGTGTGTGATTGTGAGGGAGGCCGAGAGGGTTTTGATGTGGTCATGTGACCCCCACAGGAGCCCCCCCGTTATTAATCTGCACTGCAGTGATTAAGAGAGCTTCAGTAATTACATGTCAAGATGATGTAGCCAACTAACAAACTCAGTCAAACAAGAACGACAGTCTTAAGAGGACATTTAGCTCAAGGACCTCTCTCTCTCTCTCTCTCTCTCTCTCTCTCTCTTTCTGTACTGCTTACTTCACTTTGCAGCTTTTTCTGACCAGCAATCACACACCTACAATCAGACTGCTTTTCCTTTTATGGGGAAGGATTTCTGTCCATACAAAAGTATAAATATTATTTTATAGAATAGATTTTCAAATTTGCTACTGTTCAAAATTTTGTTTATTATTATTATTAATAATAATAATACCTTTTTTTTATTCAGTAAGAACACATTTAACTGATTAAAAGTGACACTAAAGACATTTATAATGTTACAAAAATTCCATTTCAAATAAATGCTGTTCTTTCAAACTTTCTATTCATTAAAGAATCCTGAAAATAAAATGTTCCACAAATATGAAGCAGTTTCCAACATTGATAATAATAATAATAAATGTTTCTTGAGCAGCAAATCATCATATTAGAATGATTTCTGAAGGATCATGTGACACTGAAGACTGGAGTAATGATGCTGAAAATTCAGCTTTGATCACAGGAATAAATTACAGTTTATAATAAATTGCAATGGAAACCAGTTATTCTGTAATAATAATAATAACTAGATAAAAAAGTTTGTAGACAAACTTTAAGTTGGCTTGAAAAAGCATAGCCAGAAAGTTTGAAGAAGTTTTAAAAGTTTGTAGTTTGAAGCTTTTCAGTTTGAAATAGTTTAAGTTTTAGAATTGTAGTTTTAAAAGCTAGATAGATAGCTAGATAATTAAACAGACTGATCGATTAGATAGATAGATAGATAGATAGATAGTTGTCACAGATGGATATTATGGAGTTTTTATAGAGTTATTAGCATGTTCTTAGCCCAGTGTAGCACTTAGCTAATCACCATTAGCATGTAGCTATTCACTGCTAGCATGTTGGAAGTCCAGATTGCTAGCATGAGTCAGAAGAGCCAACCGCCATGTCTCTACAATGTTCTGATGCAGAGATATAGATTTTGCAATACAGTTGCTAGGGTACTCTGTTTGTTGCTAGGGAGTGGCTTGGCAGCTACCAATGATGATACTCCAAAGGCTGCTTGACAATACAAACCAACCCCCATGTCTGTACGATGTTCTGATGAAGAGATATAGATCTTGCAAAACGGTTGCTAGGGTACTCTGTTTGGTTGCTAGGGAGTGGCTTGGCAGCTACCAATGATGATACTCCAAAGGCTGCTTGACAATATAAACCAACCCCCATGTCTGTACGATGTTCTGATGCAGAGATATAGATTTTGCAAAATGGTTGCTAGGCTACTCTATTTGGTTGCTATGGAGTGGCTTGGCAGCTACCAGTGATGATACTCCAAAGGCTGCTTGACAATATAAACCAACCCCCATGTCTGTACGATGTTCTGATGCAGAGATATAGATTTTGCAAAACGGTTGCTAGGGTACTCTGTTTGGTTGCTAGGGAGTGGCTTGCCAGCTACCAATGATGATACTCCAAAGGCTGCTTGACAATATAAACCAACCCCCATGTCTGTACGATGTTCTGATGCAGAGATATAGATTTTGCAAAATGGTTGCTAGGGCACTCTGTTTGGTTGCTATGGGTACTCGGGGTGGTTGCCATGGTGTTGCTATGCGGTTGCTATTGTATCCAGGCTGGTTGCTAGGATGATGCCAGGGTGATTTGTGTAGTTGCTATGCAGTTGCCATGGTGTTCTGGGTGGTTGCTAGGTTGTTTTGGGTGGTTGCTATGAGAGTTGATCATAGATAGATAGAGAGATAGAGAGATAGATGAGAAGAGAGATAGATGAGAAGTGATAGATGAGAAGAGAGATAGATGAGAAGTGATAGATGAGAAAATAGATAGATAGATGAGAAGTGATAGATGAGAAGATAGATAGATTGATAGATGAGAAGTGATAGATAGATAGATAGATAGATAGATAGATGAGAAGGGATAGATAGATAGATAGAGAAATAGCTAGATTTAGTTTGATAGATAGATAGATTAGAAAGAGAAATAGATTTAGTTTGATAGATAGATATAGTCTGATAGATAGATTAGAAAGAGAAATAGATAGATAGATAGATAGATAAATAGCTAGATTTAGTTTGATAGATAGATAGATAGATAGATTAGAAAGAGAAATAGATAGATAGATAGATAGATAGATAGATAGATAGATAGATAGATAGATTTAGTTTGATAGATAGATAGATAAATAGCTAGATTTAGTTTGATAGATAGATAGATAGATAGATAGATAGATAGATAGATAGATAGATAGATTAGAAAGAGAAATAGATAGATAGATAGAGATAGATAGATTAGAAAGAGAAATAGATAGATAGATAGATTAGAAAGAGAAATAGATAGATAGATAAATAGCTAGATTTAGTTTGATAGATAGATAGATAGATAGATAGATAGATAAGAAAGACAAATAGATAGATAGATAGATAGATAAATAGCTAGATTTAGTTTGATAGATAGAGATAGATAGATAGATAGATAGATAGATAGATAGATAGATAGATAGATAGATAGATAGATAGATAGATAGATAGATAGATAGATAGATAGATTTAGTTTGATAGATAGATAGATAGATAGGACATATTAGATAGAATGGAAGTTTGAATGAGTCTCAATGGATTAGAAATAGTACATAGAATGGCAGCTAATGGAGCTAATGGAGTCTGATGAGCCTCTCCAACTGTCAAAATTTGAATTTTGACAGTTGGAGTTTGAATAGTCTTGGCTCATTTGAACATTCCGTCAATGAAAGTCAATGGGATTTTTCCAAGTTTTGATCAGCTTTTTTAGGAAAACCGTAAGTCTGATCAGTCTGAAAAGATATAGCACACTAAGTCAGAATAGTCTGAAGGTCTAGTCCGAGTTTGGTGGTTGTAGCTTGAACAGTCTAGGAGGAGATGCATTTAGAAATTTAGTCTAAGAAGAATAATAATAAGCTTAAGTAGTAGATCAGTAAGTTGGCTTTTTCAAGCCAACTTAATAATAATTGTAATACTATCTCAAAATATTACTGTTTCTACTGTATTTTTGATCAAATAAATGCAGCATTGGTGAGCAGAAGAGACTTCTTTTTAAAACATTTTTAAAAAATCTTTCCGATCCCAAAATTTTGAACAGTAGTGTATATATAAAATGTTTTCAATAATATTTTGGAATGTATATTATTATTATTAATGAATATACAAAATATTATTCTATATCATATACATTTAGTACATATATATTTACTTTATTTTACTTTTCATTTTATTTTTAATTTTTTTAATTTAATTTTATTTATTTATTTTATTATTATTTTAGTTTACTTTAAATAATTTATCAATTTATTATTATTATTATTATTATTATTATTATTATTTATGCTGCCTGGCAAATCCAGTGATTAGTTTTTTAATTCTGGCAATGCATTACCTGCAAAAACACAGATTAACTGCTAAAGATCTTTGTGTCTTAACTTACAGAAGTTGTGTGAAACAGTGCAATCAGTTTACAGCTTGTGCACAATATGCCCACAAATGTACAGTTTGTTTTCATTTGGAATGGCATGTGAGACCGAGACCATCATGCAATGGGGTCTCTCTCCTATAAAAAGTGAATGAGATAAATGCACTTACATATTTCCCTGTCTGCTGACTTTGAAGACACAGCTCACAATCTTCTCTAGTGCTGGTTCTGCATGCGGTGTGCATTCTTGTGGTTATCATGAGATCATTTTCCTGTGGGTATAGAGAGATTTTACTATGGTAATAGGTGATTAACTAAAAAATAAAGCAATGACAGCAGCATGCAGGTGATGTGCCAACCGTGCAACTGCCATTTCTTGTTTCGCATTCAGTGCCCACGTGATCCACCGCACACAGAACGCGTCCTTCTTGTGATTAGAGCGCGGTACACTTGCAGTCATTTGTGTTGCATTGGGGTTCATTGGTTTTCTTGCTGTCAGACGCTGCAAGGGCGCAGGGGTGACATCAGCAGAGGAGGAAATGATGGCAGACTTCAGATCTTGTGTCTGTGTGTGCGTGTCTTTAAGATGATTGACTGTTTTGGGGGCTGTTCTCTGGCCCAAATGATCCTCTTGATGCGTGGCCATTTTCTTGATTTAAGCGCTGGGGATGAAGAGGTGGAGGAGAGAGAAAGAGGAGAGGAGGAGGGCAGTGTATGTTATGTATAACTTCACAAACGTTCATGTGATGCACACACACACACACACACACACACACACACATACTGACATATGTGGTTTATGAGGTCATTGTGACTTTTTGGTGGTTTACGGGGACACACCTTTCCCAACATCCAATCAACATGAAAGTCGTGTCAAAAAATTTCATTTGATCTACAAAAGACAAATCAGGCTTCAAAAAAATTTTTTCACTTTCATAACACACAGATATTAAATATGTGACATTTCACAGTCTTGCGGGGTCGGTCATAATAGTGGTTTATGAGGACACCTGGTTTACGAGACCACTTTTACACACAACACACAAACCTAGCCTCAATCCTGGTTTAAGGGGACTGACAAACATTAATAACGTTAGTTTGCTCTGCTACTGAAATAAGGGTCTTCATGACAATAGCACGGCTCCTGGCTTTCCCCAGCTAAACACCTGCATAAACCAGTTCAATTATAATAAAAAAGAAAATCAATTTCACAATTGATTTGTAACCTAATTATGCAGTAAAATATTATATATGATCTGGGATTATTAAAAAAAAAACTACCATTTGACATTTTGCTTGGAAGGACAATGTAAATGCTTGGAAATATTTAACGTCTTTAATTCCATTCATTATTTCTAGCATGCCTGCAGTTCAATAATCACACTAAGTTTTGTGCTTTGTTACATTTAATCAGAAATAAAGTAGCTTTCAAATTCTATCAGTTTTATCACAAAATTCAAATTTTTGTTTTTTCAACCAGAGACGTCAGTAAAACCCAGTGTCACATAAAGCTTCATTTTTAATCGGTCATGGGAATGAGCAAGGAGACAAGTGCAATGCAGACTTTTTAGAAAATGTGTACTCAATGAAATCATGGTGTGGGGTGGCTTCACTTGTTACCATGTCTTGAGCAGTTCAGTTCTATATTGGTAGTTGTAGCCATTGCAGTGTGAATGTCATCTCAGCTATCACAGCGGAAGAATGTGTCAGCGTGGACACGCATTGTCTACGACAGGCATAGTTCTGTCTCATTGTAGTTTTAGTTGATGCAACAGGTGTAAATATTTATTGTAAAGCTGGACGTTGCAAAGTCTGAGATCTTTTCGCTTTAACTAATTTAATGTATTCTATTTAAAAGTGTAAGTCACTTATTGCAACTATTCATTCATTAAATGAATAAAATCAATGTAAAATCTGCAATTGTGCTGATATTCAAGAAACAACACTACTGGTAGTCTCATGTTGCTTAACTAGGCTATATCAAACTATTAATGTAAAAACTCAATTTTTAATGCAGTGTTTGTTGTATTTATTTCTCAGAACGAATGGTGTGACCGTTACTGTCACATTATACACATTATTCCATGATCAACTGAGGCAGTTCAGGTTTTGTATTTTTTTTTTTTTTTTAAATTGCTGATTGTTTTTTTCTTGATGCTTAACAGAACCTTAAAATCATAAAATAAAAAATAAATGAAAAAAATCAACAGTATTAGTAGGAGTAAAAAAACTTTACCAATCTTTTTGATTGGGTAAAAAAAAAAAACATTTTCACTCACAGGAATTAAAAAAAAAAAACATTACTTTTAAAAACAGTAAATCATTTAAGAACACTGTCATTCAATGACAAAACGTTACTTGTGAAAACAATAAGATTAGATTCTAGTGCTGTCAAAAGACTAATCATGGTTAATCGCATCCAAAATAAGTTTTTGTTTACATGAGTACATACTGTGTATATTTATTATGTGTGTGTGTGTATATATATATAATATATATATATATATATATATATATATATATATATATATATATATATATATATATATATATATATATATATATATATATATATATATATATATACACACACACAGGTGCTGGTCATATAATTAGAATATCATCAAAAAGTTGATTTATTTCACTAATTCCATTCAAAAAGTGAAACTTGTATATTATATTCATTCATTCATTACACACAGACTGATATATTTGAAATGTTTATTTATTAATTTTGATGATTATAACTGACAACTAAGGAAAATCCCAAATTCAGTATCTCAGAAAATTAGAATATTGTGAAAAGGTTCAATATTGAAGACACCTGGTGCCACACTCTAATCAGCTAATTAACTCAAAACACCTGCAAAGGCCTTTAAATGGTATGTATGTATGTATGTATGTGTATGTGTATATATATATATATATATATATATATATATATATATATATATATATATATATACACTATACATATATATACATACATATATACACACACACACACACATATATATATTAAATTATATATATAAACATATGTGTATATAAGAAAAAAATGTTTATATATTTATATATAATATAAATCATAATATTATAAATATATAAATGTATATACATGTAAATACTTTCAAAATATATACTGTATATGCATGTGTATAAAGTATGTAAAAAAACTTATTTTGGAATGCGATTAATTGCGATTAATTTTTTGACAGCACTTTATATTACATTGCATTCAAAACATTACTATAACAATAACAAAACTTTACTTTTAAAAATGTACAGTAATTTAATTAGTCATTAATAAAACTCCATGCGTTTTAAGGTTACCCATCGGTTACGGAAAAGTCTCTGATATTTTGGACCGTCCGGTGTTGTAGGACTGGATTCTCTAAATTTTTGCAGCCCTCATACTCCTCATCGATGCCAAGCAGCCTTTACTTCTGTTTTGTCTGAAGTGTCGCATAACAGCTTTCACCTCAGATTTTTTCCATGGCGGAACTGAAAAGAAACAATGATAAAATGTTAGCATTACTGCCTACCATTTTTTGTGACGTTTTGTTTAACCAGACCTGCTTCCCTGACTGAACTAACACAAAGATTTGTGTAATTAAGTAATGTTTACTCAAATTGAGAATGACTGTGTTTGTATTTAAGAACAGGTAAGCCAACCCAAAATTAAATGGGATTGTATGCCCATATGGCTAGATGTAATTTGAAATTATGGCCCGGTTTCATAGACTGGGCTTAGCCTAAGCCAGGATTAGGCCACAGTTCAATTAGGACACTTAAGTAATTTTTATAAACATGCCTTAGAAAAAAACATTACTGTTGTGCATCTTAAGACAAACAAAGACACTGACATGTTTTAGAATCAGACAATGCAAGTTTCTTTCAGCTGAAATAGCTCAGATTTACATTTTAGTCTAGGACTAGGCTTAAGCCTTGTCTGTGAAACGGGGGGTATACCTATAAACAGAATTGAGAACTAGGAAATTACTGGAACTCAAGCTATTTTAGTTGAAGACCCTTAATCTAGGTATTACATTAATAAAATTAAAATTAAATTAGGATTTAAACCCAACTTTACCATACCATTGTTTTCAGAGAGATTTCTTTTAGTGTTTGATCTATCATGTGTCCTTCAGGCACAGTTTCCTCCTTTTCAAAGGCTCTGTGGATATGGATAGGCAAATCATCGTTTTACAATGCTTTGAGGTGTAAACCACTGGGCAATACTGCAGTTGTAAGATGAATGAATGGCAACTCCAAAACGCAGGTTAGCCTATTACAGGTTACTGTTTTGTAGGTATATTACAGTAAGGGAAACCCTTCTGCATCTCCACTCCCTCTACACAGAAAGGGTCCTGGAAAGTCCATAAAAACAAGTGAGGACACACATGACTATTGAATGTGACTCAGCAGTAGAGTATAGTTTAACAACACTTGTGTGTGTTTTACTCATGGTTTATGAGGACACATGACTATTGAATGTGACTCAGCAGTAGAGTATAGTTTAACACACTTGTGTGTTTTACTCATGGTTTATGAGGACACACTGACTATTGAATGTGACTCAGCAGTAGAGTATAGTTTAACAACACTTGTGTGTGTTTTACTCATGGTTTATGAGGACACACATGACTATGAATGTGACTCAGCAGTAGAGTATAGTTTAACAACACTTGTGTGTGTTTTACTCATGGTTTATGAGGACACACGTGACTATTGAATGTGACTCAGCAGTAGAGTATAGTTTAACAACACTTGTGTGTTTTACTCATGGTTTATGAGGACACATGACTATTGAATGTGACTCAGCAGTAGAGTATAGTTTAACAACACTTGTGTGTGTTTTACTCATGGTTTATGAGGACACGTGACTATTGAATGTGACTCAGCAGTAAGTATAGTTTAACAACACTTGTGTGTGTTTTTTACTCATGGTTTATGAGGACACATGACTATTGAATGTGACTAAGCAGTAGAGTATAGTTTAACAACACTTGTGTGTGTTTTACTCATGGTTTATGAGGACACACATGACTATTGAATGTGACTCAGCAGTAGAGTATAGTTTAACAATACTGTGTGTGTTTTACTCATGGTTTATGAGGACACACATGACTATTGAATGTGACTCAGCAGTAGAGTATAGTTTAACAACACTTGTGTGTTTTTACTCATGGTTTATGAGGACACACATGACTATTGAATGTGACTCAGCAGTAGAGTATAGTTTAACAATACTTGTGTGTGTTTTACTCATGGTTTATGAGGACACACATGACTATTGAATGTGACTCAGCAGTAGAGTATAGTTTAACAACACTTGTGTGTTTTACTCATGGTTTATGAGGACACACGTGACTATTGAATGTGACTCAGCAGTAGAGTATAGTTTAACAACACTTGTGTGTTTTACTCATGGTTTATGAGGACACACGTGACTATTGAATGTGACTCAGCAGTAGAGTATAGTTTAACAATACTTGTGTGTGTTTTACTCATGGTTTATGAGGACACACATGACTATTGAATGTGACTCAGCAGTAGAGTATAGTTTAACAACACTTGTGTGTTTTACTCATGGTTTATGAGGACACACGTGACTATTGAATGTGACTCAGCAGTAGAGTATAGTTTAACAATACTTGTGTGTGTTTTACTCATGGTTTATGAGGACACATGACTATTGAATGTGACTAAGCAGTAGAGTATAGTTTAACAACACTTGTGTGTGTTTTACTCATGGTTTATGAGGACACACATGACTACTGAATGTGACTCAGCAGTAGAGTATAGTTTAACAACACTTGTGTGTGTTTTACTCATGGTTTATGAGGACACAAGTGACTATTGAATGTGACTCAGCAGTAGAGTATAGTTTAACAACACTTGTGTGTTTTTACTCATGGTTTATGTGGACACAAGGCTTTCAGTATACTGATAACACACGACTGTTTTAACAATAGTGTACTGCTGAAACACATTTTGTAGTAATGAGAGAATTTCACTTCAGTTCTTGTTATAACGAAACTAAATTGACAAAAGTGTTAACAAACCTCTTTAGCAGAAATGACTTCACTTCCCGTTATGGCTGCAGCGACAGGCTCATGGACAAACTGGAAGACAGAAAATAAGAGAAAGGAGAAATAATGTGACTCAGCAGTAGAGTATAGTTTAACAACACTTGTGTGTGTTTTACTCATGGTTTATGAGGACACACATGACTACTGAATGTGACTCAGCAGTAGAGTATAGTTTAACAACACTTGTGTGTGTTTTACTCATGGTTTGTGAGGACACATGTGACTATTGAATGTGAATTAACTATAGACTATAGTTTAACAACACTTGTGTGTTTTACTCATGGTTTATGAGGACACACATGACTATTGAATGTGACTAAGCAGTTGAGTATAGTTTAACAACACTTGTGTGTGTTTTACTCATGGTTTATGAGGACACACATGACTATTGAATGTGACTCAGCAGTAGAGTATAGTTTAACAACACTTGTGTGTGTTTTACTCATGGTTTATGAGGACACAAGTGACTATTGAATGTGACTCAGCAGTAGAGTATAGTTTAACAACACTTGTGTGTGTTTTACTCATGGTTTATGAGGACACACATGACTACTGAATGTGACTCAGCAGTAGAGTATAGTTTAACAACACTTGTGTGTTTTACTCATGGTTTATGAGGACACACATGACTACTGAATGTGACTCAGCAGTAGAGTATAGTTTAACAACACTTGTGTGTTTTACTCATGGTTTATGAGGACACAAATGACTATTGAATGTGACTCAGCAGTAGAGTATAGTTTAACAATACTTGTGTGTGTTTTACTCATGGTTTATGAGGACACAAGTGACTATTGAATGTGACTCAGCAGTAGAGTATAGTTTAACAACACTTGTGTGTGTTTTACTCATGGTTTATGAGGACACAAGTGACTATTGAATGTGACTCAGCAGTAGAGTATAGTTTAACAACACTTGTGTGTGTTTACTCATGGTTTGTGAGGACACATGTGACTATTGAATGTGAATTAACAATAGACTATAGTTTAACAACACTTGTGTGGTTTTACTCATGGTTTATGAGGACACATGACTATTGAATGTGACTCAGCAGTAGAGTATAGTTTAACAACACTTGTGTGTGTTTTACTCATGGTTTATGAGGACACACATGACTATTGAATGAGACTCAGCTGTAGAGTATAGTTTAACAACACTTGTGTGTGTTTTACTCATGGTTTATGAGGACACAAGTGACTATTGAATGTGACTCAGCAGTAGAGTATAGTTTAACAACACTTGTGTGTGTTTTACTCATGGTTTATGAGGACACACATGACTACTGAATGTGACTCAGCAGTAGAGTATAGTTTAACAACACTTGTGTGTGTTTTACTCATGGTTTATGAGGACACAAGTGACTATTGAATGTGACTCAGCAGTAGAGTATAGTTTAACAACACTTGTGTGTGTTTTACTCATGGTTTATGAGGACACAAGTGACTATTGAATGTGACTCAGCAGTAGAGTATAGTTTAACAACACTTGTGTGTGTTTTACTCATGGTTTATGAGGACACACATACTGAATGTGACTCAGCAGTAGAGTATAGTTTAACAACACTTGTGTGTTTTACTCATGGTTTATGAGGACACAAGTGACTATTGAATGTGACTCAGCAGTAGAGTATAGTTTAACAATACTTGTGTGTGTTTTACTCATGGTTTATGAGGACACAAGTGACTATTGAATGTGACTCAGCAGTAGAGTATAGTTTAACAACACTTGTGTGTTTTACTCATGGTTTGAGGACACACATGACTACTGAATGTGACTCAGCAGTAGAGTATAGTTTAACAACACTTGTGTGTGTTTTACTCATGGTTTATGAGGACACACTGACTACTGAATGTGACTCAGCAGTAGAGTATAGTTTAACAACACTTGTGTGTGTTTTACTCATGGTTTATGAGGACACAAGTGACTATTGAATGTGACTCAGCAGTAGAGTATAGTTTAACAACACTTGTGTGTGTTTTACTCATGGTTTATGAGGACACACATGACTATTGAATGAGACTCAGCTGTAGAGTATAGTTTAACAACACTTGTGTGTGTTTTACTCATGGTTTGAGGACACAAGGCTTTCAGTATACTGATAACACACAACTGTTTTAACAATAGTGTACTGCTGAAACACATTTTGTAGTAATGAGAGAATTTCACTTCAGTTCTTGTTATAACGAAACTAAATTGACAAAAGTGTTAACAAACCTCTTTAGCAGAAGTGACTTCACTTCCCTTTATGGCTGCAGCGACAGGCTCATGGACAAACTGGAAGACAGAAAATAAGAGAAAGGAGAAATGATGTGACTCAGCAGTAGAGTATAGTTTAACAACACTTGTGTGTTTTACTCATGGTTTATGAGGACCACATGACTACTGAATGTGACTCAGCAGTAGAGTATAGTTTAACAACACTTGTGTGTGTTTTACTCATGGTTTATGAGGACACACGTGACTATTGAATGTGACTCAGCAGTAGAGTATAGTTTAACAATACTTGTGTGTGTTTTACTCATGGTTTATGAGGACACACGTGACTATTGAATGTGACTCAGCAGTAGAGTATAGTTTAACAATACTTGTGTGTGTTTTACTCATGGTTTATGAGGACACATGACTATTGAATGTGACTAAGCAGTAGAGTATAGTTTAACAACACTTGTGTGTGTTTTACTCATGGTTTATGAGGACACAAGTGACTATTGAATGTGACTCAGCAGTATATAGTTTAACAACACTTGTGTGTTTTACTCATGGTTTATGAGGACATACATGACTAGTGAATGTGACTCAGCAGTAGAGTATAGTTTAACAACACTTGTGTGTTTTACTCATGGTTTATGAGGACACACATGACTACTGAATGTGACTCAGCAGTAGAGTATAGTTTAACAATACTTTGTGTGTTTTACTCATGGTTTATGAGGACACAAGTGACTATTGAATGTGACTCAGCAGTAGAGTATAGTTTAACAACACTTGTGTGTGTTTTACTCATGGTTTATGAGGACACAAGTGACTATTGAATGTGACTCAGCAGTAGAGTATAGTTTAACAACACTTGTGTGTGTGTTTACTCATGGTTTATGAGGACACATGTGACTATTGAATGTGACTAAGCAGTAGAGTATAGTTTAACAATACTTGTGTGTGTTTTACTCATGGTTTATGAGGACACACATGACTATTGAATGTGACTCAGCAGTAGAGTATAGTTTAACAACACTGTGTGTTTTACTCATGGTTTATGAGGACACACATGACTATTGAATGTGACTCAGCAGTAGAGTATAGTTTAACAACAGTGTGTGTTTTACTCATGGTTTATGAGGACACACATGACTATTGAATGTGACTCAGCAGTAGAGTATAGTTTAACAACACTTGGTGTTTTTACTCATGGTTTATGTGGACACAAGGCTTTCAGTATACTGATAACACACACTGTTTTAACAATAGTGTACTGCTGAAACACATTTTGTAGTAATGAGAGAATTTCACTTCAGTTCTTGTTATAACGAAACTAAATTGACAAAAGTGTTAACAAACCTCTTTAGCAGAAGTGACTTCACTTCCCTTTATGGCTGCAGCGACAGGCTCATGGACAAACTGGAAGACAGAAAATAAGAGAAAGGAGAAATAATGTGACTCAGCAGTAGAGTATAGTTTCAACACTTGTGTGTGTTTTACTCATGGTTTATGAGGACACACATGACTACTGAATGTGACTCAGCAGTAGAGTATAGTTTAACAACACTTGTGTGTGTTTTACTCATGGTTTGTGAGGACACATGTGACTATTGAATGTGAATTAACAATAGACTAGTTTAACAACACTTGTGTGGTTTTACTCATGGTTTATGAGGACACACATGACTATTGAATGTGACTAAGCAGTTGAGTATAGTTTAACAACACTTGTGTGTTTTACTCATGGTTTATGAGGACACACATGACTATTGAATGTGACTCAGCAGTAGAGTATAGTTTAACAACACTTGTGTGTGTTTTACTCATGGTTTATGAGGACACACATGACTATTGAATGAGACTCAGCTGTAGAGTATAGTTTAACAACACTTGTGTGTGTGTTTTACTCATGGTTTATGAGGACACAAGTGACTATTGAATGTGACTCAGCACTAGAGTATAGTTTAACAACACTTGTGTGTGTTTTACTCATGGTTTATGAGGACACACATGACTACTGAATGTGACTCAGCAGTAGAGTATAGTTTAACAACACTTGTGTGTGTTTTACTCATGGTTTATGAGGACACAAGTGACTATTGAATGTGACTCAGCAGTAGAGTATAGTTTAACAATACTTGTGTGTGTTTTACTCATGGTTTATGAGGACACAAGTGACTATTGAATGTGACTCAGCAGTAGAGTATAGTTTAACAACACTTGTGTGTTTTACTCATGGTTTATGAGGACACACATGACTACTGAATGTGACTCAGCAGTAGAGTATAGTTTAACAACACTTGTGTGTGTTTTACTCATGGTTTATGAGGACACACATGACTACTGAATGTGACTCAGCAGTAGAGTATAGTTTAACAACACTTGTGCGTTTTACTCATGGTTTATGAGGACACACATGACTATTGAATGTGACTCAGCAGTAGAGTATAGTTTAACAACACTTGTGTGTGTTTTACTCATGGTTTATGAGGACACAAGTGACTATTGAATGTGACTCAGCAGTAGAGTATAGTTTAACAACACTTGTGTGTTTTACTCATGGTTTGAGGACACCATGACTACTGAATGTGACTCAGCAGTAGAGTATAGTTTAACAACACTTGTGTGTGTTTTACTCATGGTTTATGAGGACACACATGACTACTGAATGTGACTCAGCAGTAGAGTATAGTTTAACAACACTTGTGTGTGTTTTACTCATGGTTTATGAGGACACACATGACTACTGAATGTGACTCAGCAGTAGAGTATAGTTTAACAACACTTGTGTGTGTTTTACTCATGGTTTATGAGGACACACATGACTGAATGTGACTCAGCAGTAGAGTATAGTTTAACAACACTTGTGTGTTTTACTCATGGTTTATGAGGACACAAGTGACTATTGAATGTGACTCAGCAGTAGAGTATAGTTTAACAACACTTGTGTGTTTTACTCATGGTTTATGAGGACACACATGACTATTGAATGAGACTCAGCTGTAGAGTATAGTTTAACAACACTTGTGTGTGTTTTACTCATGGTTTATGAGGACACAAGGCTTTCAGTATACTGATAACACACAACTGTTTTAACAATAGTGTACTGCTGAAACACATTTTGTAGTAATGAGAGAATTTCACTTCAGTTCTTGTTATAACGAAACTAAATTGACAAAAGTGTTAACAAACCTCTTTAGCAGAAGTGACTTCACTTCCCTTTATGGCTGCAGCGACAGGCTCATGGACAAACTGGAAGACAGAAAATAAGAGAAAGGAGAAATGATGACTCAGCAGTAGAGTATAGTTTAACAACACTTGTGTGTGTTTTACTCATGGTTTATAGGAGACACATGACTACTGAATGTGACTCAGCAGTAGAGTATAGTTTAACAACACTTGTGTGTGTTTACTCATGGTTTATGAGGACACACGTGACTATTGAATGTGACTCAGCAGTAGAGTATAGTTTAACAATACTTGTGTGTGTTTTACTCATGGTTTATGAGGACACACGTGACTATTGAATGTGACTCAGCAGTAGAGTATAGTTTAACAATACTTGTGTGTGTTTTACTCATGGTTTATGAGGACACATGACTATTGAATGTGACTAAGCAGTAGAGTATAGTTTAACAACACTTGTGTGTGTTTTACTCATGGTTTATGAGGACACACATGACTACTGAATGTGACTCAGCAGTAGAGTATAGTTTAACAACACTTGTGTGTTTTACTCATGGTTTATGAGGACACAAGTGACTATTGAATGTGACTCAGCAGTAGAGTATAGTTTAACAACACTTGTGTGTGTTTTACTCATGGTTTATGAGGACACACATGACTACTGAATGTGACTCAGCAGTAGAGTATAGTTTAACAACACTTGTGTGTGTTTTACTCATGGTTTATGAGGACACACATGACTACTGAATGTGACTCAGCAGTAGAGTATAGTTTAACAACACTTGTGTGTGTTTTACTCATGGTTTATGAGGACACAAGTGACTATTGAATGTGACTCAGCAGTAGAGTATAGTTTAACAACACTTGTGTGTGTTTTACTCATGGTTTATGAGGACACATGTGACTATTGAATGTGACTAAGCAGTAGAGTATAGTTTAACAATACTTGTGTGTGTTTTACTCATGGTTTATGAGGACACACATGACTATTGAATGTGACTCAGCAGTAGAGTATAGTTTAACAACACTTGTGTGTGTTTTACTCATGGTTTATGAGGACACACATGACTATTGAATGTGACTCAGCAGTAGAGTATAGTTTAACAACACTTGTGTGTGTTTTACTCATGGTTTATGAGGACACACATGACTATTGAATGTGACTCAGCAGTAGAGTATAGTTTAAAACACTTGTGTGTTTTTACTCATGGTTTATGTGGACACAAGGCTTTCAGTATACTGATAACACATGACTGTTTTAACAATAGTGTACTGCTGAAACACATTTTGTAGTAATGAGAGAATTTCACTTCAGTTCTTGTTATAACGAAACTAAATTGACAAAAGTGTTAACAAACCTCTTTAGCAAAGTGACTTCACTTCCCTTTATGGCTGCAGCGACAGGCTCATGGACAAACTGGAAGACAGAAAATAAGAGAAAGGAGAAATGTGACTCAGCAGTAGAGTATAGTTTAACAACACTTGTGTGTGTTTTACTCATGGTTTATGAGGACACACATGACTACTGAATGTGACTCAGCAGTAGAGTATAGTTTAACAACACTTGTGTGTTTTACTCATGGTTTGTGAGGACACATGTGACTATTGAATGTGAATTAACAATAGACTATAGTTTAACAACACTTGTGTGTGTTTTACTCATGGTTTATGAGGACACACATGACTATTGAATGTGACTAAGCAGTTGAGTATAGTTTAACAACACTTTGTGTGTTTTACTCATGGTTTATGAGGACACACATGACTATTGAATGTGACTCAGCAGTAGAGTATAGTTTAACAACACTTGTGTGTGTTTTACTCATGGTTTATGAGGACACACATGACTATTGAATGTGACTCAGCAGTAGAGTATAGTTTAACAACACTTGTGTGTGTTTTACTCATGGTTTATGAGGACACACATGACTATTGAATGAGACTCAGCTGTAGAGTATAGTTTAACAACACTTGTGTGTGTGTTTTACTCATGGTTTATGAGGACACAAGTGACTATTGAATGTGACTCAGCAGTAGAGTATAGTTTAACAACACTTGTGTGTGTTTTACTCATGGTTTATGAGGACACACATGACTACTGAATGTGACTCAGCAGTAGAGTATAGTTTAACAACACTTGTGGTGTTTTACTCATGGTTTATGAGGACACACATGACTACTGAATGTGACTCAGCAGTAGAGCATAGTTTAACAACACTTGTGTGTGTTTTACTCATGGTTTATGAGGACACACATGACTACTGAATGTGACTCAGCAGTAGAGTATAGTTTAACAACAATTGTGTGTGTTTTACTCATGGTTTATGAGGACACAAGTGACTATTGAATGTGACTCAGCAGTAGAGTATAGTTTAACAATACTTGTGTGTGTTTTACTCATGGTTTATGAGGACACAAGTGACTATTGAATGTGACTCAGCAGTAGAGTATAGTTTAACAACACTTGTGTGTTTTACTCATGGTTTATGAGGACACACATGACTACTGAATGTGACTCAGCAGTAGAGTATAGTTTAACAACACTTGTGTGTGTTTTACTCATGGTTTATGAGGACACACATGACTATTGAATGTGACTCAGCAGTAGAGTATAGTTTAACAACACTTGTGTGTTTTTACTCATGGTTTATGAGGACACAAGTGACTATTGAATGTGACTCAGCAGTAGAGTATAGTTTAACAACACTTGTGTGTGTTTTACTCATGGTTTATGAGGACACACATGACTACTGAATGTGACTCAGCAGTAGAGTATAGTTTAACAACACTTGTGTGTGTTTTACTCATGGTTTATGAGGACACACATGACTACTGAATGTGACTCAGCAGTAGAGTATAGTTTAACAACACTTGTGTGTGTTTTACTCATGGTTTATGAGGACACAAGTGACTATTGAATGTGACTCAGCAGTAGAGTATAGTTTAACAATACTTGTGTGTGTTTTACTCATGGTTTATGAGGACACAAGTGACTATTGAATGTGACTCAGCAGTAGAGTATAGTTTAACAACACTTGTGTGTTTTACTCATGGTTTATGAGGACACACATGACTATTGAATGAGACTCAGCTGTAGAGTATAGTTTAACAACACTTGTGTGTGTTTTACTCATGGTTTATGAGGACACAGGGCTTTCAGTATACTGATAACACACAACTGTTTTAACAATAGTGTACTGCTGAAACACATTTTGTAGTAATGAGAGAATTTCACTTAAGTTCTTGTTATAACGAAACTAAATTGACAAAAGTGTTAACAAACCTCTTTAGCAGAAGTGACTTCACTTCCCTTTATGGCTGCAGCGACAGGCTCATGGACAAACTGGAAGACAGAAATAAGAGAAAGGAGAAAATGTGACTCAGCAGTAGTATAGTTTAACAACACTTGTGTGTGTTTTACTCATGGTTTATGAGGACACACATGACTATTGAATGTGACTCAGCAGTAGAGTATAGTTTAACAACACTTGTGTGTGTTTTACTCATGGTTTATGAGGACACACATGACTACTGAATGTGACTCAGCAGTAGAGTATAGTTTAACAACACTTGTGTGTGTTTTACTCATGGTTTGTGAGGACACATGTGACTATTGAATGTGAATTAACAATAGACTATAGTTTAACAACACTTGTGTGTGTTTTACTCATGGTTTATGAGGACACACATGACTATTGAATGTGACTCAGCAGTAGAGTATAGTTTAACAACACTTGTGTGTGTTTTACTCATGGTTTATGAGGAAACAAGTGACTATTGAATGTGACTCAGCAGTAGAGTATAGTTTAACAACACTTGTGTGTGTTTTACTCATGGTTTATGAGGACACACATGACTGAATGTGACTCAGCAGTAGAGTATAGTTTAACAACACTTGTGTGTGTTTTACTCATGGTTTATGAGGACACACATGACTACTGAATGTGACTCAGCAGTAGAGTATAGTTTAACAACACTTGTGTGTGTTTTACTCATGGTTTATGAGGACACAAGTGACTATTGAATGTGACTCAGCAGTAGAGTATAGTTTAACAATACTTGTGTGTGTTTTACTCATGGTTTATGAGGACACAAGTGACTATTGAATGTGACTCAGCAGTAGAGTATAGTTTAACAACACTTGTGTGTTTTACTCATGGTTTATGAGGACACACATGACTATTGAATGAGACTCAGCTGTAGAGTATAGTTTAACAACACTTGTGTGTTTTACTCATGGTTTATGAGGATACAGGGCTTTCAGTATACTGATAACACACAACTGTTTTAACAATAGTGTACTGCTGAAACACATTTTGTAGTAATGAGAAAATTTCACTTAAGTTCTTGTTATAACGAAACTAAATTGACAAAAGTGTTAACAAACCTCTTTAGCAGAAGTGACTTCACTTCCCTTTATGGCTGCAGCGACAGGCTCATGGACAAACTGGAAGACAGAAAATAAGAAAGGAGAAATAATGTGACTCAGCAGTAGAGTATAGTTTAACAACACTTGTGTGTGTTTTACTCATGGTTTATGAGGACACACATGACTATTGAATGTGACTCAGCAGTAGAGTATAGTTTAACAACACTTGTGTGTGTTTTACTCATGGTTTATGAGGACACACATGACTACTGAATGTGACTCAGCAGTAGAGTATAGTTTAACAACACTTGTGTGTGTTTTACTCATGGTTTGTGAGGACACATGTGACTATTGAATGTGAATTAACAATAGACTATAGTTTAACAACACTTGTGTGTGTTTTACTCATGGTTTATGAGGACACACATGACTATTGAATGTGACTCAGCAGTAGAGTATAGTTTAACAACACTTGTGTGTGTTTTACTCATGGTTTATGAGGACACACATGACTATTGAATGTGACTCAGCAGTAGAGTATAGTTTAACAACACTTGTGTGTGTTTTACTCATGGTTTATGAGGACACACATGACTATTGAATGAGACTCAGCTGTAGAGTATAGTTTAACAACACTTGTGTGTGTTTTACTCATGGTTTATGAGGACACACATGACTACTGAATGTGACTCAGCAGTAGAGTATAGTTTAACAACACTTGTGTGTGTTTTACTCATGGTTTATGAGGACACACATGACTATTGAATGTGACTCAGCAGTAGAGTATAGTTTAACAACACTTGTGGTGTTTTACTCATGTTTATGAGGACACACATGACTATTGAATGTGACTCAGCAGTAGAGTATAGTTTAACAACACTTGTGTTGTTTACTCATGGTTTATGAGGACACACATGACTATTGAATGTGACTCAGCAGTAGAGTATAGTTTAACAACACTTGTGTGTGTTTTACTCATGGTTTATGAGGACACACATGACTATTGAATGTGACTCAGCAGTAGAGTATAGTTTAACAACACTTGTGTGTGTTTTACTCATGGTTTATGAGGACACACATGACTATTGAATGTGACTCAGCAGTAGAGTATAGTTTAACAACACTTGTGTGTGTTTTACTCATGGTTTATGAGGACACAAGTGACTATTGAATGTGACTCAGCAGTAGAGTATGTTTAACAACACTTGTGTGTGTTTACTCATGGTTTATGAAGGACACACATGACTATTGAATGTGATTCAGCAGTAGAGTATAGTTTAACAACACTTGTGTGTTTTACTCATGGTTTATGAGGACACACATGACTACTGAATGTGACTCAGCAGTAGAGTATAGTTTAACAACACTTGTGTGTGTTTAACTCATGGTTTATGAGGACACAAGTGACTATTGAATGTGACTCAGCAGTAGAGTATAGTTTAACAACACTTGTGTGTGTTTTACTCATGGTTTATGAGGACACACATGACTACTGAATGTGACTCAGCAGTAGAGTATAGTTTAACAACACTTGTGTGTGTTTTACTCATGGTTTATGAGGACACAAGTGACTATTGAATGTGACTCAGCAGTAGAGTATAGTTTAACAACACTTGTGTGTGTTTTACTCATGGTTTATGAGGACACAAGTGACTACTGAATGTGACAGCAGTAGAGTATAGTTTAACAACACTTGTGTGTGTTTACTCATGGTTTATGAGGACACACATGACTATTGAATGTGACAGCAGTAGAGTATAGTTTAATAACACTTGTGTGTGTTTACTCATGGTTTATGAGGACACACATGACTATTAAATGTGACTCAGCAGTAGAGTATAGTTTAACAACACTTGTGTGTGTTTTACTCATGGTTTATGAGGACACACATGACTATTGAATGTGACTCAGCAGTAGAGTATAGTTTAACAACACTTGTGTGTGTTTTACTCATGGTTTATGAGGACACACGTGACTATTGAATGTGACTCAGCAGTAGAGTATAGTTTAACAACACTTGTGTGTGTGTTTTACTCATGGTTTATGAGGACACACATGACTATTAAATGTGACTCAGCAGTAGAGTATAGTTTAACAACACTTGTGTGTGTTTTACTCATGGTTTATGAGGACACACATGACTACTGAATGTGACTCAGCAGTAGAGTATAGTTTAACAACACTTGTGTGTGTTTTACTCATGGTTTATGAGTACACACATGACTATTGAATGTGACTCAGCAGTAGAGTATAGTTTAAGAACACTTGTGTGTGTTTTACTCATGGTTTATGAGGACACAAGTGACTATTGAATGTGACTCAGCAGTAGAGTATAGTTTAACAACACTTGTGTGTTTTTACTCATGGTTTATGAGGACACACATGACTACTGAATGTGACTCAGCAGTAGAGTATAGTTTAACAACACTTGTGTGTGTTTTACTCATGGTTTATGAGGACACAAGTGACTATTGAATGTGACTCAGCAGTAGAGTATAGTTTAACAACACTTGTGTGTTTTTACTCATGGTTTATGTGGACACAAGGCTTTCAGTATACTGATAACACGACTGTTTTAACAATAGTGTACTGCTGAAACACATTTTGTAGTAATGAGAGAATTTCACTTCAGTTCTTGTTATAACGAAACTAAATTGACAAAAGTGTTAACAAACCTCTTTAGCAGAAATGACTTCACTTCCCGTTATGGCTGCAGCGACAGGCTCATGGACAAACTGGAAGACAGAAAATAAGAGAAAGGAGAAATAATGTGACTCAGCAGTAGAGTATAGTTTAACAACACTTGTGTGTGTTTTACTCATGGTTTATGAGGACACACATGACTACTGAATGTGACTCAGCAGTAGAGTATAGTTTAACAACACTTGTGTGTTTTACTCATGGTTTGTGAGGACACATGTGACTATTGAATGTGAATTAACAATAGACTATAGTTTAACAACACTTGTGTGTGTTTTACTCATGGTTTATGAGGACACACATGACTATTGAATGTGACTAAGCAGTTGAGTATAGTTTAACAACACTTGTGTGTGTTTTACTCATGGTTTATGAGGACACAAGTGACTATTGAATGTGACTCAGCAGTAGAGTATAGTTTAAACACTTGTGTGTGTTTTACTCATGGTTTATGAGGACACACTGACTATTGAATGTGACTCAGCAGTAGAGTATAGTTTAACAACACTTGTGTGTGTTTACTCATGGTTTATGAGGACACAAGTGACTATTGAATGTGACTCAGCAGTAGTATAGTTTAACAACACTTGTGTGTGTTTTACTCATGGTTTATGAGGACACACATGACTACTGAATGTGACTCAGCAGTAGAGTATAGTTTAACAACACTTGTGTGTGTTTAACTCATGGTTTATGAGGACACACATGACTACTGAATGTGACTCAGCAGTAGAGTATAGTTTAACAACACTTGTGTGTGTTTTACTCATGGTTTATGAGGACACAAGTGACTATTGAATGTGACTCAGCAGTAGAGTATAGTTTAACAACACTTGTGTGTTTTACTCATGGTTTATGAGGACACACATGACTACTGAATGTGACTCAGCAGTAGAGTATAGTTTAACAACACTTGTGTGTGTTTTACTCATGGTTTATGAGGACACACATGACTACTGAATGTGACTCAGCAGTAGAGTATAGTTTAACAACACTTGTGTGCGTTTTACTCATGGTTTATGAGGACACATGACTACTGAATGTGACTCAGCAGTAGAGTATAGTTTAACAACACTTGTGTGTGTTTTACTCATGGTTTATGAGGACACACATGACTACTGAATGTGACTCAGCAGTAGAGTATAGTTTAACAACACTTGTGTGTGTTTTACTCATGGTTTATGAGGACACACATGACTACTGAATGTGACTCAGCAGTAGAGTATAGTTTAACAACACTTGTGTGTGTTTTACTCATGGTTTATGAGGACACACATGACTACTGAATGTGACTCAGCAGTAGAGTATAGTTTAACAACACTTGTGTGTGTTTTACTCATGGTTTATGAGGACACAAGTGACTATTGAATGTGACTCAGCAGTAGAGTATAGTTTAACAACACTTGTGTGTGTTTTACTCATGGTTTATGAGGACACACATGACTATTGAATGAGACTCAGCTGTAGAGTATAGTTTAACAACACTTGTGTGTTTACTCATGGTTTATGAGGACACAAGGCTTTCAGTATACTGATAACACACAACTGTTTTAACAATAGTGTACTGCTGAAACACATTTTGTAGTAATGAGAGAATTTCACTTCAGTTCTTGTTATAACGAAACTAAATTGACAAAAGTGTTAACAAACCTCTTTAGCAGAAGTGACTTCACTTCCCTTTATGGCTGCAGCGACAGGCTCATGGACAAACTGGAAGACAGAAAATAAGAGAAAGGAGAAATGATGTGACTCAGCAGTAGAGTATAGTTTAACAACACTTGTGTGTGTTTTACTCATGGTTTATGAGGACACACATGACTACTGAATGTGACTCAGCAGTAGAGTATAGTTTAACAACACTTGTGTGTGTTTTACTCATGGTTTATGAGGATACACGTGACTATTGAATGTGACTCAGCAGTAGAGTATAGTTTAACAATACTTGTGTGTGTTTTACTCATGGTTTATGAGGACACACGTGACTATTGAATGTGACTCAGCAGTAGAGTATAGTTTAACAATACTTGTGTGTGTTTTACTCATGGTTTATGAGGACACATGACTATTGAATGTGACTAAGCAGTAGAGTATAGTTTAACAACACTTGTGTGTGTTTTACTCATGGTTTATGAGGACACATGACTATTGAATGTGACTCAGCAGTAGAGTATAGTTTAATAACACTTGTGTGTGTTTACTCATGGTTTATGAGGACACAAGTGACTATTGAATGTGACTCAGCAGTAGAGTATAGTTTAACAATACTTGTGTGTGTTTTACTCATGGTTTATGAGGACACACGTGACTATTGAATGTGACTCAGCAGTAGAGTATAGTTTAACAATACTTGTGTGTTTTACTCATGGTTTATGAGGACACACATGACTACTGAATGTGACTCAGCAGTAGAGTATAGTTTAACAACACTTGTGTGTGTTTTACTCATGGTTTATGAGGACACAAGTGACTATTGAATGTGACTCAGCAGTAGAGTATAGTTTAACAACACTTGTGTGTGTTTTACTCATGGTTTATGAGGACACAAGTGACTATTGAATGTGACTCAGCAGTAGAGTATAGTTTAACAACACTTGTGTGTTTTTACTCATGGTTTATGTGGACACAAGGCTTTCAGTATACTGATAACACACGACTGTTTTAACAATAGTGTACTGCTGAAACACATTTTGTAGTAATGAGAGAATTTCACTTCAGTTCTTGTTATAATGAAACTAAATTGACAAAAGTGTTAACAAACCTCTTTAGCAGAAGTGACTTCACTTCCCTTTATGGCTGCAGCGACAGGCTCATGGACAAACTGGAAGACAGAAAATAAGAGAAAGGAGAAATAATGTGACTCAGCAGTAGAGTATAGTTTAACAACACTTGTGTGTGTTTTACTCATGGTTTATGAGGACACACATGACTACTGAATGTGACTCAGCAGTAGAGTATAGTTTAACAACACTTGTGTGTTTTACTCATGGTTTGTGAGGACACATGTGACTATTGAATGTGAATTAACAATAGACTATAGTTTAACAACACTTGTGTGTGTTTTACTCATGGTTTATGAGGACACACATGACTATTGAATGTGACTAAGCAGTTGAGTATAGTTTAACAACACTTGTGTGTGTTTTACTCATGGTTTATGAGGACACACATGACTATTGAATGTGACTCAGCAGTAGAGTATAGTTTAACAACACTTGTGTGTGTTTTACTCATGGTTTATGAGGACACACATGACTATTGAATGAGACTCAGCTGTAGAGTATAGTTTAACAACACTTGTGTGTGTTTTACTCATGGTTTATGAGGACACAAGTGACTATTGAATGTGACTCAGCAGTAGAGTATAGTTTAACAACACGTGTGTGTTTTACTCATGGTTTATGAGGACACACATGACTACTGAATGTGACTCAGCAGTAGAGCATAGTTTAACAACACTTGTGTGTGTTTTACTCATGGTTTATGAGGACACACATGACTACTGAATGTGACTCAGCAGTAGAGTATAGTTTAACAACAATTGTGTGTGTTTTACTCATGGTTTATGAGGACACAAGTGACTATTGAATGTGACTCAGCAGTAGAGTATAGTTTAACAATACTTGTGTGTGTTTACTCATGGTTTATGAGGACACAAGTGACTATTGAATGTGACTCAGCAGTAGAGTATAGTTTAACAACACTTGTGTGTTTTACTCATGGTTTATGAGGACACACATGACTACTGAATGTGACTCAGCAGTAGAGTATAGTTTAACAACACTTGTGTGTGTTTACTCATGGTTTATGAGGACACACATGACTATTGAATGTGACTCAGCAGTAGAGTATAGTTTAACAACACTTGTGTGTTTTACTCATGGTTTATGAGGACACACATGACTACTGAATGTGACTCAGCAGTAGAGTATAGTTTAACAACACTTGTGTGTGTTTTACTCATGGTTTATGAGGACACAAGTGACTATTGAATGTGACTCAGCAGTAGAGTATAGTTTAACAACACTTGTGTTGTTTTACTCATGGTTTATGAGGACACACATGACTATTGAATGAGACTCAGCTGTAGAGTATAGTTTAACAACACTTGTGTGTTTACTCATGGTTTATGAGGACACAGGGCTTTCAGTATACTGATAACACACAACTGTTTTAACAATAGTGTACTGCTGAAACACATTTTGTAGTAATGAGAGAATTTCACTTAAGTTCTTGTTATAACGAAACTAAATTGACAAAAGTGTTAACAAACCTCTTTAGCAGAAGTGACTTCACTTCCCTTTATGGCTGCAGCGACAGGCTCATGGACAAACTGGAAGACAGAAAATAAGAGAAAGGAGAAATAATGTGACTCAGCAGTAGAGTATAGTTTAACAACACTTGTGTGTGTTTTACTCATGGTTTATGAGGACACACATGACTATTGAATGTGACTCAGCAGTAGAGTATAGTTTAACAACACTTGTGTGTTTACTCATGGTTTATGAGGACACACATGACTACTGAATGTGACTCAGCAGTAGAGTATAGTTTAACAACACTTGTGTGTGTTTTACTCATGGTTTGTGAGGACACATGTGACTATTGAATGTGAATTAACAATAGACTATAGTTTAACAACACTTGTGTGTTTTTACTCATGGTTTATGAGGACACATGACTATTGAATGTGACTCAGCAGTAGGTATAGTTTAACAACACTTGTGTGTGTTTTACTCATGGTTTATGAGGACACACATGACTATTGAATGTGACTCAGCAGTAGAGTATAGTTTAACAACACTTGTGTGTGTTTTACTCATGGTTTATGAGGACACACATGACTATTGAATGAGACTCAGCTGTAGAGTATAGTTTAACAACACTTGTGTGTGTTTTACTCATGGTTTATGAGGACACACATGACTACTGAATGTGACTCAGCAGTAGAGTATAGTTTAACAACACTTGTGTGTTACTCATGGTTTATGAGGACACACATGACTATTGAATGTGACTCAGCAGTAGAGTATAGTTTAACAACACTTGTGTGTGTTTTACTCATGGTTTATGAGGACACACATGACTACTGAATGTGACTCAGCAGTAGAGTATAGTTTAACAACACTTGTGTGTGTTTACTCATGGTTTGTGAGGACACATGTGACTATTGAATGTGACTCAGCAGTAGAGTATAGTTTAACAATACTTGTGTGTGTTTTACTCATGGTTTATGAGGACACAGTGACTATTGAATGTGACTCAGCAGTAGAGTATAGTTTAACAACACTTGTGTGTGTTTTACTCATGGTTTATGAGGACACACATGACTATTGAATGTGACTCAGCAGTAGAGTATAGTTTAACAACACTTGTGTGTGTTTTACTCATGGTTTATGAGGACACACATGACTATTGAATGTGACTCAGCAGTAGAGTAAGTTTAACAACACTTGTGTGTGTTTTACTCATGGTTTATGAGGACACAACTATTGAATGTGACTCAGCAGTAGAGTATAGTTTAACAACACTTGTGTGTGTTTTACTCATGGTTTATGAGGACACAAGTGACTATTGAATGTGACTCAGCAGTAGAGTATTGTTTAACAACACTTGTGTGTGTTTTACTCATGGTTTATGAGGACACACATGACTATTGAATGTGATTCAGCAGTAGAGTATAGTTTAACAACACTTGTGTGTTTTACTCATGGTTTATGAGGACACACATGACTACTGAATGTGACTCAGCAGTAGAGTATAGTTTAACAACACTTGTGTGTGTTTTACTCATGGTTTATGAGGACACAAGTGACTATTGAATGTGACTCAGCAGTAGAGTATAGTTTAACAACACTTGTGTGTGTTTTACTCATGGTTTATGAGGACACATGACTACTGAATGTGACTCAGCAGTAGAGTATAGTTTAACAACACTTGTGTGTGTTTTACTCATGGTTTATGAGGACACAAGTGACTATTGAATGTGACTCAGCAGTAGAGTATAGTTTAACAACACTTGTGTGTGTTTTACTCATGGTTTATGAGGACACAAGTGACTACTGAATGTGACAGCAGTAGAGTATAGTTTAACAACACTTGTGTGTGTTTACTCATGGTTTATGAGGACACACATGACTATTGAATGTGACAGCAGTAGAGTATAGTTTAATAACACTTGTGTGTGTTTACTCATGGTTTATGAGGACACACATGACTATTAAATGTGACTCAGCAGTAGAGATAGTTTAACAACACTTGTGTGTGTTTTACTCATGGTTTATGAGGACACACATGACTATTGAATGTGACTCAGCAGTAGAGTATAGTTTAACAACACTTGTGTGTGTTTTACTCATGGTTTATGAGGACACACGTGACTATTGAATGTGACTCAGCAGTAGAGTATAGTTTAACAACACTTGTGTGTGTGTTTTACTCATGGTTTATGAGGACACACATGACTATTAAATGTGACTCAGCAGTAGAGTATAGTTTAACAACACTTGTGTGTGTTTTACTCATGGTTTATGAGGACACACGACTACTGAATGTGACTCAGCAGTAGAGTATAGTTTAACAACACTTGTGTGTGTTTTACTCATGGTTTATGAGTACACACATGACTATGAATGTGACTCAGCAGTAGAGTATAGTTTAAGAACACTTGTGGTGTTTTACTCATGGTTTATGAGGACACAAGTGACTATTGAATGTGACTCAGCAGTAGAGTATAGTTTAACAACACTTGTGTGTTTTTACTCATGGTTTATGAGGACACACATGACTACTGAATGTGACTCAGCAGTAGAGTATAGTTTAACAACACTTGTGTGTGTTTTACTCATGGTTTATGAGGACACAAGTGACTATTGAATGTGACTCAGCAGTAGAGTATAGTTTAACACTTGTGTGTTTTTACTCATGGTTTATGTGGACACAAGGCTTTCAGTATACTGATAACACACGACTGTTTTAACAATAGTGTACTGCTGAAACACATTTTGTAGTAATGAGAGAATTTCACTTCAGTTCTTGTTATAACGAAACTAAATTGACAAAAGTGTTAACAAACCTCTTTAGCAGAAATGACTTCACTTCCCGTTATGGCTGCAGCGACAGGCTCATGGACAAACTGGAAGACAGAAAATAAGAGAAAGGAGAAATAATGTGACTCAGCAGTAGAGTATAGTTTAACAACACTTGTGTGTGTTTTACTCATGGTTTATGAGGACACACATGACTACTGAATGTGACTCAGCAGTAGAGTATAGTTTAACAACACTTGTGGTTGTTTACTCATGGTTTGTGAGGACACATGTGACTATTGAATGTGAATTAACAATAGACTAGTAACAACACTTGTGTGTGTTTTACTCATGGTTTATGAGGACACATGACTATTGAATGTGACTAAGCAGTTGAGTATAGTTTAACAACACTTGTGTGTGTTTTACTCATGGTTTATGAGGACACACATGACTATTGAATGTGACTCAGCAGTAGAGTATAGTTTAACAACACTTGTGTGTTTTACTCATGGTTTATGAGGACACAAGTGACTATTGAATGTGACTCAGCAGTAGAGTATACTTTAACAACACTTGTGTGTTTTACTCATGGTTTATGAGGACACACATGACTACTGAATGTGACTCAGCAGTAGAGTATAGTTTAACAACACTTGTGTGTGTTTTACTCATGGTTTATGAGGACACACATGACTACTGAATGTGACTCAGCAGTAGAGTATAGTTTAACAACACTTGTGTGTGTTTTACTCATGGTTTATGAGGACACAAGTGACTATTGAATGTGACTCAGCAGTAGAGTATAGTTTAACAACACTTGTGTGTTTTACTCATGGTTTATGAGGACACACATGACTACTGAATGTGACTCAGCAGTAGAGTATAGTTTAACAACACTTGTGTGTGTTTTACTCATGGTTTATGAGGACACACATGACTACTGAATGTGACTCAGCAGTAGAGTATAGTTTAACAACACTTGTGTGCGTTTTACTCATGGTTTATGGACACACATGACTACTGAATGTGACTCAGCAGTAGAGTATAGTTTAACAACATTGTGTGTGTTTTACTCATGGTTTATGAGGACACACATGACTACTGAATGTGACTCAGCAGTAGAGTATAGTTTAACAACACTTGTGTGTGTTTTACTCATGGTTTATGAGGACACACATGACTACTGAATGTGACTCAGCAGTAGAGTATAGTTTAACAACACTTGTGTGTGTTTTACTCATGGTTTATGAGGACACATGACTACTGAATGTGACTCAGCAGTAGAGTATAGTTTAACAACACTTGTGTGTGTTTACTCATGGTTTATGAGGACACAAGTGACTATTGAATGTGACTCAGCAGTAGAGTATAGTTTAACAACACTTGTGTGTGTTTTACTCATGGTTTATGAGGACACACATGACTATTGAATGAGACTCAGCTGTAGAGTATAGTTTAACAACACTTGTGTGTGTTTTACTCATGGTTTATGAGGACACAAGGCTTTCAGTATACTGAACACACAACTGTTTTAACAATAGTGTACTGCTGAAACACATTTTGTAGTAATGAGAGAATTTCACTTCAGTTCTTGTTATAACGAAACTAATTGACAAAAGTGTTAACAAACCTCTTTAGCAGAAGTGACTTCACTTCCCTTTATGGCTGCAGCGACAGGCTCATGGACAAACTGGAAGACAGAAAATAAGAGAAAGGAGAAATGATGTGACAGCAGTTTAGGAGTTAACAACACTTGTGTGTGTTTTACTCATGGTTTATGAGGACACACATGACTATGAATGTGACTCAGCAGGAGTATAGTTTACAACACTTGTGTGTGTTTTACTCATGGTTTATGAGGACACACGTGACTATTGAATGTGACTCAGCAGTAGAGTATAGTTTAACAATACTTGTGTGTTTTACTCATGGTTTATGAGGACACATGACTATTGAATGTGACTAAGCAGTAGAGTATAGTTTAACATGTGTGTGTGTTTTACTCATGGTTTATGAGGACACATGACTATTGAATGTGACTCAGCAGTAGAGTATGTTTAATAACACTTGTGTGTTTTACTCATGGTTTATGAGGACCCATGACTATTGAATGTGACTCAGCAGTAGAGTATAGTTTAATAACACTTGTGTGTGTTTCTCATGGTTTATGAGGACACAAGTGACTATTGAATGTGACTCAGCAGTAGGATAGTTTTAACAATACTGTGTGTTTTACTCATGGTTTATGAGGACACAGTGACTATTGAATGTGACTCAGCAGTAGAGTATAGTTTAACAACACTTGTGTGTGTTTTACTCATGGTTTATGAGGACACATGACTATGAATGTGACTCAGCAGTAGAGTATAGTTTAACAACACTTGTGTGTGTTTTACTCATGGTTTATGAGGACACAAGTGACTATTGAATGTGACTCAGCAGTAGAGTATAGTTTAACAACACTTGTGTGTGTTTTACTCAGGTTTATGAGGACACATGACTATTGAATGAGACTCAGCAGTAGAGTATAGTTAACAACACTTGTGTGTTTTTACTCATGGTTTATGAGGACACAAGGCTTCAGTATACTGATAACACACAACTGTTTTAACATAGGTACTGCTGAAACATTTTGTAGTAATGAGAGAATTTCACTTCAGTTCTTGTTATAACGAAACTAAATTGACAAAATGTTAACAAACCTCTTTAGCAGAAGTGACTTCACTTCCCTTTATGGCTGCAGCGACAGGCTCATGGACAAACTGGAAGACAGAAAATAAGAGAAAGGAGATAATGTGATCAGCAGTAAGTATAGTTTAACAACACTTGTGTGTTTACTCATGGTTTATGAGGACACACATGACTACTGAATGTGACTCAGCAGTAGAGTATAGTTTAACAACACTTGTGTGTGTTTTACTCATGGTTTGTGAGGACACATGTGACTATTGAATGTGAATTAACATAGACTATAGTTTAACAACACTTGTGTGTGTTTTACTCATGGTTTATGAGGACACATGACTATTGAATGTGACTCAGCAGTTGAGTATAGTTTAACAACACTTGTGTGTGTTTACTCATGGTTTATGAGGACACACATGACTAGTGAATGTGACTCAGCAGTAGAGTATAGTTTAACAACACTTGTGTGTGTTTTACTCATGGTTTATGAGGACACATGACTATTGAATGAGACTCAGCTGTAGAGTATAGTTTAACAACACTTGTGTGTTTTTACTCATGGTTTATGAGGCACAAGTGACTATTGAATGTGATCAGCAGTAGAGTATAGTTTACAACAGTGTGTGTTTTACCTCATGGTTATGGGACCACATGACTACTGAATGTGACTCGCAGTAGAGAGTTTAACAACACTTGTGTGTGTTTTAACTCATGGTTTGAGGACACACAGTGACTACTGAATGTGACTCAGCAGTAGAGTATAGTTTAACAACAACTTTTGTGTGTTTTACTCATGGTTTATGAGGACACAAGTGACTATTGAATGTGACTCAGCAGTAGAGTATAGTTTAACAACACTTGTGTGTGTTTTACTCATGGTTTATGAGGACACAATGACTATGAATGTGACTCAGCAGTAGAGTATAGTTTAACAACATTGTGTGTTTTACTCATGGTTTATGAGGACCACATGACTACTGAATGTGACTCAGCAGTAGAGTATAGTTTAACAACACTTGTGTGTGTTTTACTCATGGTTTATGAGGACACATGACTATTGAATGTGACTCAGCAGTAGAGTATAGTTTAACAACACTTGTGTGTGTTTTACTCATGGTTTATGAGGACACACATGACTATGAATGTGACTCAGCAGTAGAGTATAGTTTAACAACACTTGTGTGTGTTTTACTCATGGTTTATGAGGACACAAGTGACTATTGAATGTGACTCAGCAGTAGAGTATAGTTTAACAACACTTGTGTGTGTTTTACTCATGGTTTATGAGGACACAATGACTATTGAATGTGACTCAGCAGTAGAGTATAGTTTAACAACACTTGTGTGTTTTACTCATGGTTTATGAGGACACACATGACTATGAATGAGACTCAGCGTAGAGTATAGTTTAACAACACTTGTGTGTGTTTTACTCATGGTTTATGAGGACACAAGCTTTCAGTATACTGATAACACACAACTGTTTTAACAATAGTGTACTGCTGAAACACATTTTGTAGTAATGAGAGAATTTCACTTCAGTTTGTTATAACGAAACTAAATTGACAAAAGTGTTAAAAACCTCTTTAGCAGAAGTGACTTCACTTCCCTTTATGGCTGCAGCACAGGCTCATGGAAACTGGAAGACAGAAAATAAGAGAAAGGAGAAATAATGGACTCAGCAGTAGAGTATAGTTTAACACACACTTGTGTGTGTTTTACTCATGGTTTATGAGGACACATGACTATTGAATGTGACTCAGCAGTAGAGTAGTTTAACACACTTGTGTGTGTTTTACTCATGGTTTATGAGGACACATGACTATGAATGTGATCAGCAGTAGAGTATAGTTAACAACACTTGTGTGTGTTTACTCATGGTTTGTGAGGACACATGACTATTGAATGTGATCAAGTAGAGTATAGTTTAACAACACTTTGTGTGTTTTACTCATGGTTTATGAGGACACATGACTATTGAATGTGACTCAGCAGTAGAGTATAGTTAACAACACTTGTGTGTGTTTACTCATGGTTTATGAGGACACACATGACTATTGAATGAGGACTCAGCTAGAGTATAGTTTAACAACACTTGTGTGTGTTTACTCATGGTTTTGAGGACACAATGATATTGAATGTGACTCAGCAGTAGAGTATAGTTTAACAACACTTGTGTGTGTTTTACTCATGGTTTATGAGGACACACATGACTATGAATGTGACTCAGCAGTAGAGTATAGTTTAACAACACTTGTGTTGTTTTACTCATGGTTTATGAGGACACAATGACTATTGAATGTGATCAGCAGTAGAGTATAGTTTAACAACACTTGTGTGTGTTTTACTCATGGTTTATGAGGACACACATGACTATTGAATGTGACTCAGCAGTAGAGTATAGTTTAACAACATTGTGTGTGTTTTACTCATGGTTTATGAGGACACAATGACTATTGAATGTGACTCAGCAGTAGAGATAGTTTAACAACACTTGTGTGTGTTTTACTCATGGTTTATGAGGACACACATGACTACTGAATGTGACTCAGCAGTAGAGTATAGTTTAACAACACTTGTGGTGTTTACTCATGGTTTATGAGGACACACATGACTACTGAATGTGACTCAGCAGTAGAGTATAGTTTAACAACACTTGTGTGTGTTTACTCATGGTTATGAGGACACAAGTGACTATTGAATGTGACTCAGCAGTAGAGTATAGTTTAACACACTTGTGTGTGTTTTACTCATGGTTTATGAGGACCACATGACTACTGAATGTGACTCAGCAGTAGAGTATAGTTTAACAACACTTGTGTGTGTTTTACTCATGGTTTATGAGGACACACATGACTATTGAATGTGACTCAGCAGTAGAGTATAGTTTAACAACACTTGTGTGTGTTTTACTCATGGTTTATGAGGACACACATGACTATTGAATGTGACTCAGCAGTAGAGTATAGTTTAACAACACTTGTGTGGTTTTACTCATGGTTTATGAGGACACACATGACTATGAATGTGATCAGCAGTAGAGTATAGTTTAACAACACTTGTGTGTTTACTCATGGTTTATGAGGACACATGACTATTGAATGTGACTCAGCAGTAGAGTATAGTTAACAACACTTGTGTGTGTTTACTCATGGTTTATGAGGACACATGACTATTGAATGTGACTCAGCAGTAGAGTATAGTTTAACAACACTTGTGTGTGTTTTACTCATGGTTATGAGGACACAGTGACTATGAATGTGACAGCAGTAGAGTATAGTTTAACAACACTTGTGTGTGTTTACTCATGGTTTATGAGGACACACATGACTATTGAATGTGACAGCAGTAGAGTATAGTTTAATAACACTTGTGTGTGTTACTCATGGTTTATGAGGACACACATGACTAAATGTGACTCAGCAGTAGAGTATAGTTTAACAACACTTGTGTGTTTTACTCATGGTTTATGAGGACACAAGTGACTATTGAATGTGACTCAGCAGTAGAGTATAGTTTAACAACACTTGTGTGTGTTTTACTCATGGTTTATGAGGACACAAGTGACTATTGAATGTGACTCAGCAGTAGAGTATAGTTTAACAACACTTGTGTGTGTTTTACTCATGGTTTATGAGGACACAAGTGACTACTGAATGTGACAGCAGTAGAGTATAGTTTAACAACACTTGTGTGCGTTTTACTCATGGTTTATGAGGACACACATGACTATTGAATGTGATTCAGCAGTAGAGTATAGTTTAACAACACTTGTGTGCGTTTTACTCATGGTTTATGAGGACACACATGACTACTGAATGTGACTCAGCAGTAGAGTATAGTTTAACAACACTTGTGTGTGTTTTACTCATGGTTTATGAGGACACACGTGACTATTGAATGTGACTCAGCAGTAGAGTATAGTTTAACAACACTTGTGTGTGTTTTACTCATGGTTTATGAGGACACACATGACTACTGAATGTGACTCAGCAGTAGAGTATAGTTTAACAACACTTGTGTGTGTTTACTCATGGTTTATGAGGACACACATGACTATTGAATGTGACAGCAGTAGAGTATAGTTTAATAACACTTGTGTGTGTTTACTCATGGTTTATGAGGACACATGTGACTATTGAATGTGACTCAGCAGTAGAGTATAGTTTAACAACACTTGTGTGTGTTTTACTCATGGTTTATGAGGACACACATGACTATTGAATGTGACTCAGCAGTAGAGTATAGTTTAACAACACTTGTGTGTGTTTTACTCATGGTTTATGAGGACACACGTGACTATTGAATGTGACTCAGCAGTAGAGTATAGTTTAACAACACTTGTGTGTGTTTTACTCATGGTTTATGAGGACACACATGACTATTGAATGTGACTCAGCAGTAGAGTATAGTTTAACAACACTTGTGTGTGTTTTACTCATGGTTTATGAGGACACACATGACTATTGAATGACTCAGCTGTAGAGTATAGTTTAACAACACTTGTGTGTGTTTTACTCATGGTTTATGAGGACACACATGACTATTGAATGTGACTCAGCAGTAGAGTATAGTTTAACAACACTTGTGTGTGTTTTACTCATGGTTTATGAGGACACAAGGCTTTCAGTAATGATAACACACAACTGTTTTAACAATAGTGTACTGCTGAAACACATTTTGTAGTAATGAGAGAATTTCACTTCAGGTCTTGTTATAACAAAACTAAATTGACAAAAGTGTTAACAAACCTCTTTAGCAGAAATGACTTCACTTCCCCATTATGGCTGCAGCGACAGGCTCATGGACAAACTGGAAGACAGAAAAAAAACTGAAACTACTGGATGATATTAGTATAAATACTTGAATATCATTTGAAAATATTCTACCTTGCACAGTTCCTGCCCAGAGTGAGAACGCCATGGCAAGACTAGTCCTCCATAATTATATGTGATCTCGTCATCTTTATAAATTTATGTCTTTTATAGCAAATAAACAAAGATGAGGCTTTCCGTCCAGTTCAATTTTTTTTATTTTGCCATTTGGCTTTTGACTGTCGTTTACTAGTCTCCCAAGTTTTATAATTCTATAATTTGAGGGCAGTAGTGCCTGTGCACCTGGAGCCCTGAGTTTAGATTAAACTTATGGAGTACCCACACTAGGCTGGAGCACGCTTAAAGGATAAATTCACTTCCAGAACAAAAATTTCCTTATTTTACTCACGCTCATGTTATTCAAGATGTTCATGTGTTTGTTTCTTCAGTCGTAAAGAAATTAAGGTTTTTGAGATTAAGGTTTTTTCTCCATATTGTGACTTCACTGGTGGCCAATGATTGAACATCCAAAATGCATGGTGAGTAAATTATCAGGAAATCTTTATTCTGGAAATGAACTTATCCTAATTAAGTCATTATGATGTGACTATTTTGAAGTAGGGCTGGACGATATGGACAAAATTTATATCACAATATTTCTTAATTTCGGTCAATACAATATAGATCCGATATCGAAATAAACACTATCTGAAATTTTTAACATTATAAATTCCTTTATCATGACTTTGATTAATTTTAAGCATCCTTGCTAAATAAAATTACTAATCATAATTTCTTTCCCCAAAAATAAAAATTATACTGACTCCAAACTTTTGAACAGAATAGTGTAACAAAACAAAAGTGTTTTATTTCAGATAAATACTGATCTTTGGATCTTTCTATTCATCAAAGAATCGTGAAAAAGAATGTACTCAACTGTTTTAAATATTGATAATCAGCAAATCAGTATATCGTGACATTGAAGACTGGAGTAATGATGCTGAAAATTCAGCTGCGCATCACAGAAATCTATCAAATAGAAAGCTAAAATTTTACTGTTTTAATATTATACATAAATCTAATATTATATATATAAATCTCTGTACAGGTCACAGACTGTATTTACGGTGGACCACTGTGTATCCTGTATAATAGAAGTTATGTAGTTAAGAGATAGTTTATGGGAAACCAAAAAAAAAAAAAAACCTTACCTTTGATGGGATTAATGTATCTCCCAGTTATGTCTTTGTCCTTCCCCATTTTGACATGTATTTCTGCATCTTTTAAAGGATTGAGTCCTCTGGTCCGACGACTCAGACTCACTACAAAATATCATGTCAAGTCAATCACAGATAAACACAGATAAACAGTGTAATATTAATTAAGTGATATATATACATATACATATATATACACATGTGTGAAATATATATTATATAATATTATATATATATATATAATACACACATGTGTGAATATATATATATATATATTATATATATATATATTATATATATATATAATATATATATATATAACGTTGTTGATAATGTGGAATAATCATTTTAAACCTATCACTTTTTACTTTTTCAAGAAAAATAATTCAATTACATTAATTAGATTGATTAGTAATGCATTACTCCTAACACTGGCCCTGTTGTTTGTTAACTTTTCTCTTTAAACGCAAAGAGAAACAGCAGCAGGCAGTGGTTTGGTGTCTCCAGGCCGTGGCCAGGGGAACGAGAGACAAGCGTCCCCGTATTAGAGTGCACCTCAACCGGCTGAACCGGCGAACTCTCCCGCTCAGACCACGTAAACTCCCGCGATATATATCGCACAAGTGTTTTCTTTTTAGATGCAGTGACCTAGCCGTGTGCTCTGCCCAAGGCCACTTTATTTCACGATGATATATTTAATTTAAATTAAAGTATTTCTTTATGATTAACACATTTGTTGCGATCTAACATACATTATCTTTGCGTCTCTTAGCCGCTTCTACAAGCAGTGCTCCTCTTACGCGCCATTACTAACAATACAGTTTTAAATGATTAAATGACATCAAATGAATATTTGACAACTGAAATTAACGTATATAAAAAATAAAATATATTAAGTACTTACTTTTTCACCATAGATGCTGCTGCGTTGTTCACCGAACTGCTCTTCTTGACGTACACTGCGTGAATGCTTAATTTGGCGCCAATGTGTGTATAATTTGGCGCTAATGTGTATACCTTGCAATACCAATTCCCACCTACAGGGGCGCTGTTCCGAGTTTACACATACACAACATGGTTTATGAGGACCATGTTTGTAAAGGTTATAAAAAAGGTAGGGAGTGTCGTAACAGTAAAATAGCAACATTAATTAATAAAAGCAGTAATGTAGTAAACATACAAGTATTAATAGTTATTTAAATTATTATTAGTCAATAATTATAACAAGTTAAATTTCCCGAATTACGAGACCACTAAAATTGGTCTCATAAACCGATTGGTCTTGTAATGCTGGTATGTAAACCTGAAAATTGGTCTCATAAACCACATATGCCAACACACACACACACACACACACACACAGCTCACGGACTGTAGACACCTGGAATCCAGAATAGGTGTACTTTATCTTTGCCAGACGAACCTGCAGCCACACATGCGCGCACACACACACACACACACACACACACACACACACACACAGTTGCCTGATAACGATGCTTTTAAAACAACGTCTTCCCTGCAGCAAAATGTAGAATATAAAATCCCATAATACCCTGAAAAAAAGAGATTTTTTAGTTGTACACAAAACAAACATTATTGGTGTACATTTAAAAATAATAATAATAATAATATATATATATATATATATATATATATATTTTTTTTTTTTTTTTTTTTTTTTTTTTTTTAAATGTCCACAGCATATATATATATATATATATAAACACTATTTCAGTATTTCTACTTCAAAATTTCATGTTTACGTGCTATTTATTTGTGATTATTTGTGAAATTTACTAGCAATTTTTGACCAAATTGTTACGCTTTAAACAAATGAGTAAATAAGTAATTTTTTAGTAAATAATTACAAAGAAATAGCAAGTAACATTGAATTAAACATTAAATTTTGAAGTAGAAAAACTCAAATAGCATTTTCTTGTAAAACATACTCCAATAATCTTTTTATCATTTTATTTAAAACTTCAATTTTTTTTTTGTTGTCAAAAACAGTGCAATTTACAGTGCATTTAACTTCCATAATGTGATGTATTTTTCCTAGTTTTCACTTTATGGAGGTAAAATGCACTGTAAATACTTAGGATTTACTTTGCAACAGTTTTCACTCAGAAACTCCTAATACATTTCATAAATAAAATTACAAAGGAACAGCAATTATCACAGAATTAAATATGGCATTTTGAAGCAGAAAGACCATAAAACGTTCTCCAAAAATCATTTTATACAGTGCATTTTACTCTGATAATGTGATGTTTTTTTCCTTGTCAAACAGGAAAACACATGCATGAATGTGCATTAAGAAAGTAGTCAATTTTTACTGGGTGCATTGAACAGTTTCTTAAATCACCACACAAACACAAACAACTATTTTCTTAGAAAACCACTGTGCTTTTTTAAACGGTGCGCTGTCAGATGCAACATAATAGATCTCAGTGGTAAAAGCAGTGTGTTTTTTGTGCCCCGGTTGTGGTGGCACGCATGCCAAGAGAGGCAAACAGCTTCTTACAGTACGTTTGGAGTCAGCAGCGGCCTCAGACGCAGGGCCCATTACGAGCCGAGCAGAGAGATAATGCGCTGTGACACGCGTTATGTACACGGCGGAGCTGAGAGAGCAGGCCGCGGGGACACAGGTGTCACACCAGCCATTAATCTGACAGCGCTACTGTATTACTGCAAATTAAAAGTAGCACGATACAGAGAGAGAGAGAGAGAGAGAGAGACAGCAATAGTATCCACACGGACTCTGGCTGTCTGAGCTGCGAAGCTGCAAGTGACATTTAAGAGAATTTGCAATTCCGCCGAGAAAAGCTATTACGGCACAAATTAACATCTAACATCCACACATCCCAGCACCCCCCTCTACAGCTGTCTCATAAGAGCAGACCATTAAAAAGATGAGAGCAGTTTTATGCCGGCCAACCCAAGACACCACTGGTGCTGTGCAGTTTATGCTCAAATTGTGCTTACGTTTTAACATTAACCTGACTGTCTTGTGTTTATGCATGTTTAATTTTTAGTTGTAAAATTCCACTTTGCAATGATTATTGCCATGAACATGATGGCTCGGATTTCATATACTGTAGAGAATCCTATAAATAAGATATTAAAGAGGTCCTTGATTATGATTTCAGTTTTAACTTTAGTTAGTGTGTAATGTTGCTGTTTGAGCATAAACAACATCTGCAAAGTTACGACGCTCAAAGTTCAATGCAAAGGAGATATTTTCTTTTTAAGAAATAGCTGTTTAAGGACTACAACAAACAGCTACAACGAGCTTCTTCCCAGGTTAGTGACATCACAAACCATAAACTTTACATAAACCCCGCCCCCGAGAACACGCAACAAAGGGGGCGGGGCCATGTTGGGCTGCTTTAGAGAAGAGGAAGAGTTGTTGTAGTAGAGTGTTGTTGACATGCCGTCATTTTACGCCAGACTGCTTCACAAACGAGGGTGAATTCAACACTGGATTTGCACAAAAGATGAACATGACGGCACATGCTAGTGGATGGGTTGAATCAACTCCACAGCAACTACATCAATTTATCCACTAACCATTCAGAAACGTCTAAAAGTTGTAACTTCTTCCTGAGTCTCTCCATCAGTGTCGACTCCGGTTTGAACAATGTAAGGCTGAACACCGTCGTCATTTTGGCTGCGTGAGATTCTCCAGCTTTGTTGTTGTTGAGCTGTTAAAGCTCCGCCCTCTTCTGGAAAGGGGGCGGGAGCAGCAGCTCATTTGCATTTAAAGGGACACACACAAAAACGGCGTGTTTTTGCTCACACCCAAATAGGGGCAAATTTGACAAGCTATAATAAATGATCTGTGGGGGATTTTGAGCTGAAACTTCACAGACACATTCAGAGACTTATATTACATCTTATAAAAGGGGCATTATAGGTCTCCTTTAACAAATAAACAACTAAAAAAAACTCGAAATGCATTAATATGTCCGTCAAATAGATGCTTATAATACCACATTACGACACATTAATTGTAGAAAGAATAACTGTGAAAATACATTATTTTAATGAAAACTATGGTTATCATGGTAAATTTGGTTATGGACATGCACTACAATTTTCCAAAACATTATTCTAATGTTATTTCCAAAATTTGCTCTCTTTTTTTTTCTAAGTGTATATCAGTTTTATTTTTCTATATAGGATATTTTACCCTCCAAAATCCATATAAACTAAATCTAATACACTATCATAGTACACTAAATGTGTTTGATGCAAGGTGACGAAACCAGAACAGTCCTGTTATTAAAAAAAAAACTGTAAGTACACTTTGTTCATTATAACAGGAGAGGTAAAATTCACATACTATCCATCCTAAATAAGTATGCAAGATGAAAATTAACATGCCCATTGAAAACAGCATGCTAAAGGATCTGGATCATATAACCTTTCTGGTGGTACAAACGTTTTAGGCCAACAATAATCCACTGGAAGAGGAAAACTTTGCTTTTTTTCATATTTAAAAGTGAGGCTGAAACTTAGAGAGCATGTAATAAATTTCTCTAGATGCTAACATGCAAACGGTACATGAAAGTGTCTTTATCCCTGCATACGGTCTCAAAATATGGGAAGTACACACTTCAATATAGTATAAGTATGCAAATTGGTACCAGCCCTAGTTTGCTTTCATACATTAAACAGTTTTGGATCTGTGTCAGTTCTGCGCTTGAAAGTCATGTAAAATCTGGGTCTTAAAGCGAAACGTGAAAATCTCTAGTGCAGACACAGTATTTCTCTCTCTCTTTCCCATGGGGTCAGGGCCTGTGGGTGTGAATCCTGCGGTGTTATGGAGTTGCTTATCTGCTCTGATAGAGCGGGCTCCCTCGTTACCTCAGTCTTAATACTGACTCACGTCAAAAGGAATCCGCTCCACTCAGTCGCAGATCAATACCACAGCAGCAGGGCAGCACACATCGCAACTGTGCAGCAGCGCCTCAAAGCCGGTGCCAGAGGCTCCAGGTGAAAGGCATTACATAAGCACGAGTGGGACAAAACACTGAATCATTGTGTGACAGAAGAAAGAAACTCAGCTGCGCACTTTACTTTGGTAACTTAATAGACAGAAGAAATAGAGCAAAAGTTGAGAGTAAAGCAGAAGTAAATGCAAAAATTCTGTCATTTACTCACCAATTGCATGTTGTTGCAAATGTGTTTGTCTTTATTCTTTGAGACACAAAACGCAATATATCGCCATAATAGAGACTGTGCTCAAGTATCTTAATAGTAGTCAATATGACTTGCATGCTATATTAAGACATATGAAATCTCATTTGCACTTCTGCATATGTGGACCAATTAGATTTGAAAGCTGCTGTAGAAGATTTCTAGCCAATAATTGTTGGGTCTGATTCTTCTCGCTCTTTTACTTTTATACTATTTTTGTTCAGTTTTTGCTATATATATATATCTATTGTTTCAGTTCATTGGATTTATCTGTAATGTAAAGATGTTGGTTTCCTGGTCGCAGTAAGAGTCATGTGTGGATTCAGTAGTCGATTTTCTCTAAGCAGTTGAAGCGTTACGTTCATTGCTCCTGCCAAAACGCCACAGCAAGCCGGAGCAGTAATGGGCGCACATGTGCGTGTTGCTCATCCAGTGAGTGGGAAGCTGTTGTCACTGGTGTGAATGACAAATGCAGTTGTATTGATCAGGTTTGTGGCCCAGGCTCCCTAATGGCACCTAATTAATGACTTCATTTGCCCCTGCGCCCGATACAGCAAATACCCACTCCACCTCAAGGACCCCCATGGGAGCTGTCCAAACAGAGCGCCTGCTCAGAAACATGCAGCTTTAACAGGCTGAAGTGGGAAAAACACATGGCTAAGTCAAGCATCACTATTACTATTGCTCAAAGAACTGAAGGTGAATTCTTGTGTTTTTTGAACACCTTAGCAACTGTCTTTGCAAACAGCCTAGAAACAAAATTCAATACCATAGCAACCACAAAGAACACCCTAGCAACAGCATAGCAATGCCCTAAGAACTATCTAGATCGCCCACTCAATCATATATGTAACAATGCATTAACCACAAAACACCATAGCAATCACATAGTAACATGTTAACAACCACCCAGAACACCCTACAAGCGTCATAACAATGCCCTAGAAACTATATTTAGAACAGCATAGCAACACCCTAACAACCGCCTAGATCACTTAATCATATAGCAATACATTGCCCAGTAAATACCCTAGCAATCACATAGCTACAGATAAACAACCACACAGAACATCCTATAAACAACACAACGCCCTAGCAACTATTCTGACCACCCTAGCCTAGCAACAGCATAGCAACACCCTAACAACCACCAAGATCACCTAATCAATTGTATAGCAATGCATTGCCCACTATATACCCTAGTAATCACATAGCAACAGATAAACAATCACCCAGAACACCCTATAAACAACATGATGCCCTAGTAACTATTCAGAACACCCTAGCAATAGCATAGCAACATCCTAACAACCACCTAGATCACCAATTCAGTGCCCACTAAATACCCTAGCAATAACATAAAACTACCCTGAACACTCTGCATACAGTATAACAACGCCCTAGAAACTATTCTAGCAATAGCATAGCAACACCCTAACAACCACCTAGATCACCTAATCAATTGTATAGCAATTCAGTGCCCACTAAATACCCTAGCAATAACATAAAACTACCCTGAACACTCTACATACAGTATAACAACACCCTAGAAACTATTCAGAACACCCTAGCAACAGCATAGCAACACCCTATCAATCGCCTAGATCACCTAATTAATCGTATAGCAATGCATTGCCCATTAAATACTGTAGTAATTACATAGCAACAGCTAAACAACCACCCAGAACACCCTACAAATGACATAATGCCCTAGCAACTATTCAGAACACCCTAGAAACAGCATAGCAACACCCTAACAACCGCATAGATCACCTAATTAATCGTATAGTAATGCACTGCCCACTAAATAGCCAACATATCATCATGTTAAAACTACCATGAACACTCTACAAACAGCATAATAACCCTAGCAACTATTCAGAACACCCTAGCAACAGCATAGCAACGCCCTAACAACCACCCAGATCACCCAAATCAATCATACAGCAATATATTCCCTACTAAATACCCTAGCAATAACATAGCGTCAGGTTAACAACCACCCAGAACACCGTAGAAACAACATAACAATGCCTTAGCAACTATTCCGAACACCCTAGCAACAACATAACAATGTACTAAAAAACACTCAGAATCCTATAGTAACTTAACCGTAATAACCTCAGCAACCATCCACAGAATTTTAGCATTGTAGTGTCAGTTTTGCAAGCTTCAGAAAAATCTACTTGGATACACACACAGAGCAAGTGTCCAGAGTATGTGTGTGAAAACCCGCGCTGTGCAGAAAGAAAAGGTCACCGTGACAAGCGCAGTGGTAATAACCAGCTGAAATGGTGCCATCAGACAGACATGATTGATCAATTGAATTCAGCGGCAGTGAAAAATGTGCGATCAAGAAGAGTATTACCGACACGATGAGCTGGGACAGGATACTCATCAAGACTTCATTCCAGCCTGAGCCTCTATCACTCCATCCATCCATCCCTCTTTCTTTTGCTTTCATCCCCTCTGCATATAAAAATGGGATTTTTATTTAAAAACATGTTCAATTATATTCATTTGTTTATATCGTTTAAACAACCCAATCGCTGGGTTTGTCCATTTTTAACCCAGCATTTTTTAGAGTGAATAGAGCAGCTTTGGGGTGTGTTGGAATTAATTATTAAATAATATTTTATTATAAACATTTTATCCCATGTGTCAAAACTAAGAGTTCTTATTTTTCTCAGGTCATCTTTCTAACTCTCATCCACTCTCTCTCTAAGTTGGGTCAATCAATACAGGCAGAGCATGTCATACATCACGGTGCCTGTGGGCCGCACCGAGAACATAATATGCTGCGAATGCAGAGTGACAGATTTGTAAGGGAGACACGACTTCCCAGAGAAGGCAGGATGTGAAGATATTTAAAGGAGCTCTAAAGCAGTTTGGCAGGGTGAAAAGGAGAGGAGAAAGAGAGGGAGGAAGGTGTGAGAGAGTCTTTTACTCAGCACAAGGGTAATCAGGTCAGAGGAAAACCAAGAGAAAGTGCTGCTGTGTTTGTGGAGCGTTGTTTAACCGGTAAAGAGATTGAACTATAATAGCAGAGGTTTTCTTCAAGTGTGTGTCAGGTTCAGAGTAAAGAGGTTTTGGTGAAATCAAATCAGCCTTGCACACGCCTGGAGAAAAGAGGAGAGATGAGCGTGCAATGCAGTGTGCATGTAAACACACATTCAGCTAATACGCATGTAGGGTTTTTGGGGGGCTGAAAAATCAATTTAAAATTATTTGTATGTTAAATAACCATGTAGTTAAATTAATAGAACATTAATGAAAGGTACTTAATCCCAGTAGATTTACTTGGACACAAACCATAAAATCTGATTATTTGGAACAAATCAATAACTTTGACATATTCATATTCTGTCATGCTTGAGTTTTTACATTTATCTATTTCCCTTCCAACAGATTATGATATAGAAATATTTTCCTATTTTAACTTTACTTTTGTATATATTACAAAAATATTCCTGGCTTTAAATTAATTTAATAATTTCTGACAGCATAGATTCATTCTTAGACTAGCCATGTCTGTGTAAAGTTATATCGAGCTGCGGTTATGACCATCTGAACTGGATAAACCTAGTAACTTTTGCAAGATACATGCAAACATATGTTGTTTACTCCCATGACCAAAGATGGCAGATTTCAAATTACTGTCATTGAGATCTTCATGTAGACCTAACGCTAAAAAGACAATTTAAAGTGCCTCTATTGTGATTTTTTCGAGTATTAACTTTCATGTAGTGAGTAATATAGCTGTTTGTGAATGTAAAAGGTCTGCAAAGTTTTAAAGATCAAAGTGCATGACAAATAAAGGTGTCTCCTAAAAGAAAGAATTGATTCTGAACTCCCGAAACCAGTCGTCAACAATTCCAGTCTCATTTCTGTAACATACCTGTGGTCAAATAACATATGTTTTTGTGCTAAAGAATATAAGTTCTTTAACAAAAATATAAGTTGCAAATTTCCGTTTTGTGTGCGTCCCTTTAAATGCAAATGAGCTGCTGCTCCTGGCCCCCTTTCCAGAAGTGATGTCACCAACCCAGGAAGAAGCTCATTGTAGTCCCTACCAGCTGTTTGTTGTAGTCCTTAGAAAGCTCCCTTTGCATTGAACTTTAAGCACCGTAACGTTGCAGATGTTGTTTATGTTCAAACAGCAACATTACACACTAACTAAAGTTAAAAAAGTGATAATCAAGGACCCCTTTAAATTATTTTATCTACAAAATATAGAGCTTATCTTGTGTTTAATCTACTTGAGCTTCCCATTCAAAGCACAGAAAAACAGAGAGTTTGCTTTCGTAGAGGAAAACTCAAATGACCTGAAATGTTACCTTTTCTCATTTGACTCATTTAGATTTTAGAATATTCTTAACATCAAGTGGTTGTTGTAGAATGTTGCTCTCTCACCCCAGAGGAGTAGAAAGCAGTTTCTTCTGTGTCTGTAGATGGTTCTGAGGGTTCAGCGCAGAGCAGTGATTCTCAGGGCAGCGTGGAGAGCCTGAGGAAACATCTGCGAGCCGATGCCTTCACACAGCAGCAGTTAGAGGCCCTGGACCGAGTGTTCGAGAGGCCGGCATTCCCCGACGTCTTTCCCACTTCTGAACACGTCAAACCGGAGCAGGTGAGTGACGTTACCCTCTGTGCTCTCTGTGTGCTGCTGCAACTAAACATATTGATATTTAGACCTATTTATACAAAAATACAGTGGCAGTCAGAATTGCGAGTTATAAAGTCAGAATTGCTTAAAATAAAGTCAAAATTGCGAGTTATTAAGTCAGAATTGTGTGATAAAGTCAGAATTGTGTGATATAAAGTCAGAATTGTGTGATAAAGTCAGAATTGTGTTATAAAGTCAGAATTGTGTGATATAAAGTCAGAATTGTGTGATAAAGTCAGAATTGTGTGATATAAAGTCAGAATTGTGTGATATAAAGTCAGAATTGCGAGATATAAAGTCAGAATTGTGTGATATAAAGTCAGAATTGAGTTATAAAGTCAGAATTGTGTGATAAAGTCAGAATTGTGTGATATAAAGTCACAATTGCGAGTTATAAAGTCAGAATTGTGTGATAAAGTCAGAATTGTGTAATATAAAGTCACAATTGTGTGTTATAAAGTCACAATTGCGAGTTATAAAGTCACAATTGTGTGTTATAAAGTCACAATTGCGAGTTATAAAGTCAGAATTGTGAGATATAAAGTCAGAATTGCGAGTTATAAAGTCACAATTGTGTGATATAAAGTCAGAATTGCGAGTTATAAAGTCAGAATTGTGTTATAAAGTCAGATTTGTGTGTTATAAAGTCATAATTTAGAGTTATAAAGTCAGATTTGAGAGATAAAGTCACAATTGTGTGTTATAAAGTCAGATTTGTGTTATAAAGTCATAATTTAGAGTTATAAAGTCAGAATTGTGTGATATAAAGTCACAATTGCGAGTTATAAAGTCAGAATTGTGTTATAAAGTCAGATTTGTGTGTTATAAAGTCATAATTTAGAGTTATAAAGTCAGATTTGAGAGATAAAGTCACAATTGTGTGTTATAAAGTCAGATTTGTGTGTTATAAAGTCATAATTTAGAGTTATAAAGTCAGAATTGTGTGATATAAAGTCACAATTGCGAGTTATAAAGTCAGAATTGTGTTATAAAGTCAGATTTGTGTGTTATAAAGTCAGAATTGCGTGATATACAGTCAGAATTATGAGTTATAGTCAGAATTGCATGATAAAAACTCACAATTGCAAGGAAAATGTCAGAATCGCAACTATATCTCTCAATTCTGACTTTATAATTCGCAATTGCGAGTTTAAATCTCACAATTCTAAGAAAAAGTAAGAATTGTGAGATAAAAAGTCCCAATTCTCTTTTTTATTTAGTGGCAGAAACAAGCTTCCATAGGTATCACATACTAATACCATGATATTATATGTGTGTGTGTACTACAGTATTTTATTTTATATTTATTTTAAATCAATTTTGGTTTTATTTCTATGTCTGGTTGTGTGTGTGTGTGTGTAGATATGTGTTGTTTATCAGTAATTTGCTAGCGTTGCAGTGATGCATTGAGGATCAAAGAGCAGAACTCCCTCGGTTTATTGATTTTCTGATGGAAATAAAAATACATTCTTAGGAAAAACAACATGAGATGAGCTACTGCCCACTCACTGACCATAGATAACATGAGCACATGAGAAATGATGTCATTTCCTGTAAGGTTCCTTCAGAGCTGTTTACAAAATCTAAATGTGGCAAAACACTCACAAAAGAACAATGTTAGCAATTAACACACACACACAAACAGCACCATATGAAACCCTTTATGTACAATTTTGTATTAAAAGTGTTGGATTTATTATAATGGATAACCTTTATTTACTTTCATTAGACTACTAAACAACAAGTGACGATTAATTTCTCTCCCCGAAAGAGCGAGTCGCAGCCATAAAGCAAAGGGAACAGCCTAATTGAGTTCATTTTAATTTGGGTGCGATCGGGAGACATTACTCCAGCGATTAATCAGGCCGACAGCACTCACCTCCAGAAGAAGGCCTAATTTGCAGCTAATTACAAAACTGATTTTCACTGCAAGATCAATACCGAAATGAATTGGAAATGACTCGCAATCACAAAGGCCGTCAAAGAGGGTATTAAAAAGGAGGAAAAAAAGACGAAGGAAACACGGAAAGCCTTTGAAGGAAAAATGGACGAACGGAACGCTCTAGAAAAATCAGTTTTAATTTAAAGCAATATTAATCAGACTATTTTCTCCCTTCATAGACCTTTTTTTTCCTCCTTCACAATACCAGACCACCGTTCTATTTCTGTCTCTTTCTCTCTATGTCGGGCTATTAGTATTAGTGGCTTTGTTCCAAAACTAAGCCTTGCTGTCTATTGCCTGCTCAGGTGGAGTTTGGAACACTTTTAGTGTTTACAATTTAGTGTATCAAACAAATAGCACACTTCATGTGAAGTGCACATAACTCGATTCAGTGTTGTTTTTTATTTCTCCATGGATATATATTTTTTGTTGTTGAATATACTGTTTACATTTTTAAATAAGTCACATTACGAAAGTACAATGTGTTTTGAATCACGTATATATATATATATATATATATATATATATATATATATATATATATATATATATATATATATATCAACTGACTGGCTTCTTTGCTGTATGATTTGAGTCTCTTAAGACCTTAGAAGTACATGATTTATGCACCTATACAACTTTTGACCTCCTAACTGAACTCCTTTCCACAAATTGATCATAGAAATAAAAACAGTATAAATAAAAATGAATAACAGTTCCCTTAGTCTTATTTAGTGCAAACAATACTATAAGTGCAACCATAATCAAAGTACTATCTCAATATTCAAAGTGCAAAAAGAGACCAAATTTTTCTTTGAACATGATGCAGAGCTGAGAGAAGCTTACAACTATACAACCCAGCCTGAGATAGCTTTCATATTGGGAGATATTTGCATGCATCAGAGAGCTGCTTTCAAACTGCGGGGTATTGAAATCGCGTTTGAATGCACGCTCGCGTTTTACTTTCGCTTTCAATTTTGCGATCACGGGTGCTGTGTGAATAGGGAGCACTGGTGCTGAGCGCGCATTCTGTAAGATCAGACATTTGTCAGGCGCTTTTAGGCTCTGTTGTGCAACGAATCCACAAGACAGCTTTTCGCCTCAACGAGAAATCTCGTCTTTTTGATCTCGATAGAATTGAATCTCGTTACACCCCTAATATATATATATATATATATATATATATACAGTGGCATGAAAAAGTATGTGAACCCCTTGCAGAATCTGTGAAAATGAGAATTATTTTAATAAAATAAGAGGGATAATAAAAAATGCATGTTATTTTTTGTTTAGTACTTTCCTGAGTAAGATATTTTACATAAAATATGTTTGCATTTAGTTCACAAGATAAAACAATAGCTGAATTTATTAAAATAACCCCATTCATAAGTATGTGAAGCATTGATTCTCAATACTGTGTGTGGTTACCTGATGATCCACGACTGTTTTTGTGTTTTGTGATGGTTGTTCTTGAGTCTCTTGTTTGTCCTGAGCAGTTAAACTGAGCTCTGTTCTTCAGAAAAATCCTCCAGCTCCTGCAGATTCATCAGTTTTCAAGCATTTTTGCATATTTGAACCCTTTCCAGCAGTGACTGTAGGATTTTGAGATCCGTCTTTTCATACTGAGGACAACTGAGGGACTCAAACTCAACTATTAAAAAAAGTTCAAACATTCACTGATGCTCCAGAAGGAAACACGATGCATTAAGAGCCGAGGGGTGAAAACTTTTGAATTCAAATATCAAGGTAAATTGTACTTAATTTTTCTGCCGGGAAACATGCAAGTATCTTCTGTTGGTTCCGAAGGGCAGTACTAAATGAAAAACAATGATATTTAAACAAAATAAGAAAAATTGTGACATCTTCATCCTGTTCAAAAGTTTTCACCCCCCGACTCTCAATGCATCATGTTTCCTTCTGGAGCATCAGTGAATGTTTGAACCTTTTTTAATAGTTGTGTTTGAGTCCCTCAATCATCCTCAGTGTGAAAAGATGAATCTCAAAAACATAGTCACTGTTGGAAAGGGTTCAAATATGCAAAAATGCTTGAAAACTGATGAATCTGCAGGAGCTGGAGGATTTTTCTGAAGAACAGAGCTCAGTTTAACTGCTCAGGACAAACAAGAGACTCATGAACAACCATCACAAAACACAAAAACAGTCGTGGATCATCAGGTAACCACACACAGTATTGAGAATCAATGGTTCACATACTTATGAATTGGGTTATTTTAATAAATTCAGCTATTGTTTTGTCTTGTGAACTAAATGCAAACATCTTTTATGTAAAATATCTTACTTAAATAACATGCATTTTTTATTATTAAAATAATTCTCATTTTCACAGATTCTGCAAGGGGTTCACATACTTTTTCATGCCACTGTATATATATACACTTCACTGAGCTCATTGCAGAGCATGTATATATATCTGCCTTCAAATTTGGCCAAAAGAATGCATCTTAACTTTTGGAGCAGCCTTTGCTTTCCGGAGCATGCCTTTGATGTCTAAAGCGCTGCCTACATAGGCAGCTCACTAGGTTTTGGAACAAAGCCAGTGTTTTGGTTGTGTTTAGAGGCATTAAAAAGCCATTCTGGAGATGCTAAATGTGACAGGCTCTCCTCCCACACTTCTGCCAGCCATGTGCTCATCCTTTTCATTCTCCCCTCCATCTGCATGAGAAAAGCCCTGTTCTGCTCCACGACCTCCACCGAAAAGAGCCAAACATCAGGCAGGGCCGCCACAAACAGTTGTAGCCCACAATTAGAGTTTATCTGTGATAGAGACAGACATGGCTGGGGTCAGGGGCCTCCCCTGTGACACACACACACACACACACACACACACACACACACTCAACATGCAGACGCCGGAAGTCTCATCTCATTAAATAACAAAAGAGTTTAAGAAAAAAATCCCCCCCATCTGCTGACACGGTCTGAGGAGCATGTCTGTGATGGAAGGGGGTTGTGAAAATCATAAATCTTATCAGTGTCATTTCTGAAGGCCTTCGAACTAGCAAATGCTAAAACTTCACAATGATCTTATTTATAAAATGAAGTGAACTAATCAGTAAGGCCTTCATTTAAATTCATAACAACAGCATATATCATCATTTTTAGTCTCAGAAATTGTATTTTGCCCATGGGAAATGCAACCGTCTCCAATGATGGCTTCTTGCAAAATGATTTTATCCCCTATTTTATAAGACAGAAAGGATTCTGACAAATATTCTAGGATGCTGTGAGAGTTATTATCATTAACTAAAACTATTAAAAACATTTTTGTTAATTGAAATAAAGCTGAAATAAATAAAAATAAAAATATTAGATGAACAATTCGAAATGTTGTCTTGTCAAATGACTGAAATACGTTTATATAGACATATTATATATAACAAATAACAATTCAAGACAGAAGAATATTAAGAGGGAAAAAGCATACCATAAGTTGAGTGAGTTTTTAGTTTGATCTGAAAGAGGGAAAAACATTCATTAACAGAGGAAATTGTTTGAATGTCTGTCAGTAACGTAATAAAGGCTTGTACATACAGTGTTTGGGTTGAGCGATGTTGACACGATCTTGATGTTCTTGATCTGCAGGCGAGTGAGTACAGCCTCCCTGCATTAAACGCAGGCCTGGACGAAGTCAAGCCCAGTTTATCCTCCAGCACGACCTCTGACCTGGGCGCCAGCGTGTCACAGAGCTACCCTGTAGGTAAGATCACATGATCCATGTCACCAACCTTAATGACAGTTTACCCCTCATTAAGCTCAAATGGCTAATTAAAGGGGACCTATTATGCTTTTTAACATGTTCATCTTTCTTTAGTGTGTAATGTTGCTGTTTGAGCTTGAAAAAGCTCTCCAAAGTCCCTCCAGCGGGAGTAATTCTCTATATCAGTGTCACTGTTTCCTGAAACGCCTCCATTGTAGTCTTGAGTTTTCTTCCGGTCACAATATTTCTCGTATTTTGCAAAATAAAGGGGCGGGGCCTGGTTGAGTTAGTAGCGTGTTGAAACTCGTGGTTATGGTAAGGGGCGGGACATTTCCCAAACATGCTAGAAGCGCTTGACCAATCACAACGACCAATCAGAGCACATTGTGCTTTTCAGAAGGAGGGGCTTCATAGAGACAGGAACTAAACAGAGTGTTACTGACAGACTAGAAAGAGAGCAGTTGCAACAATGAAAAGTAATGTGTTTTTAACATTCAAGCATGAAAACCTACTCTAGTAGACCCAAAAAAGGCTTTGAAAAAGGGCATAATAGGTCCCCTTTAATTTATGAAGAATACAAATTCTCATTCTGCGGACTTGTCATAACTAAATGCATTTAAAAATGAGATAAACTGGTCAATCTGAGGGTTTGTGCTCAGATTTGACTATGCTGGTCTTTGCAATATACAAAAAGCAATAATAACTTGCTCCACTTCTGAAATGGCTTTGCTTTTTGGCCAGGTGCTTTTATAGACCTATTAATGTTCACCAATAGTCAATTTTAGTCATTTATTTAGGCAACTGTTACTGAAGCCTTTCTAAAATCTAAAGTAAAGCCAGTGTCTATATATTGCAATTGAATATAAATATTGAATATGATTGGAAGTGAAATTGAACTCTGCTGCTATGTGTAAATCATGTTTTATTTACATGCATGTATTCTCGTAGTGATGTTGGTCTTATAACGGACATAATTAAACCAACTTCAGACTAACGAGCTGTTGCACAGAGGATGTTTGTTCCTTAACTGCTCCATCACAGAGCTGAGCTTCAAAACAATACCAAATATTAACATTTACATAAACAAATTCATCATTTGCTCATGGCAGACAGGGAATGTGGGGTATTTGTTTCTCTGTATCTCTGTCTCTCTCTCACTCGCTTGCTAGCGTGCTCTTGTTAATAATAAATGATGGGACAGTTAATTAAAACGTAGTGTGCTTGTTGTGCCAGTTATTAATGTGAAATGTGTGAAGTTTACTGACAGTTTTACGATCATCTTCAGGTCAAAGATAAATATACACCGCTTTTATTAAAATTCACATAATTATGTGGAAGCCATTATGGCCATTACTGTGTTTGTGTGTTTGGCTGGTGACAGAAAGCAATAGAGAGAGAGATAGAAAATGTGAGTTTATAGTTGACAGACTGATTATCTGTTTCATGGCAGTTTCAAATCACAACAGATTTGTGTGTCGTTTGTATTAATCAAGTATGAATATAATAAGCATGCTAATCTGTCGTAATTTAATCACCTTCATGACCCTCAAACCAAACCCATATGACTTTCTTTCTTCTGTGGAACACAAAAAGAGATTTTAGTAAGAATATGCATAGTCTTTTCTATATCCCATATTAGTCTTAAAAAAAAAAAGACAAAACCACCCAAAGCACATTAAAAGTAGTGACTATAATGCACAAGTATGGAACAAACTGGTTGAATTATCGCTAAATATGAATGTATTCCTGTTTAAACATGCATGATAAACTTGCCAAATAGAACCAAAACAAAAATATTTAAATGATTTCCAATGGTTAGGCTGAGATCCAGTGTTCAGCTGAATAGTTTCTTTAACGGAAAAGAAACACAGATTACGCTCATCCTTAAAATGTTTTCCAACCCCAATTAAAATGCCCACAGTTATTGATCTTGTTGATTTTATGCAAGGAAATTTGCATAATCTATTAAAAATGAATGATTCATGAAGCAGTCTGTGCCAGAGGAGATGTGAGTTCTTGGTAAACTGTGAATACCTCACAGATAGACATCTTTTAAGTCCTTGGCTTGTCCTATTAAAAACTAATCAATCAACCAACTATTATATATATATATATATATATATATATATATATATATATATATATATATTTGTATGTATTACATGCACACTAAAATATTGTCCAGTTATATGGAAAAAACTACTGGGGAATGCAATGAATTTGTCACCGTTAAAAGAAGCAATAGTATCTCTCTCTCTCTCTCTCTCCTGACACACTGGCTATCCGTGTCCGCACCTGAGGGCACCACGCTCCTAGTCACACAAATTAATGCTTATTCCATCTTCACAAAAAGCAAACTAACCTTTGAGCACACATTTGATAACAAACGACTTTCACTGTGCATCCAGGGAATTTGGGCAATTTGGCTCTCCAAACATCCTTTGCTTAGTTGTAATTAATTAGGGTGCCGTGTTTTTTGGCTGGTGATAAATTGCTGCATCCTGAATGTAGAAAATAGAGGTCAAACGTTTCCCGTAGCCTCGTTGTTGGAACATTAAGGTGTCCCTGTCGTGGCGAATTTAATACAGAGATGTTGAAGCAAGTGTTTGCACTCAACCCTTTCGACTTTTTCAGATATTACTAAGGTCACCCTGATTTTCAGCATAGCGGTTTAAGGAAAATTCAATAGGCTTTGTGTGTTTCTTGTATGTTGACAGATTATTGAGGAAGGTAAAAAGCTCAAGTCTAGCTGTGCAATTTTGCAGCAGTTCTTAAGCCTGAATGCTTTCCCAATGCATTGAAGCATGGCTTTCTTTTACATACTTAAAGTGCCCCTATTATGCTTTTTTGGGATATTACCTTTCATGCAGTGTGTAATATGGCTGTTTGTCAAAATCAAAGTGTAGATAAATGGAGTTATTGGCTCCCAAAAGAAAGAAGCGAGTCTGAACTGCCTGAAATGAAACTTCCTGTTACACAGGTTTGTAACAAATTTGCATAATGCCAGCCTATGGTCTTCATTGGCTGCCGGTGAACAACGTCTACTTTGCCTCGCCCTCAAACACTGTAGTTGTAGCTGAGACTGAAAGAGTTTGGTTCATGTTGTTTGTGTCGAGAAGACGCTGTTCTCTGCGATGCAAAAGCAAATCTACTTTGATGCACTTCCGACGCCATCGTTTATGTTCATATCACTATGTATCAAGTGCTGAGGGAAAGCTTAAATTCAGATATGCTAATGAGCGTTTTGTTTCCTACACACTCTGTAAGCAGTTGACCAATCAGAGCAGAGTAGACTGTTAGAAAGGAGGGGTTTAGAGAGACTGAATCCTTATCGAATCATTTCAGACACTCTGAAAAAGAGCTGATGCTGCATTATTGCTGTATAATATAAGAAAATATAAGTGTTTTTTGACCTTGGATGCATGTAAACCTGTGGCAGGAGACTCTAGAACAGCATTAGGAGCCTTTAAAACAGCATAACAGGGGCACTTTAATGTGCATGCTTTTGGCCGTAACAATAAATAAATACACTACCATATGTTGAATGTTTTACTAACTTTAACAAATTTGCTCAGCAAGATCTTCCTCAAACTGCTTCTCTGCCATAAATGAGAAAACATACAGTATAAGAAGACAGTTTATGCTAATGGTCCCCTTTTGGCAATTTCTGAGAATGCAATGCATACTTAACACTGCACTGCATTTCATAAGTTGTCTATAATATATCTTTGAAACAAACACACATCATTCAACACATCACTAAGACACCAACATTCACGAAATAATTGATTATTATGAATACTCCATCCAACATTGTTAATCAACCAGCCTAACTACAGGCTATTTACGGTGATTTCATGGTTTGTAGTTTAAGTAGCATGAATTTCAGATTTTAGAGTAATAATATCCATTTTATAATTGCACAATAAAAAAAAGATTAAATCTTGAAGGGATAGTTCACCCAAAAATGATCCCATGATTTACTCACCCTCAAGCCATCCTAGGTGTATATGACTATCTTCTTTCAGACGAACACAATCAGAGTTATATTAAAAAATATCCTGGCTCTTCCAAGCTTTATAATGGTAGTGAATAGGGGGTCAAGAATTTGAAGCCCAAAAAAGCATCATAAAAGTAATCCATACGGCTACAGGGGGTTAATAAAGCCCTTCTGAAGTGAAACAATGGGTTTTTTGTAAGAAAAATATCCATATTTATAACTTTATAAACTGTAATCACTGTTTTTGTAATATAACTCCGATTGTGTCAATCTGAAAGAAGAAAGTCATGTACACCTAGGATGGCATTTTTGGGTGAACTGTCCCTTTAAGTTCATTTTTAACTGCTGTTTAGCCTGCATGTTATTTCTGGTCATTGGCAAACCATCCTGGTCCACACAGGATTACACTCACTGAGCTTTGATGGACACTGTCCTGCTCATTAGAATTGAACTGCTGGCCAAGTTTCCCCCAGCGTCCCCAGTAAACCCTCCAAAGCCCCCCTTTCTTGAACAAAAACATTAGTCTGTGAGGGGTGTCAGGCTTCAGCGCTCGGCTGGGTCTGGGCTTTGCGTTGTTGGGTAGGACAGCCAAGCGTCAGTCCCAATTACTGCTCTGAATGTGGAGCTTCTTGGTGCTAAGAAGAGACATTGACTGTTTAATGGAGGCCGGTATGGGCCGGTCAGTATGACCCAGGCTTACATCTGTTCTCTGTTCTGACCTCGAAAGGACAAGAATAAATCCTTTGATACACAATTTTTTTTCTTTTCTGCAAATTTAGTTGCTAAAGTTGCACTCACTATGTGTGACCAAAAACGGATTCTGTTCTATATTTCTACAGCAAGTTCAAAATGCATTTGCAATCAGTTTAGTGTCAGCTTGTTCATGGAAGGAACATGTAGTGAGTGTTGTTGTGTTTTATGTGTGCAGGTCGGGATATGGCCAACACAACCTTACCTGGATATCCACCTCACGTCCCACCCACCGGGCAGGGCAGCTACCCCACGTCCACACTGGCTGGAATGGTTCCTGGTGAGTATCTTTTGCAATTGACAAAACTGTTTAAGATGTTATTTTTTTTAAATGCACAGTACAAAAACAATGCTATGGAGTTTATATTTACCTTCAAATGCATTAAAAACAAATGTAATCATTATGATTTGTGAAAGATGTCTTTGTGCCAATTTTTCAATCTGTCGTTGGTCAAACAAACATAGTCCCACCCCAACTAACACTATTAGTTGAGTCACTAGCCAGGTTTGACATGCCGTCATTTTACGTAGGACTGCTTCACAAACGAGGGTCAATTCAATGCTGGATTTGCACAAAAGATGAACATGACGGCACATGCTAGTGGATGAGTTGAATCAACTCCACAGCAACTACATCAATTTATCCACTAACCATTCAGAAACGTCTAAAAGTTGTAACTTCTTCCTGAGTCTCTCCATCAGTGTCGACTCCGGTTTGAACAATGTAAGGCTGAACACCGTTACTGACAATCCTCATTTTGGCTGCGTGAGATTCTCCAGCTTTGTTGTTGTTGAGCGACGGAAGCATGAGCTGTTAAAGCTCCGCCCTCTTCTGGAAAGGGGTCGGGAGCAGCAGCTCATTTGCATTTAAAGGGACACACACAAAAATGCGTGTTTTTTGCTCACACCCAAATAGGGGCAAATTTGACAAGCTATAATAAATGATCTGTGGGGGATTTTGAGCACATTCTGGGGACACCAGAGACTTATATTACATCTTGGGTCATTATAGGTCCCCTTTAAGTATATCGCCATTATTTTAAATCGAAGAAGACATAGGTGTGTTATCCAAGAATTAATGGAAAGGAAAGCCGCTTATACTTGGGAGCGGCCAAGTATGAGGTGTTTCTCCCTCCTATCCGCTTCGAGTTCTTGATAAATTGTGGCATTTCTTTGTCATTTAGAATCCAGTATTCCCGTAATTCTTTTTCTTTTATAAGTTTAATAAAGAACTCTGTTTCGTCTTCTGTCCAAACATATCGACTTTTACGGACACCAGGTGACCTGTAAATGTGGAAAAACTGCTTCCATCATAGTTTTGCGCAATATTCCTTTTTCGAGTTGCCTGAAAAACCATCTCATGCGAGCGTAAAAACTTTTTTGCGATATATGGGAGTTTGGAAAAGCAGCTAGTGTTGAGATACTCAAAATATTTTTTTTACTGTATTTTTGATCAAGTTATTGCAGCCTTGGTGAGTAAAAGAGACTTTTATAAAAAAAATTTTTTTTTTTTTAAAAATCATGCCGACCCCAAACTTTTGAATGATAGTTTAGCTGTCTATGTAAATTAAACTGGAACACAATAAAGTATTTTAACATTAAAAAACATCACGCTTCACTTTAAAATCTCTACATTGATGAAAGCTCAAATAATAAAATATTAGTGTGACTTACATTTATGAACTGACCAGACACCAATACCAATAAATGAAGTCCTGTAGTGTTTACAACAGCCTGCAGACATTCATAGCATTTCACTGGTGTGTGAATGCAGGAAACCTTTAACTATTGACCATCAAACCTCGATTGACTAAAGAATTAACTGGTCCAACAGACTTCCAGACGAAAGGCATTTTGTGATCACTGAGCTCAAACTAATTCGTAAAATGTGATTCGATCTTGCATTATTTTTAGCAGCTCCATGTATTAGGAGCAGCAGCAGCTCTCGGCAGACGTGTCCATTACACCTGCTGCTTCAGAGAGAGATTTACTGACAGCCCTCAGTGCACATCCCTCAGCCAGAGCATATAAAAACACCTCTTTATTATCCCATAAAAGAGAAACAGTGTTAGACCAACACAAAAGCTCTGCCTTTCTTCCTGCACAATCAAATTCCACAATAGAGAAAAAAAACTTGAGGGGAAAAAAGGGCAACATGGGTTTTAGAAATCAGACATTACGATGTGAGTGAAAATATATTTTAACTTTTTCTGAACAAGTTTGAGGTTTTATCATAAACTTCCAAAGTAACAGCAAATGTGATTTAAAATCTGATGCATTATTTTAAAATGACTGTATGTTGCCATTTCAGGGAGTGAATTTTCAGGGAATCCCTACAGCCATCCACAATACACAACCTACAATGAAGCCTGGAGATTCAGCAACCCAGCAATACTGAGTGAGTGTCACCAACAATCTGTATCTTACAAAAATGTATCATGGTAAACATAGTTACTGTCAAAATATAATTGTTGCTAGACTTGCTACAATAATATTGTGTTACTTTGTATTAAACATCACTATCATCAAATAAATAATACAAATCAAATAAAAATTAAAATAACTAGTGCTGTGAGATCGATTAATCGCAATTAATTGCATCTAACATAAGTTTGTTTACGTAATATGTGTGTATATATATTATTCCATTTATATATATATATATATATATATATATATATATATATATATATATATAAAATATAAATATAATAATATATACACACATATATTATTGTAAACAATCTTTTGTTAGATGAGATTAAAGCGCAATTAATCGATTTTACAGCACCACAAATAATAACATAACATAATGTTACAAAATAATGTAACAACGTAAGTTAACGCAACATAACATTACATAAAACATAACATAATGTAACATAATATAACAAAACATAACGTAACATAACACAACGTAACATAATGTAATGTAACATAACAATGTAACAATGTAACCTAACATAACAATGTAACAATGTAATATAACATAAGGTAACATAACAACAATAACATAACATAACAATGTAACAACATAACATAACATAACGTAACATAACAATGTAACAACGTAACATAACATAACGTAACATAACAGTGTAACATAGTAACGTAACATAGTAACGTAACGTAAGGTAACGTAACAACATAACGTAACAACATTAAGTAACATAACATAACAAACAATGTAACACAATGTAACATAACAACGTAACAACATAACGTAACGTAACAACATTAAGTAACATAACGTAACGTAACATAACATTAAGTAATATAACATAATGTAACATAACAATGTAACATAGTAACGTAACAACATAACGTAACATAACAATGTAACACAATGTAACATAACATAACGTAACATAACATAACATAACATAACATAACATAACATAACATAACATAACATAACATAACATAACATAACATAACATAACGTAACAACATTAAGTAACATTACATAACGTAAAGTAGCGTAACAGTAATACATAATATACATAAATAGTTTTGGAAGCTAAGTGGTTGAAAGAAGATCCCATATGAATTTAATCATAATTGTAGTAACTTGAACTGTTTAACTGTTTATTTATTTGTTAGAAATGAGTCAACAGTCCCACCTGGATCTTATTTCTTAATCTGCCACAGCTTTTCTCATTTGTGATTTTTTTGTGGTATTATGCAGTGAATATTCACCAATAATCATTAGTCAAGTCAAGTCAAGTCAAATTTATTTATATAGCGCTTTTACAATTGGTAATTGTTTCAAAGCAGCTTTACATATTAGAAGCACATAAAAAAGGGAAGTGGTTAAAAATAAGCTGTACAAACAAGCGTGGTAATATGTAACATATACAAGATGGTGCTACATTAAGCCAATGTCGGCTGACTCCCAGGGGTGGAAAAAACCCCCTAGGAGAAAAACCCAGCGTGCTAACACTGGGAAAAAAGTCCTAGGAGGGAAAAAACCCCTTGGAAGATATATATATAATATATGTAAATGGATATGGAGATCAAAATCTAAATTATACATTTTATTATAGAGATTAAAAATAGATTATATATAAATATATGTAAGCGGATACGGGGATTAAAAATCAGAATTATAGATGCAGCCAGAACTGGATCTGTAGGCCCATTGTCTCCTGGGCTACATTGTAGGCAGGTCCAGACACAGGTTCTCCATCTGATCTGGATACGGCCTGGATCCAGTACCCGGCAAACCTCAGGATAAGCAGAGAGACAGATATTAGCGTAGATGCCATTCTTATTCTGATGTACAGGTATATCTAGTGTTATAGGAAATGTTCTCAGTTCCGGCCGACCTAATTATTGCAGCGTAACAATCCTTTAACGGATTTGAAAAATGTTAATGTATTGATAATGTGTTATGTGTATGCAAGAGCAAAGAGATGTGTTTTTAGTCTAGATTTAAACTGACAGAGTGTGTCTGCTTCCCGAACAATGCTAGGAAGATTGTTCCAGAGTTTAGGTGCTAAATAGGAAAAGGATCTGCCGCCTTCAGTTGATTTTGATATTCTGGGTATTATCAACTGGCCTGAATTCTGAGATCGCAATAGACGTGAAGGACTATAATGCATTAAGAGCTCACTTAGGTACTGGGGAGCTAAACCATTTAGAGCTTTATAAGTAAGTAGCAAGATTTTAAAATCTATACGATGTTTAATAGGGAGCCAATGTAATGTTGACAGAACTGGGCTAATATGGTCATACTTTCTGGTTCTAGTAAGAACTCTAGCTGCCGCATTTTGGACCAACTGTAGTCTGTTTAAAAGCCGAGCAGAACAACCACCCAGTAGAGCGTTACAATAATCTAGTCTTGAGGTCATGAATGCATGAACCAACTGTTCCGCATTTGTCATTGAGAGCATATGTCGTAATTTAGATATATTTTTTAGATGGAAGAATGCGGTTTTACAGATACTAGAAACATGACTTTCAAATGAAAGATTGGTATCAAAGAGCACACCCAGGTTCCTAACTGAGGACGAAGGTTTAATGGAGCACCCGTCAAGTGTTAGAGAGTATTCAAGGTTTTTTCGTGAGGAAGTTTTTGGTCCAAAGATTAGGATATCAGTTTTTTCTGAATTTAATAATAAGAAATTTCTTGTCATCCAGTTTTTAATGTCAGCTATGCATTCTGTTAGTTTTGTGAATTTGTAGGTTTCGTCAGGGCGCGAGGAAATATAGAGCTGAGTATCGTCAGCGTAGCAATGAAAACTAACACCATGCTTCCTAATTATCTGTCCTAAGGGTAGCATGTACAGAGTGAAAAGCAACGGTCCTAGTACTGAGCCTTGTGGTACTCCATATTGAACCTGTGATCGATACGACATCTCTTCATTTACTACTACAGACTGATAACGGTCAGATAAGTACGATTTGAACCATGCCAAAGCAGTTCCACTAATGCCAATATAGTTTTCAAGTCTTTTTAAAAGAATGTTGTGATCGATAGTGTCAAAAGCAGCACTGAGATCTAATAACACTAATAGAGAAATACAGCCACGATCGGATGATAGGAGTAGATCGTTTGTAACTCTAACGAGAGCAGTCTCAGTACTATGGTATGGTCTAAATCCTGACTGGAAATCCTCACAGATTCCATTTCTTTCTAAAAAGGAGCACAGTTGTGTTGAAACTGCCTTTTCTAGTATCTTTGACAGAAAAGGTAGATTCGAGATTGGCCTGTAATTTACTAAATCTCTCGGATCTAGTTGAGGTTTTTTAATAAGAGGTTTAATAATAGCCTGCTTAAAGGTTTTTGGCACGTATCCTAGTGTTAACGATGAATTAATTATATCAAGAAGTGGACCTACGACCTCTGGAAGCATTTCTTTCAGTAGTTTAGTCGGAATTGGGTCTAACATACATGTCGTTGATTTTGATGATTTGATAAGTTTAGATAATTCTTCCTTTCCTATAGCGGCGAATGATTCTAGTTTTGATTCTAGTTTTACCTCAGGGACACTACAGTGCACTGTCTGAAGCGAATTACGTAATTAATGTCAGTGCAGTAAAAATTAGCTGTGTACATTCAAATATTAGCTGAAACGACATGAAACATATTTGTGTAAACAACACTGTAAATAAAAACAGCACTTTGTGTTCACAACTGTGTTAATCAGTTCAATTTGATTGGGTTGTAATTCATGGATCATGCTAAAGTTTGTTATATGCATAAAACAAAACTGCAAGTTATTGCAACCAATTAAGGAATTATTAATTTTCATGAAGGACTGGCATACATGAAATCAAAACTATATCATGCTTAAAGCAAACATGCAGTCACTTTCATGGTGTATTGAAATGGTACATTCCTTTCTTATTAACTTTCAGGTTCCCCCTATTATTATAGTGCATCCAGAGGCTCCGCCCCCCCAACTGCTGCCGCTGCATATGACCGCCACTAGTTACCACGGAAACCAAATTAGGCGGCACGCCCATGGACTCGGACTTCATATTCTGCCAGTGTGAGCAGTGCAGCTGATTGGACAGAGTGGTTTCATGCGGTCACATGATGAAGAACAGACCAATCAGGAACAAAAACATCTCAACGACAATTCAGCCATTCACACACGTGACGAGGGAAAACTCTTAAAAATGAACAATAAATGTATATCTCACGGACTGAGGGTAAATATGATTTTTAAAACGTACAATGGAATTAACATCTGCTTTTGTAACACTTTTATATTTTGTCCTCTCATTTATATTCATAGGCATTCATACTTAAAGTGGTTCTTTTTGTTAGTTTGGATAGACACTGAAATGAACAATATCGCCGTATTACAAACGTAAAGTCTTGTTCATTTGTAAAAGCATTTCAGATGCTGTCAGTGTGCTGATAATGTACTTTTCAGTGTCTACCCAAATGTAAAAAAAAATGTCTATGTACACTTTATTTACGAATACCTACAATACGAACACATCTGGAGAGTCTCTGACAAGGAAAACCTTTCCAACGCATGGTAGCAGATTCTCCTAACAAGGTTTCTCTCTCGGTGTGTGTCTGTGGACTTCGCAAAAACGAACAGTAAAACTCACACGGACTCAAAACTGATGCTCCACTCCCTATTACTCAATACAGTGTGTACTCAAACTCAGCATGGAAATAAAAGCAGACCTACTCCTCCCTCTCAACGCCAGCAGAAGATTGCTAGCACACTTCTGTGAGAAACAATCAGATACAAACTTGAAAGAGAAGAAGCGAGGAGACAAATATTTCATCAAACAGAGAAAACTGACCTGCTGTCAATCTTGGTACTACTGAGACCAGATTTGATTATAAGTGGAAATACTCGAAGATGCATTTTTTTGTATGTCGTTTTTATAATGACAAGGACACTACAGTATGCATGGATTATTTTCATTCATTATGCATTTTTTAATGTTTATCATAGATCAAATTATGTATCAAATTCTCAGGAGGGAGTTGAATCGCGACCACTTATATGATAGTTTTACACCTGATTCACTAAGGCCACGTACACACTGCGGCTGTCAGTTCACCTTTTAGTGCTTAATCCTGTTCTGTACACACACTTCAGTAAAATACGGGAGTGACAAACGCATTCTACAACCAAATTAACTGTATTAAAAATACAGGTAGTGACAACTGCATTTACTGAAATTCTATTTTTTAACATGCATCAGAGATGTTTCTATGGATATGTTCACACTGTGAGGCTTAGATCAGATTTTTTTTGTATAGCTGTATTGTGGCCAATATCAGATTTCCAGTGTGAACAGGTCATGGTTCTGAACTGATCTGCATGCGCAAAAGAACGATACAAACGCGGTTGCCAGGTTTTTACCACAAAATCCACTCAATTGCTTCTCAAAACTAGTCCAAAACTAGCCCAATCGCTTTTCGTGGAGTTAAATATCGCATTAGTGCGGTTGCTTCAGTCCATGGAGTTGCAAAACAATCAGCGGCAACAGTGAAAAAGTAACCCAATTGTGCGGGAAAATTGTGGACTTGGCAACACACACAGCGTGCTGTCATATGGAAGTAAACACGGAGGGCCAGTGTTGCCAAGTCTGCGTTTTTCCCGTGGAATTGGGCTACTTTTACACTGTGGCGCGGGTTGTTTTTCATGTCCGTGGGTTGAATCGACCCAAAATAACATGATATTTAGCCCCTGGAAATGCAAATTTTACCCCTCGGGAAGTAATTTTTACCGTGGGACCCCCCGAAATGTGATTGGACTAGTTTTGAGGAGCAATTGTGTGGGTTTTGTTGTGAAAACCAGGCAACCCTGCGGAGGGCAATTAAGTAAGCGATTACGCGTTTATTTATAGTGTGATCTGCCATGGAAGCCAGCGAAATTATGCGCAGGCAATATGAAAAATAAAGATAATGATGTGACAAAAGAGAGCAGAGTTTTGAAACTTTTATGATACGAGCCCTCGTTTTGCTTGTATTATAGAGGTTCTTCTACTGACTACCTTTCGCAGCTGTCTTGATAAGGTTGGGTATGTAAAATCTTTGAATAGACTCCCATGAGTGCAGAATCGTGACGAATGTTGATCTCGATTGACGTTAAAAAAAAACAAAAACGCATGAATTCCGATATGACTGTTGTTCACATTGCGGTCACATTACAAAACATCAGATTTAGTACCACATATGGAAGTGGCACAAATTGGAATTGAAAATATCAGATTACATGTGGATTGTACTGTTCACACTGTCATGGGGAAAACAGAAATGAGTCACATATGGGTAAAAAAAAAACAAAAAAAAACAGATTTGGGCCACATTTACCTGCAGTGTGAACGTAGACTATGTGCAGTGAAGAAATAGCAGGGAGCCTTGACTCATTCGTGTTGCCAGATCTTGCTAGAAAAATCAGCAAACAAGTACAAGCCCAAAATAAACCGAAATAAATCCAAATGCTTTATGCTGAAAATATTAAAATTATGCTGTTCACTTTCATAACTAAATAAACCCAATCGCTTTATGAGCCGAGCTTAAACAACAAGCTCAAAAACGCTTATAATGTTTGATCATGGCGCTCAAGCATAAAAAGCGTTTAACATTTAGTTAAATTGCTGAAAATAAGGAGTGTTTTGTCACTGTAGTATCACTTTGGTCACAATAAAGGATTCCAAACACACGAGACGGCAGAACGTCGCTATGGTTTCCAAGCTGTCAATCATCGCAGTTTTGAGAGCGAGTCGTGTTCCGTACACACATGTAACGCTAATTTAGGGGATTCACTCCCGCATTTAAATGCGGTTTTCACTCCTGAAACTTACAGTATGTACATGGCCTATAAGAATCAGGAAACACTGTACTGTAAAACAGTATTTCAGCACATTTAGCACCTGGTTTGGAGGTGGTTTGACAGGTGCTGAAATACAGATGCAAAAGTGGTTTAGTGAATTCACCCCTCAGTGTTATTTTTTGCACTATGGGTTGTGCTCTTTATGAGATGGCTATGAATATCTTCAGTGAACTTACTCACTCTTCAGTCAGATTGGATGCTCGGTACGAGTTTTTAAAGCATTTGAGAAAAACAAACAAACATGTACTACTGATCAGATGAAGCACTTAAACCTCCAAACGTGTTTACAGAATAGTTAGCAGCTGTTCAATTAATCAACAGATGGGTTGGTCACTGGTTATCGGCTTTATGATTTACTTTTCAGAACTCAAATACATTTTGGGATCGTCAAGCTGTTACAGTTCAATGCTTTACAACAAGTGCAATTCAGCAAAACATTTTTCATAATCATGTACTGTACACTCCAGTTCTGACAAACAACTTTCGTTTTCATCAAATACGTTACAGTTGAGAGAATGTACTTGTATTACATTTGCCAAAGACTTTTTGTTGATGTGTATTTTTTATTTACAGTCTGCTGTCAAATGCATTGTACAAACAGTATTATAGTAAAACATCTTCAATATATGTACAAATCCTATGCAGAGCAAAGAAAAAACTGTTGTATGCATAAACTATAAAACTACTGACATGTTTGTTTTGTTCATTATTTATGTTATTTTGTGAAATAATAATTTTTAAAATAATTTTGTGTGAAATGTCATTTCTGTACTGTAAATACATTCTGATCAAATCTGGTCTGTCTCTCTGGTTTCATCAAGCATCTCATCTTTAAAATAACTTTCAGTGTGAAACACACATGGGATGATTACAAATAGGAAGATTCTGATGTCTAACATGAACATTATTTACTTCATGGCCTTACCAAACGTTTCTGCCACCATGGAATAGAGCGCAGACGAACACTGACTACAATTACTAACAACCAGAAACCGCTTTAAAAATATCCCAGACTTCACAAAGAAACAAATGCCATCTGGCTGATTTAAATCTTCTTGTAATGTTTATTTATAAAATTAGTTTCTCGTTATTATCTCGTTTAGTATTTGAACTACTATAGCACAGTCAATAATAATGTGTAATGCAAAAGGGAATATTGCAGGAAGATTTACCAGTAATTTCTTACAACAATTATCTATCATCCATCCTATTTGTTAGTGTACAGTACACTCTTAGACAAAAAAAATCATGCCTTAAAATAGCTTGAATGTAACTCTACACCCTTGCCTCATTTTTTATACGTGAATCAATGAATATGCAAATTAGCCCCGCCTCCACTCGCTCACGCAGCTCAGAGATCCACTCGGTCAACTTACTGAGGTAAACGCTGCACAATCGCTCTTTACAAAATCTGACGCATAACGGTAATTAATATGATTAGCCTTTTGCTTGACTATGTTCTTCTCCTGCATCCTATTCTTCTGTGAAAGGTTTGAGCTGCGCCCTCTACTGTACAGGTGTGAATCTGCATTTCCTTCAGCCTGAGGCTTCGTTTCACTTTTTTTCGTGTGAAAGGGCCTTAACATTTGCCAAAAATCGATCTTTTAATTATGTTTTGTTAAAAAACACACAAGCAAGCCCAGCCCAGGTTTTAATGCATTACTTTCCATAAAAAGTAAACACAAATAGTTACTTTTTCTGGGAGTAATGCAATACTGCAACTTTTAAAAGTAACTTTTAAACGGTAAATAATAAACATAACGGTAAATAATATGATTAGCCTTTTGCTTGACTATGTTATCAAACAACTAATAACAAACCATATTCACATTCACAAGTCAAGAAAGCTGCATTCTAACAATATCCTTACGAGAAAGGCATATAGTTCATCATAACATCGTAATATACAGTACAGTCCAAAAGTTTGGAACCACTAAGATTTTTAATGTTTTTAAAAGAAGTTTCGTCTGCTCACCAAGGCTACATTTATTTAATTAAAAATACAGTAAAAACAGTAATATTGTGAAATATTATTACAATTTAAAATAACTGTTTTCTATTTGAATATATTTGACAAAGTAATTTATTCCTGTGATGGCAAAGCTGAATTTTCAGCATCATTACTCCAGTCTTCAGTGTCACATGATCCTTCAGAAATCATTCTAATATGCTGATCTGCTGCTCAAGAAACATTTAATGTGTACAATTGTACAAAATATTTGTGTACAATATTTTTTTTCAGGATTATTTGATGAATAGAAAGTTCAAAAGAACAGTGTTTATCTGAAATCTAGTCTTTTGTAACATTATAAATGTCTTTACTGCCACTTTTGATTGATTTAATGCATCCTTGCTGAATAAAAGTATTCATTTCTTTAATTTCTTTTCAAAAAAATAAAAATAAAAATTCTTACTGACCCCAAACTTTTGAACGGTAGTGTATAATGCTACAGAAGCTTTGTATTTCAGATAAATGCTGTTCTTCTGAACTTTCTATTCATCAAGGAATCCTGAAAAAAAAAGTACACAACTGTTTTCAACATTGAAAATAATCATAAATGTTTATTGAGCAGCAAATCAGCATATTAGAATGATTTCTGAAGGATCATGTGACACTGAAGACTGGAGTAACGATGCTGAAAATTCAGCTTTGCATCACAGAAATAAATTACTTTGTCAAATATATTTAAATAGTACAGTTATTTTAAATTGTAATAATATTTCACAATATTACTGTTTTTACTGTATTTTTAATTAAATAAATGTAGCCTTGGTGAGCAGACAAAACTTCTTTTAAAAACATAAAAAATCTTAGTGGTTCCAAACTTTTGGACTGTACTGTACATCTCATACCCGCTATATTGCTAAATCTACCAGATTTTTTATATCAACAGAAAACTATAGTGGGATAACTTGGATTCTCTTGAGACTCCCCTGCTAGTTCGCTGTTAATGATATGCTAAAGCTCACCCACACGTTGAAATGATAGGTTACAAGGTACGTCAGATACACCGGCAATTTTTTTTCATTGCAGTTTAGTCATTACAGTGCAAGTTAACGCAAGTAATGTAATCAGATTACTAAGTAACTAGTAATGCATTACTTTTAAAAGTATCTACAGTTACAGTTGAGTTACTTTTGCAAATAACGCAAGGTACTTTGTTTTCCTATTCATTGACTGATAGCTCTCCTGTCCTCATGTTGAGAGAAATCGGGAGTACGCTGTGTGAACATGATTGTTGCTGTAGATTGTTGTGTAGTGTTGTTGTTGTTGTGAGCAGGCATTTACTCATCTCACTTGCACAAAAACAGATTCAGTATTCCTCAAAATGAATAAAAACAGTAAAATGCAAACTCAGAATATTACGAAAACCTGCAATAATTAAATAACACAAATATACTTTGTGTATTTAATCTCACTTTATGAACCAATGTCTTTGCTGCTGAACTTCGATGATCCAATGCAACCATAAGAAAAAATTAATTTAGATGAATGAATTTAGATTTTGTTTGGTTTTATTGAAGTATGTTGAATGTTCTTTTCCTGCATCCTATTCTACTGCGAAAGGTTTGAGCTGCGCCCTCTACTGTACAGGTGTGAATCTGCATTTCCTTCAGCCTGAGGCTTCGTTTCACTTTTTTCGTGTGAAAGGGCCTTAACATTTGCCAAAATTCGATCTTTTAATTATTTTTTGTTAAAAAACACACAAGCAAGCCCAGCCCAGGTTTTAATGCATTACTTTCCATAAAAAGTAAACACAAATAGTTACTTTTTCTGGGAGTAATGCAATACTGCAACTTTTAAAAGTAACTTTCCCCCAACAATGTTGACAACTATGAGAATGTGCAATTACAGAACAGGCCGTGTGTTAGTCTGTTAATAAAATTTACCATTAATTCACTTTCAGAAGCATTTCTGAGGCTCTCCTGAGAATGATCCCCTCGAGGCTTTATAAACACCTCAGTGCTTAATGGACTGAATTCTATTTTGTTTATTCACAAAAAAAGTAATTAGGAAATTTAAAGATGAACTTCTTTAAGAGCGCGAGAGATCACAATGTGGCTGGGAAGAGCTCCAGAGAATGTTTTCTTTATGATTTGGATCACCGAGCATATAAAATGTATAACCTTCTCCAGGCCCTGAAAAGCAGAAGTATGATTTCGAGAAATGGGGATGAATTCAATTAGCGGAGACCTCACAAAAAGATGCATTGAGGCAGTTCTGCAGGAATTCTCACACATGAATTTTCATTGGAAATAAGTTTATCCCATTTCTTAATCCTGCAGGCTTATGGAGAATTGTTTTGCGCTTCATTATTGATTATGAATAAAGGAGAGAAGAGCAGAATGACTGAGGTAAGTTCATTCCACTTGAACAAATTCACTAGCCCTAGGAGAGATATTTTTATTTGTCAACAAAATATGACCGTTAAACTACTTTATCTTTTGTGAGGCTCCTCTTAGAAAAGATGAAGCCTTTTGTTGGCTTTTTACAATCTGGAAGTTTTTCTTATACTATTTAATTATTAATACACTATATACCTAGAGTTGTTTACCATAATCAGTTTCAGTCAAAATACCATACAACAATTATTAATCAAATGTTTTTTAATTATTATTTTAAATTAAGGGTAAGAAGTGCCCATATTACCATGGTAAATCTGTGTAAGGGTTTAGCTGACAAGATAGTTGCAAGTTTACTTTGTAGTTTCATCTCTTCAGCTGGTGTTTATCTCTGCGCTCCCTTGTGTAGCATCTCACATGACCATTCTGTCAGCCTCTAACTGTCGTATATGTTTGTCATTCAGGCCTTGTTAGGAGAAGAAAAAATCCACTGTTGACTCCTTCCCTCCCTGAGCGGAGAATTCCCTGTGGTAAAATTATTCCATTTAGATGGAAACTTTTTGTCACTCCTGTCTAAATTGGCATTTCTGGCTCTTTCACTGAAACCAGTAAACTGTGAACCTGGATGCAGCTGTCAATCAAACGGAGCGTTACTTCAGCATGCCAGATGACGGCGATACGGAGAGAGGTGCGAGCTGATTGGTTCTCATCAGAACGGGAAAAAAAAGCACCTGCCACTGTCAGAGCTTTTCAAATGCAGCACACACACACATGCACACATGCACACAAATATCATATAGACTGTTTGACAGCTGCCTTGTGATTACCTATAGTCTATCCATCTTGTTTTGCAATGCGGAAGTAAGATATTTTATCTGAATGTGTGAGACTTCCAATTAATTTGCCACTCTCTCCACCTTATTTTGCAATGTGGAAGTATACGCTAAGCTCTTTTCTTGTGTGTGACGTGAACTTCTGATTCATTAGCCGCTACAGGCTTTAACTGGAATAGTGTCAAAAGTAATGACTTCGATACCAAGTCAGTACTGACTTTGAAAAAATGTGACGCTTTGATTCGTAAACACCTCTGATTGGTCATTGTGTTCACATGCTCATCAGATATGTCATCAACTTACTGGGTTTATAAACCTTAAAAACTTACTGCTTAATGATCTGAGAACCTGCTGCATTAAAAAGCTGCATAATACATATAGATACATGGGTCAATTTTTTTTTTTTTTTGTCCAAAGGCCTTAATAATAATAAAAAACAAAGATATGACATCCAACTAGATCTCTTTTATTGAATCCAAAATTGTAATTATATTTTGCTACATATAAAGGTATTTTAAAGATTTTGAAGTGTCGAAAGATCATTCAGTTTAACTGTCCAAAGGCCAATAAAAGCCATTTAATTTGTGATTAAAATATCTTAAAATGTAATAAATGTATATATTTTTTATTCTGGCATGATTTTATAACATCATATACCAACATAGTGCAAAGTGGTATTAAAATTGTGTAGAAGTCGTTGCTTTGTTATGAGAAAGAATGTCCGGAAAAATGAATTTCATTGATGTCATTTGGAGTAACCAATATAAAGGGACCATTTTGGATCAAGTCATGTGGTCAATATCATGTGACAGGATGTGACATCACTCAGACACCTGCAAAGGAACACATGGTTTTGAAGCAAAGTAACTAACTCTCTTTTAACTAAAAAAAATCATGTTTTCACTTAAACATCAGGTCATTTGGTACAAGTGCTATAAAACATGGAAAATGTTGTAATATTTCAAAAACTTGTACTAAATATAAATTGTTTGATTGTCGTTTTGCTAGCTAGCTAGATATCCGCTTGTTAGCATTGTTTGAAAATATCATCATTCGTTATAATCACAAGCGTCATTCAGTAAAACCGAAATTTTAGTTAAACCGAATGACTTTTTTTTTGGTGACAAATCTTGTAAAAAATGACAAAAGCAGTGTTAATTGATTATAAAAACCACATAATCTCATTGTTAACACTTAATAAAACTCAATCTCCATTAGGTTTTTTTTTTACACTTTAAAAAAACCTTATTCGTCAATGACCCACATACATACATAAACACAATTTACTAGCAATTTCTATGAAATCCGTTTGTACACCATTTTTCCCCAGCGCACATACATACATACCATAAAATGTAATAAAAAGACAGAATGAAAAAATGTACCCTTTAAAAAAATCTATTTTCAAAGGTCTTGATTTTTTTTCTAATCAATCTAGAGAGGGTCAAGTTAATTAAAGAATTTAATCTTGATTATTTTTTCTTATATAATTATATTATATAAGATCTTATATTATTTTTACTTTCTACTTATCTTACAAAGGTGTAAATTATAATAAATGTCTGAACATTTCTTCATATTTTTTTTAATGACAGTCTAACAAAGGTGTCATTTTGATGAATTAACAAGCCATGCATGATTCAAACAATGTCATTTTAGCAGCATTAGTTTCCCATCAGGTCATAAATGTGTCTCAGTTTCACAACCCAGTGCACACCGACCGCCAGTTAACAACGTCTATCCACAGCTTGTTTAAAATAAACCACCGTTACGGCATAATTACAGATTTCGTTATCAGTTCGTCCTCTCAGTGAATCTCATAAGCTCATTTTCATTGTGAAACGGAAACAAAGAAAATCATGTTTCGTGTGTTCCTATCAGGAATAACCCAACAGCAGAGCTGTCACTTTAATACTGAGAATCTAATTGGATTTGGCAATAAATAATGGGCCTCTTAAGGAACCATCATGCCCAGTCGTGGCCCCGCATGGTGCTGGGCGTTAGCAGGGTGTCCCAGGTGCCTGATGGCTGAACAACAATTATGGATGATTTTTGACTGAGGAGATGCAAGGTCTTCCAGGAGGATGGAGATAATGAGCGAACATTCAATGATCAGACCATCGGAAGCAATGCATAACCAGAAAAAAAAAAAAGCTTTGCTGTCGACTGCATCCTATAGCTAAAATGAATCCTCAAGTAACTTGACTTTGAACACTCAACATAGACAGCAATATCAAGATGCCTTAAAATGTGTTTTGCTTGCAGTGCCTATTTAAGCAGCAAGTATTTCCAAATGGAGCAAATCATCACAGGTGAAAGTTGTTCACAGTCAATACAGCAAAAGAGAAGGAGAGAGAATTAAATGACTCCAGCACTGCCAACGTGCTGCCCAGTCCATCCCGTGCCAAACGTTTCTCCCTCACCACTCAATAATTAGCCCTAATGGCTATTGTGTGATACATGATGCAATTAAAAGCTAATGTTATGCACGTATGTGATTACCGCAGGCAGAATGACAGGCAGTCAGGGGTCCTGAATGTCAACACGCGTGCTGCATTAATCGTCCAGTCACGTGATCTCTCCAGAGAACTCTCACAGTTATCGCTTCGGTCACAGTGAAAACTTCGGTTTGTAGTATTATTACTGAAATTTAAGAAATAGTTCACCATCCATATCCATCTCTTCTATGAAATGCAAACATTTAATGCATTAAAAAGTACTGTAAAAAAAAGTCACCTTAAAAAAGTGTTACCATGTAAGCTGTAAAAGCAAGAAACACTGAAAGTTGACACAGAAATGCAAATCCTGTCATAATTTACTCATTCTCTTCTGTGAAATACAAACAATTTACTAAAAGGGGTCCTTGATTATGATTTCACTTTTTTAACTTTAGTTAAAAAACTGTTGCAGTTTGAGCATAAACAACATCTGCAAAGTTACGAGGTTCAAAGTTCAATGCAAAGGGAGATATTTTCTTTTAAAGAAATCGCTTTTTATGGACTACAACAAATGGCTGGTAGGGACTACAATGAGCTTGGTGACATCACAACTCTAAAATTTACATAAACCCCGCCCCCGAGAACACACAACAAAGGGGGCGGGGCCATGTTGGGCTGCTTTAGAGAAGAGGAAGAGTTGTTGTAGTAGAGTGTTGTTGACATGCCGTCATTTTACGCCGGACTGCTTCACAAACGAGGGTCAATTCAACACAAAAGATGAACATGACGGCACATGCTAGTGGATGAGTTGAATCAACTCCACAGCAACTACATAAATTTATCCAATAACCATTCAGAAACATCTAAAAGTTGTAACTTCTTCCTGAGTCTCTCCATCAGTGTCGACTCCGGTTTGAACAATGTAAGGCTGAACACCGTTACTGACAATCCTCATTTTGGCTGCGTGAGATTCTCCAGCTTTGTTGTTGTTGAGCTGTTAAAGCTCCGCCCTCTTCTGGAAAGGGGGCGGGAGCAGCAGCTCATTTGCATTTAAAGGGACACACACAAAAACAGTGTGTTTTTGCTCACACCCAAATAGGGGCAAATTTGACAAGCTATAATAAATGATCTGTGGGGGATTTTGAGCTGAAACTTCACAGACACATTCTGGAGACACCAGAGACTTAAATTACATAATGTAAAATGGGCATTATAGGCCCCCTTTAAATAAAAGTTTCATAAAATGTATCCAAACGACTATATTACAAGTCTGCAGCTCTCAAATCTCATTCTTCATCCTGCATATTCATTTTGGCATGTTGTGTTTGGTGTAAATGATGTTCAACATGTAACAATGCATCAAGGCATCTTTTTTTCAATTGTACGTGATCCCAAATGAGATTTTCAGAGAGGAAGGGGAAAAATAAGATCCTTTTTTACTACTTTTTGCCCTTTTCTGATGCTCAACAGTGTCCATCCTCATTCATTTTGACGAATGAAAAACAGCAGTGTGAACATCCTACCTTTGTTTTCCATGGAGGAAGATATCATACAGGTTTAGAGCAACATGAAGGTGAGCAAAATGATTTTAATTTCAATTTTGGCTGAATTATCCCTTTAACAAGGAGAGAAAGAGCAGAATGATCAACCTCCATCCTCCCACTCTTTCCTCCTGTATATCTTTCCTCTCCTCCCCCTCTCTCTGTCAGAGTAAACTCATGATGAATTACCCTGTCAACTGAATTCATTCAGGGACCAATTAATCCAGCAGAAATAAACTAGAGCCATCAGACACAGAAAAACCCAGAGCAGAGAGAGAGAGAGAGAGAGCGAAAACCAGGAGCTGTGGTCTTTAAGAAAGAAAAAGAGGAGAGAAGGAACAGAGAACAAAACTAGCAAGTGTTGCTCTTTCAGAAGAAAATTGCAAAAAAGCCAGTGGTCTCTAGGGACGGCAATGGAAGTTAGCCTGACAGGAGTTGGTCATTTAATGCTTTAGTGCACCGGAGACAGGTCCTGTCATAGCGGACAGTATCGCGGGAGTCCCCTGGCACTGCCTTTATTAATTATAGCGAACAGAGCGGGGGCGTCCCGCAGCCAAACACAGATTCTGTCACTTTCATCCCCATCCTACTCACTTTGAGAAGGGAAATTTCCTCATGTGCTTTGGAAAAAAATGTTTCACACTCAACATGAACTCAAATAGGGTCACTATCAGGGTGTGATAACCAGGACCATGTTGCATGAGCTTCCATCCTCCATATGGCTGATGCCAGCGAGAAGGAAACTCAATAGGGTTGTTGTCCAACAGTGCTGCCTGAAGTAAGTTCCCCTCTATTGTGTTGAGGCTGATCAGGGAGTGAATATTTCATGGCTTCTTTTTTCTGTTCCTGCAGATTACAGGGCGATCGGACAGCTGGAAGGCAGCTGAGTGTGACAGGTGTCCTTTACCTGGAGCAGGTGGGTGGAGACGCTGCACCTGATTACAGATGCTTCCACCTCTTTATGGGTTCTGTCGCTGATATGAAGAACATTTTACCGGTTCATTTTACATCTTAGTGTAAGGGATATTCTAACTTAACGTTTAATATTACACTGTAAATCCTAACGCTCAAAATACTTAATTGGTTTGAGTAGGACAAACTTAAATTAAACAAATTAGTTCAGTTATGAGTATTTAGAACTTTGTTTTTCTTTTGAGTTCACAGCACTGACATATTTAAAGTAAACTGAACTGTTTCATTGTTTTGAGTTGTATGAACTAATTTCTTTTAATTTAGACGAACTTAAGTTTAACTGAAACCGGGCTAGGATTTCTATTTCTCAGCATGCTTTGCTTTGCACTCGAAAGGAAGAGTAAATGCTAAAATTAAGTGTTTTATAATGTATAATGTATTGTGCAAGATTAATGGTAAGGGAGATTTATGAGAGGTTTGTTATATCTAGCAGAATATTTACAGTACGTTGAGATAACCTGATAATTTTAAGTTAAATGTATAAGTTAGTGTACTCAAATATTTAAAGTTAAGAATAATAAACTTTGAGTTTCTTAACTTAAAAAAATCTCATTCATCTTTTTTGAGTTCTGACAACTTATTAGGGTTTACAGTAAAGTAAATAACTCATTTGATTTGTAAAAACTCAAAATAAAAATTTGTTAATTGCTATCAAAATGTATAAGTTTGCTAACTCAGTACTTCATGTTAGGAGAAATTAACATGCATGAGTACTGCAAACTCAAAACTTGATAGTTCTGCTTACTTAAAATTGGGAACATCAAAACTCTTTTTTTTTTTTTTTTACCTGAACTTTTTTGAGTTAGCCCAACTTGTTTAGGTTTACAGTGTAGGTTTAACAAACATTTATCAGAGAAATGAAACAGGGAAAGATGATTATGCATATATGTCACGAAATGCACACAGACAAGATGGTAAGATCCAAGCGCAGCTTTAATGGGGTAATCCAAAACGTAATCCAGACACAGGCAAGGGTCAAACTCCACAGAAACAGTCCACAAAAACAGAAAACCAGAGACACAAAGTGCATGTAACACAATACAACGAACCACAAACAAAGGCAGAAACAACTGAGTATAAATAGACAGAACACTAATGACAAACTCAAAACAGCTGGTGCAATGAAGGATAATGAGTCCGGGAAGTGGGTTATGGGAAATGAAGTTCCGAAAGGTGACAAAAGTCCGTGTTGGAGTGCCCTCTAGTGGTTAACTGGGGCACTCCAACTGGTGGTCATAACAATCTATCACACTATTTTGAAAGTACAACCCTAAACCTTAAAGTCAACATTAAATAAATGTCGTAACAGACCCCATTTACTGTAAATTATTAATATGCATTCCTGGTCTTGTTGTGATTCATCAGTACACATTGAAAAAAACATGTCTTTAATCCTTCATGAACATATAATAACTTGCTTTGTCTCTTTTACCACTACAAAGTGGGATAATTTAAACTAATTGCCAAATAATTATCTAAATCAACTCCTAAAAGGTGCATTTTAGAGTAGTAATATCAAAGATATTGGTGCACTCATATTACTATGAATGGGAGAAAGTGCAACGCGCAATATGGCGGAATAAGCTCCGCCTTCTAAATAAAAGAGCCAATTGCTAATCGGTAAAGTCATCGCATCACTGCAGCTGCCGTCAGCGTTCCGAGACGTGCGCTTATGACTGCACATGCACATTAGCTGGTCCAGCCTGCAAAAAAAAAGCTTTTTTAATGCTATTTTAGCATATAAGAAACTAAATTTGTGAGACAGTTGTTGTCAGATTTCAAATCTAACATTTAATCGTAAGCTTGGTGAATAGCTTTGGAGAATTTGACATTTCCCCATTCAAATGGATAAGAGCTGTACTTGCATGACTGAAACACCTGCCCAAGAGGCATTTCAAAGATGGCCGCCGAATGAAATGACTTGTATTCCTAAAAGTACAATTTTTGCACTTTTATTTATTTATTTATTTATTTATTTTCTGAGAGCGTACGTTAATAATGTATTATCATTCTCAAATCTGGCATCTAACAACCACTTTTCACAATCCAATTAATTCCTAATGGATACAATTAAGTCATTTCCAGTTTCTTTACTTAGAAATGCACCCCCAAACTAAATATTGGGGTCACAAAGATTTTTTAAATACATTAATACTTTTATTCACCAAGGATGCAACATGAAATTGATCAAAAGTGACAGTTTCTAAACATTTATAACGTCAAAAAAGGTTTCTATTTCAAATAAACGCTGTTTTTTAAAACTTTCTGTTCATCAAAGAATCGTGGGGAAAAAACGTATCATGGTTTCCACAAAAATATGAAGCAGCACAACAGTTTTCAACATCGATAATAATCAGAAATGTTTCTTGAGCAGCAAATCATCATATTAGAATGATTTCTGAAGGGTCATGTGACACTGAAGACTGGAGTAATGATGCTAAAAATTCATCACAGAAATAAATTACATTTTAAGCTGTTTTGCGATAGGCCTATGAGTGTCTCCTTGAAATCAAACCCTTGATGTTGCTAACTTCATTCTTAACTACAGAAACAGCTCTTGCATCTCTAATGTTGCTGAATGCTAATATTCCCTTCAATACTTTAACTGTTAAACCAGCTGATCAAAAGGCAAAAAATACAACTTGTAGAGCCTCTGAACAGAAGAAGACAATGTGCGCCCATAGGCTGCTCTGCTGCTGAATATAATTAATTAAACAAGTCTAATTAGGAATGTGAGAGCAGGTGCAGACTGTGGGTTGACAGCACAGCGACTGCCAATGGAAAAAACCTCAGCGTATAAAAGGTACAGCGTGACAAAACAACTTTCTGTAGTTTGTCATGTGAAACCTCAGAGGAATACAGCATGACAGAGAGAAAAGACCTCGGCAACATGCGGGTCAGCTGTAGATGGTTTCGAAGCAGGTTAAATACACGTCTGTGCTAGCGAGGTGCTCCTCAAATCATTACACACATATGCTCAACATCGCGATGGCTGGTAGAGCTCGACTGATCATAACATGATGCAACATTTTCTCAAGAGGTTTGCGTTCCATCATCCAGCCAGGTGCTACAGACTGTCATTGTTATTCTTTGTATAATGACTTAAGTTTCTGGTGTACATGAAGCCTAATGAAAAAATTAGGAAGTTAAAAATGTTAAGTTAAAATGCTTTTGTAAAGTTTTATGTTTTGGTCAAATTTTTAAACCATTTTCAACTAAGTTTCTGATGGTTGTCATTCATGAAATTCAAAGAGAATTTACACTAGAGTAACTACACATTCAGTCCAATGCAACACTTTACATAAAGTCCCATTAACAGTTAAATGAAATGGATTAACTAACATTAACAATGAGAAATACATTTGTTACGGTATTTATTAATCTTTGTTAACATTAGTTAATGGGTCAATGATGTGACGGGTCATTTTTTTGTCCAAAGGCCTTAATAATAATTATAATAAACAAAGATATGACATCCAAAGTATGTAAGGTAGTACAACTAGATCTCTTTTATTGAATCCAAAAGGTTTTAATTATATTTTGCTACATATAAAGGTATTTTAAAGATTTTGAAGTGTCAAAAGGTGTGATTAAAATATCTTAAAATGTATTAAATGTATAATTTTTTTATTCTGTCATGATTTTATAACATCATATATCAACATAGTGCAAAATGGTATTAAAATTGTGTAGAAGTCGTTGCTTTGTTATGAGAAAAAATGTCAGAAAAAATTAATTTCATTGATGTCATTTGGAGTAACCAATATAAAGGGACCATTTTGGATCAAGTCATGTGGTCAATATCATGTGACATCATTCAGACACCTGCAAAGGATCACATGGTCATGAAGCAAAGTAACTAACTCTCTCTTAACTATTTGAAAAATTCATGTTTTTCACTCATATGCATGCCATGAAACATCAGGTCATTCGGTACAACCGCTATAAAACATGGAAAATGTTGTAATATTTTAAAAACTTGTACTAAATATAAAATGTTTGATTGTCCTTTTGCTAGCTAGCTAGATATCAGCCTGTTAGCATTGTTTGAAAATATCATCATTTGGTATAACCACAAGTGTCGTTCGGTAAAACCGAAATTTTGGTTAAACCAAATGACTTTTTTGTCCATCTTGTAAAAACGGACAAAATCAATATTAATTGTTTATAAAAACTACATAATCTCATTGTTAACACTTAATAAAACTTAAAAATTAATTATATCTCCATTTATATTATATATATATATATATATATATATATATATATATATATTTTTTTTTTTTTTTTTTTTTTTTTACACTTTTAAAAACCTTATTCATCAATGACCCTAATAAAAACACAACTGTTCATCATTAGTTCATGGTCCATTAAATAATATTAACAGATGCAACTTTTGATGTTAAGTAATAGTAAATGTTGAAATTATCATTAACAAAGATTAGAAAATAATTTAGAAGTATTTTTCAGTGTTCGTGTTAACTAATCTTATTATAAAGTTACCAAAATGTGATACAAAAAAAAAATAAAAAAAAATGCATATCTGCTTTTGTACATCAAGAAAGAGGTACAATGATAAAATAATATAATGTTTTAGGGGTTTTATCTTTTCGACAGTGGAGAATGTAAATTAACCTTTTAATGTCATAAAATATAATTTTTTCTGATATTATTGACACAGTCATGAGGTTTTACAGGGGTCTTCTCTCTGATCTCACATTCTGTTTTATAGACTTCTTGTCAACAAATGACAAAACGACAACAAAAATACTTCCTACATGTTCCCTCACATCAATGACCAAACTCAAATCATCAACTCTCATTGTAAATGACCCTGTTACTGAAAGTACTTGGTGTAAATACTTAAAAATGACCCTAATTTATTTCTTAATAAATATTCCTGATCTTACTGTGCTTGATTCATCTATGCATGTAAATCCAAATGGGAAAAAAGTGTAATATTACCAAATATACGCAAGTTGACGTTTCATGTTGACTGTAAGAAGTTTGGTTCTCTGCAGTCTTTCAGCTGAAAAGGGAGAGCAGTAAAAAAGGAGAGCTGGTGACAGAGAGTATTTTGTGTGTTAAGAGACAGTCCAGTTTGTTTAAGTGCACCTAAGAGAGAGGCCACGCTCCATTTTATCACAATTTGCTCCCTAACAGAGTACAAATGTGGCATGTGATGACAATAATGAGGCCTGATATCTGAGAATGAGTGTGCTTTGAGCAGAATAGCTAAACAGAGAGAGAGTTTTCTGCAGAGGCCACAGACTTTCTTTTTAGACACTCATAAAAATAAAGGTTCCAAAAGGGTGTTTTCACAGCAATGCCATAGAAGAACCTTTTGTGGTTCCAAAAAGAACCTTTCAATGAACAGTTCTTAAAATAACCATTTTTTTCTTTGCTTGAAGAACATTTAAATAAAGAACCCTTTATGGAATGGAAGGTTCCATTGGTGTTCCAACGGTTCTTCATGGAAGCAGAAATGCAATTTCCTTTCTTTTTAAGATCTTTTTAAGAAACACAAACTGCTTGCTTACTAAAGAAATATATAGGCTATTTGATTTGGGAAAACACACCCACACACACAAAAAAGTTAATATTAAAGGGGACCTATAATGCCCCTTTTACAAGATGTAATATAAGTCTCTGGTGTCCCCAGAATGTGTCTGTGAAGTTTCAGCTCAAAATCCCCCACAGATCATTTATTATAGCTTGTCAAATTTGCCCCTATTTGGGTATGAGCAAAAATAAGCCTTTTTGTGTGTGTCCCTTTAAATGCAAATAAGCTGCTGCTCCCCGCCCCCTTTCCAGAAGAGGGTGGAGCTTCAACAGCTCACGCTTCGGTTGCCAAAGCTGGAGAAAACTTGCACATCTAGGGAGCAGAATGTCATTAGACTTAGCCAGCCACCTATAGCAACTACATAGCAACACCCTGACAACCACACAGAACAGCCTAGCAACCACTTAGCAACTCTTTGGCAACTACCATAACAACATCATTGTGATAGTGACTTTTGCACAGGCAAGCACCAGAAAAAAAGACCTTAAAGTATAAAGTCAACCACAAGCAATTAGACTAGTCACACTGATAAACTGCTCGATATTTTTTGAGTGTGCGAGTCAGTTGTGGCTAGCACTCACATTGATGTTTTTTCTTTCCTTTTAATTATCAAGGGATGTTTCACACCGTGAATCATCATTAGCCTGTCTGAAGGGCCACAGTCAGAGGCTTTCGCTGAGGTAAACGGCACAATTAGCAGCGCGGGGAACGAGAGGAGTATTCAATTTGACATCCATCTGTCTTGATCCATCTCTTTTGATCATGTGAAATGCTGAACTAGAGGCTTTAACATTCAATTACGATCATCAGGTTAATCCTGAGTAAAGTGTCAATGTTTTAATCATGAATTAGCAAACTCTGGTGAAAACAGCTGGCTCCAGGTGGCGGCAGGGCTTTTTCCCCCCGAACATCTGATTGAATGATTTGTCCTCATTGAAGAGCATAACTAGTTATAGATTTATTTACTTATTTATTGAATGCCATATCAGCAGTAAAGGCTAATATATATATATATATATATATTAGTTAAAGTCTACTTTCATTATATACAGGAGTTGGTTTTATCTTGTTTACTTGCTACCCAACAATATTATGATATTAAGATACTGTAATTTTACTTTGGAGCACAGAATACACAAAAATCTATTTAATATCTTAATTCTGAAGATGTTCAAACCAACCAAAAAACACTGCTAAAAAGAAATGAGATTTGTGCATTTTGACAATTTCACAGCAAATGCAAACGCAGACGTATCACGATGCACAATGATGAAATTTACATCCTGTGCACAATATGTAGTGGCAAACAGAAAACCAAAGCATTCTTTCTGCTTAAGCTTTACTGTTATTCTGAATGATTTGTGTGTGTTTGACATCCACAGGTGCAGCAGAGTCATAAACACAGCTGGTGTGATTCAGTCTTTAAACTGACCCACTCCTCACACAGCCTTTCTAACCTCCTGAACCGTGCAATGCAACCCCTGAACCCTCGAACACAGCGGCCAGACCATCATTAGCCTGTGGGGACGATATCAATGTGCTCTAACGCTTTACAACTCAGACCTGATCCACCACCTAATTAAAATGCCAGTTATTGTTATAGTTCCATTTTCTGCTCTTGTTAATCTTGAATAGGCCGTATTAAGCCAAAGAATTACAATATACAATACAAAGAACATTTACATGCTGCATTACAGGAGCAGAAGAGCTGAAACTGAGACGCACGGCAGCTTCACAAAAAGACTTCTGGAGTGAATTTTATTGAAAAAAACGTTGATCAGAGTTTGGAGGATTTTGTCAAGTCTTTTCTATCTTTAGGTATTATGACATGTTTGAATTATACATGGAATTTAATTAGAAATAATATATTAAAAAAAAGGACTCACAGCTTCAACCGCAATATGCAGAGATGAAGCTATTCGACAGCATTGTGTGAAGAATAGAAAGAAATTTAGCGCATTAACTTTTGTGTAGTGGGACAATAATGTCAATGCAAAAAAATGCAAAAAAATAAAAAAATGTAATGCATATATATATATACCATAATTTTTTTCTGACAGTGACTTGTTTAGAGTATTAAGAAGATAGAAATAAGTGAAAATATACCTGTCGGCACAGTTTTGTTATTGTTAACTAAAACTATTAATTTAATATTTAAAGGTATTATGTTTTAATTAAGCCTGTAACCATCTCGATCATAGATGGAAAAGACATTTACAGCAAATACAGGCAACTTACTATAGTAAATATAACAGTTAGAAGTTGAGCCAAAAACCTAGGACTAGTTCATCAAAGTTGGTTTTTGAAATAATCTCCAATTTTTAATGAACTATTCAGTGGACAGAGGTGGTACTAGAGGCAAAGTTGCTCAGAATGAGGAGTTCTACCATGTGGTACAAATTTAATGGGCGTGCACGAAAAAAAAAAAACAAACAAAAAAAACAATTGCACGATAAATGATCCTTTACGCACTTGAAAAATGTGAAGGCGCCTCCGGTGGCTGATTTCTTTAGAATTTCTCACAGGCCTCTAGGGCCGTGAGTCAAACAGGCCCAGCAAGCTTCATTCCAATCGGCCTCCGTCGACAATCATAACACCTAGGACCAGTCGCCACATCTTTTTTCACACAACCACAGAATGAGCTCATACATAGGTGTGCTGAGTTTGGTGAAAATATCTCTTTCCATTCACAAGTTATAGCCATTTTAGTAAAAGTGGCTCCACCCATTTTGAAAGTTTTGGTGGCCCTTAGAGACAGTGAATCGCAATTCAAAAACTTTTTTTTGATAATTATTGATAATCAGATTCTGGAGAATCTTGCTGCACTGGTTTGGTTCCGATTGGGCCAAAAACCTAGGACTAGCTTGCAAAAGTATGTTTTTCAAAAATCCAAAAAACCCCAAAATTTAAGATTCCGACAAGGATTCCAATGATTTAAGACTAATGGTTCAGGAGTTATGAGCCATTTCGTACTTTTGACCGCTGTAGCGCCCCCATCAGGCCAATGTGGGCGAGCCTTGGTGATGTTGTAGACGGTGTGAGTACGACTTACGACTTACGGTTTGGTCTGCCTGATCACTTTTAGGGGAGAATGCTGATCCTTGGAAATTTAGCCAATTACAATAGGGTTTCAGCGTTACGTTCTTGAACCCCTAAAAATAAAAAATTTAAATATTTGACGAAAAACTTAAATTAAATTAAATAAAGCTTAAAACTAAAAAATAAAGCTAAAAAGAAAAACACATCAAAATTACTAAAAGCTAAACTAAAATTAAAATGAAAACTGAAAATATAAAAAGGTCATTCAAAATATTAATAGATTCTATACAAACAATACTAAAAACCAAACAAACACTAGTGCCATGTTGCTTTCCAAATAAATCTAAGGGTTTTTGGATGTTAATACTGAGAAACAATCAAACAAAAAACATTAAAATCATAAATCATTCTTAAAATTTCAGACTTTTTCTCACACGAACAGTAGGCATTATTTCACAATACAAAAAAGTATGCAATGCAAGATTGTTGTCACATGACCTCAAT